>JAVHZZ010000003.1:375783923-376036248 GCA_036250195.1 Mixophyes australis
ACCAACAGCCACCTCCTCCTCCTCCTACTACCCCACTGCACCAGCAGCCACCTCCTCCTCCTCCTACTACCCCACTGCACCAACAGCCACCACCTCCTCCTGCTACTACCCCACTGCACCAACAGCCACCTCCTCCTCCTCCTACCCCACTGCACCAACAGCCACCACCTCCTCCTACTACCCCACTGCACCAGCAGCCACCTCCTCCTCCTCCTACTACTACCCCAGCAGCCACCTCCTTCTTCTCCTCCTACTACTATCCCACTGCACCAGCAGCCACCACCACCTCCTCCTACTACTATCCCACTGCACCACCACCTCCTCCTGCTGTTACTACTATCCCACTGCACCAACAGCCACCACCTCCTCCTGCTACTACCCCACTGCACCAACAGCCACCTCCTCCTGCTGCTACTACTAGCCAACTCACCCCTCCTCTTGCTACTTCTACTAGCCCCCTGCAGCGGCTCCAGCACCAGCACCCTCACCCTCTGCACCAACAGCCCCCTCCTCCACTTATTCCCCTGCACGCTCTGCATTGACACTCACCTACTTACAACCATGTTCCTGCGGGGTACGCCGGGTAATCCTTCGGAATCCCCACAACGTCTGACGTCCCGAGCAGGAGCCGGTGCAGCGTCTGTGCAGCGTTGTGTCCGCACAGGCGGCCATGTTTCCGGAGACCAGGAGCCATCTTCAGCCATGTACAAATCCTACACAACATGGCGTCGTGACCGGAGACAAAGAGATGTATACAGGGGGCGGGGCCGGGCGGGTACTGATTTACTTTTACTAATTTTAATTTTTATCCTGCTGTTTTGTTTCGTTGTTGTTGTTTCCTTGGGGGGTGTCGGCCGCAGTCTGCGCCTGTAACTGTCTTTACAGGGACTCATGCTGCATCCAGGATACCGGTCACTGTGACAACCAGGTCATGTGACTGCAGCAGTCACATGACACAGTGCAGGTGGGCAGCTGTGTATCTTTGTGTTCCTGTGCTGTACAGTGGGGAAAAGGGATGTGATGGGGAGGGGTCATGTGTGACTGGCCAAATGGGGGGGGGCATGGGTGATTGGGCAGAGTGGGGGAAATGGGTGATTGGGCAAAGAGAGGGCATGGGTGACTGGGCAAAGAGGGGGCATGGGTGACTGGGCAGAGTGGGGGAAATGGGTGGTTTGGCAGGGGGGGGAACATGGGTGACTGGGCAGAGGGGGGAACATGGGTGACTGGGCAGAGTGGGGGGAAATGGGTGACTGGGCAGAGGGGGGAACATGGGTGACTGGGCAGAGGGGGGAACATGGGTGACTGGGCAGAGTGGGGGGAAATGGGTGACTGGGCAGAGGGGGGAACATGGGTGACTGGGCAGAGTGGGGGGAAATGGGTGACTGGGCAGAGGGGGGAACATGGGTGACTGGGCAGAGTGGGGGGAAATGGGTGACTGGGCAGAGGGGGGAACATGGGTGACTGGGCAGAGTGGGGGGAAATGGGTGACTGGGCAGAGGGAGGGGACATGGGTGACTGGGCAGAGGGGGGAACATGGGTGACTGGGCAAAGAGGGGGGACATGGGTGACTGGGCAGAGGGGGAGGGACATGTGTGACTTAGCAGAGGGAGGGGACATGTGTGACTGGGCAGAGGGGGGAACATGGGTGATTGGGCAGAGAGGGGGGAAATGGGTGACTGGGCAGAGGGGGGAACATGGGTGACTGGGCAGGGTGGGGACATGGGTGAGTTGGCAGAGGGAGGGGACATGGGTGACTGGGCAGAGTGGGGGACATGGGTGACTGGGCAGAGGGGGGAACATGGGTGACTGGGCAAAGAGGGGGGACATGGGTGACTGGGCAGAGGGGGAGGGACATGTGTGACTTGGCAGAGGGAGGGGACATGTGTGACTTGGCAGAGGGGGGGGGACATGGGTGACTGGGCAGAGGGGGGGCATGGGTGACTTGACAGGGGGGCATGGGTGACTGGGCAAAGAGGGGGCATGGGTGACTGGGCAGAGGGGGGGACACATGTGTGATGGCAAAGAGGAGGGACATGTGTGACTGGGCAGAGTGGGGAACATGTGTGACTGGGCAGAGTGGGGAACATGTGTGATTGGGCAGAGAGGGGGGGGAAATGGGTGACTGGGCAGAGGGGGGGGACATGGGTGACTAGGCAGAGGGGGGAAATGAGTGACTGGGCAGAGGGGGGAACATGGGTGACTGGGCAAAGAGAGGGTACATGTGTGACTGGCCAGAGGGGGGGACATGTGTGACTGGGCAAAGAGGGGGAACATGGGTGACTGGGCAGAGGGGGGAGCATGGGTTCTCTGGTCAGAGGGGGGAAATGGGTGACTGGGGGACATGGGTGACTAAGCAGAGGGGGGGACATGGGTGACTAGGCAGAGGGGGGAAATGAGTGACTGGGCAGAGGGGGGAACATGGGTGACTGGGCAGAGGGGGGGAAATGGGTGACTGGGCAAAGAGAGGGTACATGTGTGACTGGGCAGAGGGGGGGACATGTGTGACTGGGCAAAGAGGGGGAACATGGGTGACAGGGCAGAGGGGGGAGCATGGGTTCTCTGGTCAGAGGGGGGACATGGGTGACTGGGCAAAGAGGGGGGACATGTGTGACTGGGCAGAGGGGGGGCGGCATGGGTGACTAAGCAGAGGGGGGGACATGGGTGACTGGGCAGAGGGGGGACATGGGTGACTGGGCAGAGTGGGGGACATAGGTGACTGGGCAGGGGGGGGGGCATGGGCAGAGTGGGGGGAAGTGGGTGACTGGGCAGAGGGGGGAACATGGGTGACTTGGCAGAGGGGGGAAATGGGTGACTGGGCAGAGGGGGGACACGTGTGACTGGGCAGAGGGGGGCATGTGTGACTGGGCAGAGGGGGGGACATGGGTGACTAAGCAGAGGAGGGGGGGACATGGGTGACTGGGCAGAGGGGGGGCATGGGTGACTAAGCAGAGGGGGGACATGAGTGACTGGGCAGAGGGGGGGGACATGGGTGACTGGGCAGAGTGGGGGACATGGGTGACTGGGCAGGGAGGGGACATGTGTGACTTGGCAGAGGAGGCGGACATGTGTTACTGGGCAGAGGGGGGGCATGTGTGACTTGGCAGGGGGGGCATGGGTGACTGGGCAAAGAGGGGGCATGGGTGACTGGGCAGAGTGGGGGACATGTGTGACTGGGCAGAGAGAGGGGTGGGACATGTGTGACAAGCTGCTGAGCAGAGGGGGACTTTTGTTATTAAAGCTGCTGGGCCGAGGGGGGACATGTGTGACTAAAGTTGCTGAGCAGAGGGGGACATGTAAGTTAAGCTGCTGGGCATTTCTGTAATGACAGTAATACACGGGTCTGTCCCTAGGGAGCCCTGTAGCACCAAATTATTGTATTTTCTAATGGGGATATATTAAATTATTCCTTGCCTTGTGCTTTTCACCTCCTAGGCACGCCCCCAATGACACACAGCCACACCTCCAAGGATATGACCACACCCCTTTGCCAGTGTGCTGCCTCTGTGCGGGAAAACATGATTCTCCCTTCTAGTCGACTATAGGGGGGGGGGGCCCCCATGAACTTGTACCGGGGCCCAAAATTTCTCTTGGCGGCCCTGTGTACAGGTCTCTCTCCCTACTCTACAGGTGACACCTGGTGCACCAAGTATTCTAATACACCCCAATATTATTATGCCCCCATTTAACACACCAATGTTATAATACACCCACCTTACACCCCAATCTAAGTACACACCATACACCCCAATATTATAATACCCCCGCCTTACACCCCAATATTATTATGCCCCCATTTAACACCCCAATGTTATAATACACCCACCTTACACCCCAATCCAAGTACACACGATACGCCCCAATATTATAATACACCCACCTTACACGCCAATCCAAGTACACACGATACGCCCCAATATTATAATACCTCCGCCTTACACCCCAATATTATAAAACACACACCCTACAACCAAATATTTTAATACACCCACCTTACACCCCTATCTAATTACACACCATTGTCCTATATCATTGTGGGCTTGTAAGCACATCTGTGTGTATTACCCAGCATTGTTTTATTACTGTTTGTTCCCAATTGTAAAGCGCTACGGAATATTCTGGCACTATATAAATGTAGATGATAATTATGGGGTCCGTGTACTCACACGTATACAGCTATGTATGAGCATTATGGTGTCTGAGGGTTTCCACTCTTTCCTCCATGCTTGACTCCTGTCTGTCACTTTACGCGACTTCTGGGGCAAATGCCCGGAGAAGGAGTCAGACGGACGCATAATAATGAGATTCACCAGCAACGTTTGTCATGTGCTCTGTGCACTTAGAGGTGGCAGAGGTGCCATGTTGTTGGAGCAGAGCTGCGGCGGTTCCAGCGCTCTACTCTCCTCTGTATACTTATTACTTGTTTATGCTCTGGGGGAAGGTATTTGTGGATGTACCCTTCACCAATTCTAGTGTATGAAGACACTCGTCCTATGACTGGAGGGAGGACATCTCTGTTGAAACAGTTACTGTGAACCAAGGTGTGACGGGATGGGCCGCCTATGCCACCCTGTCTGTTATTGCTGGGAACCAAGGTGTGACAGGATGGGCCGCCTATGCCACCCTGTCTGTTGTTGCTGGGAACCAAGGTGTGACGGGATGGGCCGCCTATGCCACCCTGTCTGTTGTTGCTGGGAACCAAGGTGTGACAGGATGGACCGCCTATGCCACCCTGTCTGTTGTTGCTGAGAACCAAGGTGTGACGGGATGGGCCGCCTATGCCACCCTGTCTGTTGTTGCTGAGAACCAAGGTGTGACGGGATGGGCCGCCTATGCCACCCTGTCTGTTGTTGCTGGGAACCAAGGTGTGACAGGATGGACCGCCTATGCCACCCTGTCTGTTACTGTGAACCAAGGTGTGACAGGATGGTCCCCCTATGCCACCCTGTCTAGTGTTGCTGGGAACCGACTGGGCTTACTTTGCCACTGTCACCTTTCGTTATTCCGAATACTCCCCTTCTGCCACAGTTGGAGGAGCCTGCTGCCACCACTGGGTGCCCTTATGGTGCCTAGAACCACGCTCCTTCTGGGTAACTGTCACTGCTAGTGTACTCCTGTGCTGGTACACTTGAGCTGGTACCCCGGACCGCTTACTATGGATCAGGGTGCTGTGGATGGCCTATCACACTGACCAGAGCTGCTGGGTAGCGGCAGAGCGGTGGTACTGGAGAGCTGGGTCCAACCTCAGAAAAAGCCGGAGGACGGATTAGATTTGGGGTCTAATCTGCAGGTCACAGGAATACAACAATATTGAAGATGTTTTCAAGCAGGTCTTTGAAGCAAGTGATGTTTATTTGCTCTCACACTGGTTGAAGGTACCAGGTGATCAGGTCAGATGGAACATCAGAATGATACATTTCAGTGTACAAGGCAGTGCATTTTATACTGATTTGGACACAGGCTATTTTTAGAATCAGGATGCAATGTGCTTACACAAACATGGATTTACATGCATTGCAAAGCTAACAATATTTACACTTATCTGAAATTCTAGAAACGCTGTGATGTCCTGCATCTTGTTTTCAGACACAGGAAATCTACTAGCAAGTCAAAAGGTCTAATTGACATGAATACTTTTTACAGACAGTTGCGGAATACACATTCCCAAAGAAAGGTACAAACCCCAAACAAGCATTTCCCTACATCACAATACACAAAAGACTTTCAAAACAAATGCTTATTGTATGAGATATATACATCAGAAATAATGCATTTCCTTTAGCAAGGTTAAAACAGAAAAAGCTAATTTTCTACCCTGGTCTTAGAAATAACGATTTCCCATATCAAAATATACACAATATCAAAAATAAGTGCATTGGCAATTATATAAATAAGCGGCCTGCGCTATTTCCTTTAAATACATTTATACCAGATCTTTTTTATAAGTGATCCAGTCTCACAATGATGATGGAATGCCTGGTGACATTGCATAAGTATTCACATACGTGTATTCATTCTCATATGAGGGACACAGGTATTCCTACTCCTGCAGTATTACCCCTGAGAGGGGCAGGTTTGTTACCCCCCCTGCAGTATCACCCCTGAGAAGGGCTGGTTTGTTACCTCCCCTGCAGTATTAACCTTGAGAAGGGCAGGTTTGTTACCTCCCCTGCAGTATTAACCCTAAGAGGGGCAGGTCTGTTACCTTCCCTGCAGTATCACCCCTGAGAGAGGCAGGTCTGTTACCTCCACTGCAGTATTGCCCCTGAGAGAGGCAGGTTTGTTACCTCCACTGCAGTATTAACCCTGAGAGGGGCAGGTTTGTTACCTGCCCTGCAGTATTACCTCTGAGAGGGGCAGGTTTGTTACCTCTGCTGCAGTATTACCCCTGAGAGGGGCAGGATTGTTACCTCCACTGCAGTATTACCCCTGAGAGAGGCAGGTTTGTTACCTCCACTGCAGTATTACCCCTGAGAAGGGCAGGTTTGTTACCTCCCATGCAGTATTAACCCTGAGAGAGGCAGGTTTGTTACCTCCCCTGTATTATTACCCCTGAGAGGGGTGGGTTTGTTACCTACCCTGCAGTATCACCCCTCAGAGGGGCAGGTTTGTTACCTCCACTGCAGTATTAACCCTGAGAGGGGCAGGTTTGTTACCTCCACTGCAGTATTACCCCTGAGAGGGGAAGATTTGTTACCTGCCCTGTAGTATTACCCCTGAAAGGGGCATGCCATGGGGAGGTGACTTCTCTGTCCTCTGACAGATTAGGTAGCTGCGCTGTGTTTACTCCTAAGTCTTTGGCCATGAGTAATGTGGGCGGATACATCTCAGCTGCTGTGATTTCTGTATCCACAGGGCACGTATTTTACACACAGCTTATGTACACAGAGTGCTGGGAGAGTGCCCACACCTGAGACGTTTCCTCTCAGCACTTCCCTGGGGCACTGTAGGAGTACATCACAGTATGTCACCAAACACACAGCCATGAGCTATGTACCACGAATACACTACAGGGGCCACACAATACCTCCAGCAATAAGATGATACACGACACAGATCTGTAATAACAGCAGCATTATACACGTGTTACACCTATAACAACCATATCTGACACTAGCACAGGATGAAGGCTCAGAGGGCTGCATATTGCCCATCACTTCCTCTTCTCACAGCTGTAGTGAAAAAAATAACTTTCTCTTTATACTTCTAGATTCCCCTCTCCCACCATTGTCCTGCCGCAGACGAGAACAGGCTGTGTGCACCGCCGCTCGGCGTTGTGGGCGTGGTCATCACACATGAAGGTGTAAGTTGCCTGCTCCTACGCAATTCTGTGTGTAAGATGCAGTTCTCACTGTGCTTATACTGTGCGTAAGATGCAATTCTCACTGTGCTTATACTGTGCGTAAGATGCAATTCTCACTGTGCTTATACTGTGTGTAAGATGCAATTCTCACTGTGCGTATACTGTATGTAAGATGCAATTCTCACTGTGCTTATACTGTGTGTAAGATGCAATTCTCACTGTGCTTATACTGTATGTAAGATGCAATTCTCACTGTGCGTATACTGTATGTAAGATGCAATTCTCACTGTGCTTATACTGTGTGTAAGATGCAATTCTCACTGTGCTTATACTGTGTGTAAGATGCAATTCTCACTGTGCTTATACTGTATGTAAGATGCAATTCTCACTGTGCTTATACTGTATGTAAGATGCAATTCTCACTGTGCTTATACTGTATGTAAGATGCAATTCTCACTGTGCTTATACTGTATGTAAGATGCAATTCTCACTGTGCTTATACTGTGTGTAAGATGCAATTCTCACTGTGCGTATACTGTATGTAAGATGCAATTCTCACTGTGCTTATACTGTGTGTAAGATGCAATTCTCACTGTGCGTATACTGTATGTAAGATGCAATTCTCACTGTGCGTATACTGTATGTAAGATGCAATTCTCACTGTGCTTATACTGTGTGTAAGATGCAATTCTCACTGTGCTTATACTGTATGTAAGATGCAATTCTCACTGTGCGTATACTGTATGTAAGATGCAATTCTCACTGTGCTTATACTGTGTGTAAGATGCAATTCTCACTGTGCTTATACTGTGTGTAAGATGCAATTCTCACTGTGCTTATACTGTATGTAAGATGCAATTCTCACTGTGCTTATACTGTATGTAAGATGCAATTCTCACTGTGCTTATACTGTATGTAAGATGCAATTCTCACTGTGCTTATACTGTATGTAAGATGCAATTCTCACTGTGCTTATACTGTGTGTAAGATGCAATTCTCACTGTGCGTATACTGTATGTAAGATGCAATTCTCACTGTGCTTATACTGTATGTAAGATGCAATTCTCACTGTGCGTATACTGTATGTAAGATGCAATTCTCACTGTGCTTATACTGTGTGTAAGATGCAATTCTCACTGTGCTTATACTGTGTGTAAGATGCAATTCTCACTGTGCTTATACTGTGTGTAAGATGCAATTCTCACTGTGCTTATACTGTATGTAAGATGCAATTCTCACTGTGCTTATACTGTGTGTAAGATGCAATTCTCACTGTGCTTATACTGTGTGTAAGATGCAATTCTCACTATTCTTACTCTGTAAGATACAAGCTCTCGGATCAGGGTGCAATTATGAAACTTCTGCTTACTAAAAGTGAGGAAAGTTTTGTTGTAGCTTAAATATGGAAAATTCAGCAGTTTATCAGCATAAATTATCCAAACCCTTTGTAAGCAGTGGCAGAGCAAAGGGTGATGTTGTTCCAGACCTTCCACCTGTCCTGCACCAGGGTTCTGTTACAGGTCCCTCTTCTGCAAGCTCATCAATATTTCATGAACTGATTGGTGTCCTGTTACTTTCTTTTCTGTCATATTTCAGCCCTTGTGTGATGGTTGGAGAAGTATAAGAATCAGCGCAGTGCCAGCTTGATGGTTGGAGAAGACTCGGTGCAGTACCAGCTCGATCAAAGTATAAGAATCAGCGCAGTGCCAGCTTGATGGTTGGAGAAGACTCGGTGCAGTACCAGCTCGATCAAAGTATAAGAATCAGTGCAGTGCCAGCTCGATCTTGCTAAGATCATGTGAGAACCGAGACATGTTGTAAGGAGGGGGCAAGAGGGGTACAAGCAGGTGAGGATGGGGCTAGAGGGGTACAAGCAGGTGAGGATGGGGCTAGAGGGGTACAAGCCGGTGAGGATGGGGCTAGAGGGGTACAAGCCGGTGAGGATGGGGCTAGAGGGGTACAAGCAGGTAAGGAGGGGGCTAGAGGGGTACAAGCCGGTGAGGATGGGGCTAGAGTGGTACAAGCAGGTGAGGATGGGGCAAGAGGGGTACAAGCAGGTGAGGATGGGGCTAGAGGGGTACAAGCCGGTGAGGATGGGGCTAGAGGGGTACAAGCCGGTGAGGATGGGGCAAGAGGGGTACAAGCAGGTGAGGATGGGGCTAGAGGGGTACAAGCAGGTGAGGATGGGGCTAGAGGGGTACAAGCCGGTGAGGATGGGGCAAGAGGGGTACAAGCAGGTGAGGATGGGGCTAGAGGGGTACAAGCCGGTGAGGATGGGGCTAGAGTGGTACAAGCCGGTGAGGATGGGGCTAGAGGGGTACAAGCAGGTGAGGATGGGGCTAGAGGGGTACAAGCAGGTGAGGATGGGGCTAGAGGGGTACAAGCCGGTGAGGATGGGGCTAGAGGGGTACAAGCCGGTGAGGATGGGGCAAGAGGGGTACAAGCCGGTGAGGATGGGGCTAGAGGGGTACAAGCAGGTGAGGATGGGGCTAGAGGGGTACAAGCCGGTGAGGATGGGGCTAGAGGGGTACAAGCAGGTGAGGATGGGGCTAGAGTGGTACAAGCAGGTGAGGATGGGGCTAGAGGGGTACAAGCCGGTGAGGATGGGGCTAGAGGGGTACAAGCCGGTGAGGATGGGGCTAGAGTGGTACAAGCCGGTGAGGATGGGGCTAGAGGGGTACAAGCCGGTGAGGATGGGGCTAGAGGGGTACAAGCCGGTGAGGATGGGGCTAGAGGGGTACAAGCCGGTGAGGATGGGGCTAGAGGGGTACAAGCAGGTGAGGATGGGGCAAGAGGGGTACAAGCAGGTGAGGATGGGGCTAGAGGGGTACAAGCCGGTGAGGATGGGGCTAGAGGGGTACAAGCAGGTGAGGATGGGGCAAGAGGGGTACAAGCAGGTGAGGATGGGGCTAGAGGGGTACAAGCAGGTGAGGATGGGGCAAGAGGGGTACAAGCAGGTGAGGATGGGGCAAGAGGGGTACAAGCAGGTGAGGATGGGGCAAGAGGGGTACAAGCAGGTGAGGATGGGGCTAGAGGGGTACAAGCCGGTGAGGATGGGGCTAGAGGGGTACAAGCCGGTGAGGATGGGGCTAGAGGGGTACAAGCAGGTGAGGATGGGGCTAGAGGGGTACAAGCAGGTGAGGATGGGGCTAGAGGGGTACAAGCAGGTGAGGATGGGGCTAGAGGGGTACAAGCCGGTGAGGATGGGGCTAGAGGGGTACAAGCCGGTGAGGATGGGGCTAGAGGGGTACAAGCAGGTGAGGATGGGGCTAGAGGGGTACAAGCCGGTGAGGATGGGGCTAGAGTGGTACAAGCCGGTGAGGATGGGGCTAGAGGGGTACAAGCCGGTGAGGATGGGGCTAGAGGGGTACAAGCAGGTGAGGATGGGGCTAGAGGGGTACAAGCAGGTGAGGATGGGGCTAGAGGGGTACAAGCAGGTGAGGATGGGGCTAGAGGGGTACAAGCCGGTGAGGATGGGGCTAGAGGGGTACAAGCAGGTGAGGATGGGGCTAGAGTGGTACAAGCCGGTGAGGATGGGGCTAGAGGGGTACAAGCCGGTGAGGATGGGGCTAGAGGGGTACAAGCAGGTGAGGATGGGGCTAGAGGGGTACAAGCAGGTGAGGATGGGGCTAGAGGGGTACAAGCCGGTGAGGATGGGGCTAGAGGGGTACAAGCCGGTGAGGATGGGGCTAGAGGGGTACAAGCCGGTGAGGATGGGGCTAGAGGGGTACAAGCCGGTGAGGATGGGGCTAGAGGGGTACAAGCAGGTGAGGATGGGGCAAGAGGGGTACAAGCAGGTGAGGATGGGGCTAGAGGGGTACAAGCCGGTGAGGATGGGGCTAGAGGGGTACAAGCAGGTGAGGATGGGGCTAGAGGGGTACAAGCCGGTGAGGATGGGGCTAGAGGGGTACAAGCCGGTGAGGATGGGGCTAGAGGGGTACAAGCAGGTGAGGATGGGGCTAGAGGGGTACAAGCCGGTGAGGATGGGGCTAGAGGGGTACAAGCAGGTGAGGATGGGGCTAGAGGGGTACAAGCAGGTGAGGATGGGGCTAGAGGGGTACAAGCCGGTGAGGATGGGGCTAGAGGGGTACAAGCCGGTGAGGATGGGGCTAGAGGGGTACAAGCCGGTGAGGATAGGGCATGAGACAGCCAATGCATATATTGTCCACTTTGCAGATGTCATCAGATATGGAGAACGTTTCCTATAGGACTCTAAGTTTGGTGATGCGCAGAGCACAGCCACCCATGAGCCATGTTCCCATTTGCTTCTAAACAGGGATGATGCTTCATTAAAACTCAAGCAGAGTTCCCATTGCCTTGGAAATAGTAGGACGAGCAAGGACTATATTTAGACAATGTTTATAAATGTTCTCCATTATCTCTCTTATTGAGGCGCTGATGGAGACTTTTGTGACTGACAGTCATACGTTAGACCTTGTGGGCTGTAACCCTGTATCATGAACAGCTACTTCCTAAGCCGTCATACCAGCGGTAGGGGAAAAACGAGACCATAAATACAAGTTGTGAAACCTTTAGCTGGGCCCATCTTTCATGGAAGCTGCCCTCAAGTTTAGGGGACTTTGGGAGAATTCGGCACCAATGCAACCATTCCCCCAAATTATTAGCAAATCTATTTAGAGCCATTACAGATCCTGGTAGGGACCTTATAAGGAAATAGGGCACCCGGACTAGGCCTGAGGATAGGATGAGGGTCTTCTCCAGAAATAGGACTTTTCACGATTTGATAAATTGGCCTCTTAGTGACCTGAGAGCCTCTTATATACTGTCAGTTGTGTTCCTGACGGAGAAGGCTAAAGCCATGTCCGTCCTCTCTAGCGCCTCTTATGCACCCATACAATAGTTTTATAGACCATGTAAATCCCCTGCTACCTCTCAATGTTTTCCCGAGAGCAGTGGTGCGTCCCCGGCTGAAGACGGAGGACCAGGACTGGATGTCTGTAACACTTCCAGGTGACAGATTATAGATCAGTGCTACAGAGAGAAACATTTTCCACTATATATGGACAAAGAAGTCGTCTAACATCAACCAAGAGGTGATATGTAAACCGAAATATCTGTGTGGCCTCTGCACTCTGAACCTACTGCTATACATCTGCTCAGATACCCTGAATAGATAATATTTGTGCATCCCGCGGGGTGCTCTTGTATTGAGTATGGAGATACAGTTGACCTCCTTGTTGTAATTTGGGATTGTATTGTTTATAACTTTCAATATCTTCATTTATAAAGAAGATAACTCCTAAGATCAGAAAAACGTAGCCAAGGTCTTCTGGGACATCGTTCTTTATGACTGGAAATGCATGAAGCAGGAGGCTGTTACATTATGGAGACCACCTTACTCTGTTAGCATCAGAATATGGACGTGTAATGCAATCTGTCCATGCAGCATCAGCAAAGAAAATGCATCTTCCAGGACTTCCAGATGGATGGGCAAATGTGTGGGGAGAAGTTGTCGGAAACTTTGTGAGGACACCTCCGCACTGAAACCGGAACATCTCATGGACTAAACCTGCGTACTGGTCACATCAGGCAGTGGTAGTCATTACACTGACGATGTGAACGCTGACAAGACGTACCCCGACATGATGACACAGAAGCTCTAGTTCCCAACAGAGTGCTCATACCGACTGCTTCAAAAAGACCTGTGAATTGATTCCAACCAGTGAAGATCCAGGCAGGCTAAAATTATGTCACTTTTTAAAGGGCGACACTATAATTTGCGCTGTAAGGTGGTAAGTTAAGGAGGTACCGCCTTCCTAAATTACCACCTTAACAGCACAAAGTGATGATGTCATTGTAGCCTGTCGGGATCGATTCACGTGTCTTTTTGAAGCAGTCGTTATGAGCACTCTGTTGGGAACTAGAGCTTCGGTGTCATCATGTCGGGGTACGTCTTGTCGGCGTTCACATTGTCACAATAAAGTTCCCAGCCCACATCAGGAGGTTGAAGATTCTGCAAATCTATGGAAGAAGTAAATGTATGACCAAACAACGAAGATTCTACTCGTAGCGGCAGAGAAGACCCTCATACTTTCCAGTAAAACTAGAAGGGGTACATTGGTGAATGTTTACTAAACAAAACAAGGAATACACTGTATTTGTGGCTGCATCATCACTTGTAAATAATTTATTTGTGGCTGGATCATGTAGAAATAATTTATTGTAGAAATGTATTTCAATTAATGGTGCAGGCACCAATGTATATAATTGCAGATGCACTTATCGTGTTACATTGGGATGTGTTTTGTATGGAAATGTCCTGTTTTGGGTTTTGTAACATTACTAGAGGAAATCTCCAATTAGGCATATGTGGGGAGGGAGTCTGTTTTTCTGATAGCAGAAAATGCTAAGTAAGTCTATTAAATATGAGTGACCAAGACTTGAATACACAACAGGGAATCGTTACCCGTCTGCAGGTCTTGTTAGGCTGGGTACACACTGAAGGTTTTTCATCCGATCTTCGTGCCAATCAGCCGTGTGAGTGTGTATAGTGACACAATGATCTAAAATCGTCCCAAAGTGCTGATCATCGTTTCATTTGGTTGCTCGTACTGTTTAATATTTTCCGACCAATCACCTTCCAGTCATGCAGTGTGTATGCACTCCTGTTCACAATCTCCATAGAGTTTACAGAGTCGTGTTCTTTTCAGCCGATGCTAGCACTGAATGTCACAGTGAATAAATATAGAGAGTTCTGTAGAAGGAATAATTCATTTGTTCGTTGAGACAGAATATTTTGTTTCAAAGTCGCAGAAGCTAACGAAATTCGTTAAGACATGTGGATAGCTGTAACAAGGCGGTTTTAATTAGTGTAACAATGTGACCTTAATGAATGAATGAATATTGTGCTGTCATTCTCTGAAGACTAGAGGACCAGATGAAGGGCACAGATCTGAAGGTAAATCGTGTCAGTGTGTATGGATGAATCATCAGACTGATCGGACCTTCAGTCAGAGGTACAATCATTTGCGATAACACGTCGGTTGGAAAATTCTTCAGTGTGTACCCAGCTTTAGACAGGAAACCTAGCAATGTAAACAGCACGTGATGGAGGATATCACAGATAAGTGTACATTTTGTTAAGTATAAACTGCATTTAAATCCATGCTTTGGAAAACATGTTGCATCCTGATACTAAAAATAACTCAGACTTCTTGGGGCCAGCAAAGAGTTCAGGGGGGTGGCTTACCCCCTGCTAGGCTGTATCCAAAACTGTCACCCAACTGTAATCTGTTTCCGGCTGTTCCTGAAGTTTGGACCCAGCTTTCCGATACCACCGCTCTGCCCGCTACCCAGCAGCTCTGGCCAGTGTGATACAGCAACCCTGATCCATAGGAAGAGGTCAGGGGTACCAGCCCGGGTGCATCAACAACGGCTACTCCCTGAGTTAATATCTTATCATATATTCACAAAAAAAACAACCTATCCTAACTACCTTTACCAGTCACAAACCGCACTTTGGTCACTCGTGACTTGGAAGTGTTTACGGTATGGGGTTACACACGGTATGGGGGTTACACACGGTATGGGGGTTACACACGGTATGGGGTTACACACGGTACGGGGTTACACACGGTATGGGGTTACACACGGTATGGGGGTTACACACGGTATGGGGTTACACACG
Source organism: Mixophyes australis (assembly GCA_036250195.1). NCBI lineage: Eukaryota > Metazoa > Chordata > Amphibia > Anura > Limnodynastidae > Mixophyes > Mixophyes australis. The sequence goes on from JAVHZZ010000003.1 coordinate 375,798,872, forward strand.
GTATGGGGTTACACACGGTATGGGGGTTACACACGGTATGGGGTTACACACGGTATGGGGGTTACACACGGTATGGGGGTTACACACGGTATGGGGTTGCACACGGTATGGGGTTACACACGGTATGGGGGTTACACACGGTATGGGGTTACACACGGTATGGGGGTTACACACGGTATGGGGTTACACACGGTACGGGGTTACACACTATGGGGTTACACACGGTATGGGGTTACACACGGTACGGGGTTACACACGGTATGGGGGTTACACACGGTACGGGGTTACACACGGTATGGGGTTATCCCAGCACTCAATCTTCTTCTCACCTATCGCACAGGTTACAGATTTGCTGAATCGCCCCCAAACAGCGCTCACACAACCACACCTACTTCGGTTTTGCCACCACCTATTGAATAAAGACAATAGGACCCCAATAACCTGTCCCACATGGGCACGCAATGAGAACCCCTTGTTACACACAGCAAAACACACCAGCATTCAAAGTGTTAACCATTAACCCCTCAAGGCTCTATGACACAAATGTACACACAGGCACACACTAGGCTTGGTATACAAATGTATTCACAATTCACACCTCGGCAATGAAAGGGTTAGCATGGTCAAGCAATCTTATCTCTTCTACATAGGCAATGATTTCATTTAGAGCAATAAGGACATGGACTTTTACATTTTTAGATTTAATATACAAAATGTACAATGCGTATAGGTTATTAAAAACAACTAATATGACATGACATACATAACAAGCAAAACAGTTTAAAATAAAGGGATTAAATTCAGAGTATAATTTACAGATAAATGCTATATTCTGGCCAAGGGAAATTGGCGTGAAGATGGACAGCTTACCCATAATGATTGATTTCCCAAAAGACTGACAATTTCTTGTAACTGGTCTCAGCTTTTTAAAGATACCTTTACACCTTACCCCACCTCCAGGGGGTTGTTGTCTGTGACACGTTTTACAATCACCATTTGCATGTTGCCTGATTTACTACCCAATTCTACTATGTGACCTAACTTTTCTGTGGGGCATCACACAGATCCAATTTTATTATTAATAGATCTCCTATGAATTTACCCATCTACTGATACCAAACAGGCATAGGTACAGGGTATCAGCCGAGCTTATACTCATTTCATTTTCCACTTCTCCTTGTGGCAGAATTCTTAATTTGACGCATGAGCTGCCCTTCATCAGGCTCGAGGAATATGTGGTTGATCACTACTGTTATTGATTTTAAGTGGCATATTTGAAACCTGAATTATTTTGTCTATATAAAATATAACCAGTCAGCACATGGTCTCCTTGAGCCAGACAGCATGCTGAGCGGTTCCTAAAAGTCTATTCAGGTATCAAAACTCCATCCTAGGCCAGAATATAGCTCACCCCATCAGGTCTTTGAAGCTGACACAGATGACTCTGCTATCTTCTAACACCGGGAAGTGCAGATCCCCTGAATACACCCACAAGAGACCCTCTGACTGCACATTTTACACTTTAGTACATAGTTGCCTACACTCCCGGAATGTCCGGGAGATTCCCAAATTCCTGGCAGTCCTCCCAGACTCCCGGGAGAGCAGTCAAACCTTGCGGTTACTGGCAATGTCTTTAGTTGAGTTGCAGTGGGTGGGGCTTATGCTGTGATTTCCGCATTATCAATGTCCTTCCCCCTGCTGGTATATGCTTAGACAGATTATGACCAGTTAGGGGGCGGAGCCACGATGACACGATTCACACCCCCCCCTCCACACACACACACGCCCTCCCCCCAATCTCCCCCATCGTAACTTGCCAAAGGATGCTTTAGTAGCTTAATTTATCAATGGATTCATTTGATATACCATATTTACACTGCAATTATGATTCGGCCTTATTCCCCCCAGTTATGTTATAGGTTAATCCTTATAACTGTAATTCCTCCATGATCACTACATGTACTATGGAAGATCGTGATGAAATCAGACACAGATACATTGTATTTCCCAGTCTACCTATAAAAACTGGACAAAGATATAGATTGTTTTCTTGTGAGCAGGACCCTCTTACCTCATTGTCTGTATTACCCACTATTGTTTTATTACTGTGTGTCTTCCCAATTGTAATACAGAATTTGCTGGCGCTATATAAATAAATGTTGATGTAGATAATAATGTCATCCATAGTATACATGCTGGTGATTATAGCTTCCTGTAGACAACGCTAAGGGAACAAGAGTAATAGATGAACTTTTAGAGACTTTAGTACTTAATATAGCCCTTTCCCTTTATGTAACCTTTTTATGCATTTATTGTACTGGTATTTCTGTGTAATTATGTGCCCGGGCTCTCTGCATGTCTAATCTTTATATTTACTTTTCCATATTTGTAAAATAAAGTGTTAAGTATCAGGAAAGGCCTGTGTACTGCAGCTCTTGTGGGATTAGACATGCGGCTCCTGTCACAGCTGAGGGCAGCTGTTCCCTCATCCCCGACTGATCCTGACACCAGGTACACAAGGTCAAGGGCCAGCTGAGACCCACTCACCAAGTGACCTTCCACACCAGGGTCACACCAGCTGAGGGGACCCTGGGGGGCTGACGCTTAACCCTTCATAGCCCAGCCTGATATAATACAGAGGGCCCGTATATCTGATGGCAGGTGTGCCAACCCTTGTCCATACACTGCCCATTCCCCTGGCACAGGACCAGACTGTGAGGGAACATTAATATGGACCACACTCTACATCCCTGGTGTTTTCCTGCTAGCTGCTTGGCCAGTTATTCCTGAGCAATCCGGGGTATGTTGGGAATGAGGCACTAGCCAAACACAGGCGCACGCCACCCTCCTCCCCACACACGCACTCTCTGATCTCCTGTCAAATATAGGGAACAATAGAGGTCTCCAGTTACACTGAGCTGGGGGGGCCTTGTGGGATGAGCAGGAGGGGGGAGCACTGGGTGGGGGAGATGGGTTAAACATTTGTTTCTATATGTTAAGCCCACCCTCCTACTCTTCTGGGCTTGTAGATGACAATGGCCTGCTAGTTGGACACAGGTTTGGGGTAACTTTGGGGTTCTGACCCTGGCTGACTGACTTTTCCTACAGCTGCCCTTTCATTGCCTCCCTCTCTTTGCTCTAGGGATTACAGCAGAGAAGGTGTGTGTGTCAGTACAAGTGTCTGCCTGTACCGCAGATTCCAGATATCAGTAGAAGAAGGTCTGACTGCTCCCTACATCGCTCCTACTAAGGGGTCCACACCTGGTCCAGACAACCAAACATTGGAGGCTGGAAACCTGGAGACCTGGACGGATAAGAGATCTGGAGAGTGAATAATAACTGGATGTCCATTTACTGCCAGAAATACAGCTGTATGAGACCTTCTACAGGACACAGCATAGATCTCCTCTCTGCAACATACTTGGGATGTTTTAAGGAGCACAGTTATTTTATGAATACCAACTAATTCTCCAATGAGGAATCTTCAGATCTAAGGTTTGATCTCCCTGTATTATAACAGTCTAAAGTCAGATATCCCTGTATTATAACAGTCTAAAGTCAGATCTCCTCTGTATTATAACAGCATAAAGTCAGATCTCCTCTGTATTATAACAGTCTAAAGTCAGATCTCCCTGTATTATAACAGTCTAAAGTCAGATCTCCTCTGTATTATAACAGTCTAAAGTAAGATCTCCCTGTATTATAACAGTTTAAGATCAGATCTCCTCTGTATTATAACAGTAGAAAGTCAGATCTCCCTGTATTATAACAGTCTAAGGTGAGATCTCCTTGTATTATAACAGTCTAAGGTCAGATCTCCCTGTATTATAACAGTCTGAGGTGAGATCTTTCTGTATTATAACAGTTTAAGATCAGTTCTCCTCTGTATTATAACAGTCTAAGGTGAGATCTACTCTGTATTATAACAGTATAAAGTCAGATCTCCCTGTATTATAACAGTATAAACTCAGATCTCCTCTGTATTATAACAGTCTAAGGTCAGATCTCCCTGTATTATAACAGTCTAAAGTCAGATCTCCCTGTATTATACCAGTATAAAGTCAGATCCCCCTGTATTATAACAGTATAAACTCAGATCTCCTCTGTATTATAACAGTCTAAGGTGAGATCTCCCTGTATTATAATAGTCTAATGTCAGATCTCCTTGTATTATAACTGTCTAAGGTCATATCTCCTCTGTATTATAACAGTATAAAGTGAGATCTCCCTGTATTATAACAGTCTAAGGTGAGATCTCCTTGTATTATAACAATCTAAGGTCATATCTCCTCTGTATTATAACAGTATAAAGTGAGATCTCCCTGTATTATAACAGTCTAAGGTGAGATCTCCTTGTATTATAATAGTCGAAGGTCAGATCTACTTGTATTATAACAGTCTAAGGTCAGATCTCCCCTGTAGTATAACTGTCTAAGGTCAGATCTCCTTGTATTATAATAGTCGAAGGTCAGATCTCCTCTGTATTATATCTGTCTAAGGTCAGATCTCTCTGTATTATAACAGTCTAAGGTCAGATCTCCTTCTATTATAACAGTCTAAGGTCAGATCTCTCTGTATTATAACAGTCTAAGGTCAGATCTCTCTGTATTATAACAGTCTAAGGTCAGATCTCCTTCTATTATAACAGTCTAAGGTCAGATCTCTCTGTATTATAACAGTCTAAGGTCAGATCTCTCTGTATTATAACAGTCTAAGGTCAGATCTCCTTCTATTATAACAGTCTAAGGTCAGATCTCTCTGTATTATAACAGTCTAAGGTCAGATCTCTCTGTATTATAACAGTCTAAGGTCAGATCTCCCTGTTTTATAACAGTCTAAGGTCAGATCTCCACTGTATTATAACTGTCTAAGGTGAGATCTCCTTGTATTATAATAGTCGAAGGTCAGATCTCCTCTGTATTATATCTGTCTAAGGTCAGATCTCCCTGTATTATAACAGTCTGAGGTCAGATCTCCTTCTATTATAACAGTCTAAGGTCAGATCTCTCTGTATTATAACAGTCTAAGGTCTGATCTCCTCTGTATTATAACAGTCGAAGGTCAGATCTCTCTGTATTATAATAGTCTAAGGTCAGATCTCCCTGTATTATAACAGTCTAAGGTCTGATCTCCTCTGTATTATAACAGTCTAAGGTCAGATCTCCTCTGTATTATAACAGTCTAAGGTCAGATCTCTCTGTATTATAACAGTCTAAGGTCTGATCTCCTCTGTATTATAACAGTCTAAGGTCAGATCTCTCTGTATTATAATAGTCTAAGGTCAGATCTTCCTTTTTTATAACAGTCTAAGGTCAGATCTCCCTGTATTATAACAGTCTAAGGTCAGATCTCCTCTGTAGTATAACAGTCTAAGGTCAGATCTCCCCTGTATTATAACAGTCTAAGGTCAGATCTCCTCTGTATTATAACTGTCTAAGGTCAGATCTTCCTTTTTTATAACAGTCTAAGGTCAGATCTCCCTGTATTATAACAGTCTAAGATCAGATCTCCCCTGTATTATAACAGTCTAAGGTCAGATCTCCCTGTATTATAACTGTCTAAGGTCAGATCTTCCTTTTTTATAACAGTCTAAGGTCAGATCTCCCTGTATTATAACAGTCTAAGATCAGATCTCCCCTGTATTATAACAGTCTAAGGTCAGATCTCCTTGTATTATAACAGTCTAAGGTCAGATCTCCCTGTATTATAACAGTCTAAGGTCAGATCTCCTCTGTATTATAACACGTCTAAGGTCAGATTTCCTTCTATTATAACAGTCTAAGGTCAGATCTCCTCTGTATTATAACAGTCTAAGGTCAGATCTCCTCTGTATTATAACAGTCTAAGGTCAGATCTCCCTGTATTATAACAGTCTAAGGTCAGATCTCCTTCTATTATAACAGTCTAAGGTCAGATCTCCCCTGTATTATAACAGTCTCAGGTCAGATCTCCTCTGTATTATAACAGTCTAAGGTCTGATCTCCTCTGTATTATAACAGTCTAAGGTCTGATCTCCTCTGTATTATAACAGTCTAAGGTCAGATCTCCTTAGTATTATGTCTAATGTCAGGTGACCCCTGTGTTACAGAGGTATAAGGTCAGGTGACTCCTGTATTATAGCCGTATAAGGTCAGGTGACCCCTGTATTACAGAGTTATAAGGTCAGGTGACCCCTGTATTACAGAGGTATAAGGTCAGGTGACCCCTGTATTACAGAAGTATAAGGTCAGGTGACTCCTGTATTATAGCGGTATAAGGTCAGGTGACCCCTGTATTACAGAGTTATAAGGTCAGATGACCCCTGTATTACAGAGGTATAAGGTCAGGTGACCCCTGTATTACAGAGGTATAAGGTCAGGTGACCCCTGTGTTACAGAGGTATAAGGTCAGGTGACCCCTGTGTTACAGAGGTATAAGGTCAGATGACCCCTGTATTACAGAGGTATAAGGTCAGGTGACCCCTGTATTACAGAGGTATAAGGTCAGGTGACCCCTGTATTACAGAGGTATAAGGTCAGGTGACCCCTGTGTTACAGAGGTATAAGGTCAGGTGACCCCTGTGTTACAGAGGTATAAGGTCAGATGACCCCTGTATTACAGAGGTATAAGGTCAGGTGACCTCTGTATTACAGAGGTATAAGGTCAGATGACCACTGTATTACAGAGTTATTAGGTCAGATGACCACTGTATTACAGAGGTATAAGGTCAGGTAAACTTTGTGTTACAGAGGTATAAGGTCAGGTGACCCTTGTATTACAGAGGTATAAGGTCAGGTGACCCTTTTATTACAGAGATATAAAGTCAGACCTTATTGACGATTAGAAATCCCTTGGACTCTAGGGATGACCCGTGAAAGGTCTTATTTAACATCTAACGTCTGATCTTGTAGATTGGGATCTCCGCTGGATTCTGTTGTGTCTTCAGTATCCCTGGAAAGTGGTTTGGAAGCCTTGCAGGACCAGTATTTGTGATGGCATCAACCCCACCATCACCACAAGGATCTTCTCCAATATATTAATGCTGCACATGATAAAACGTTATGGCTGGAAGGTCTTCCATGTACCAAGGACCTGTGTGATTCCATAAACTCCCGGAGACCTGTGTATACCATCAGTCTACTTGTGTATACCATCAGTTTACCTGTGTATACCATCCATCTACCTGTGTATACCATCAGTTTACCTGTGTATACCATCCATCTACCTGTATATACCATCAGTTTACCTGTGTATACCATCATTTTACCTGTGTATACCATCCATCTTCCTGTGTATAACAGCTGTCTGCCTGTGTATACCTCTGACGGGCTCTCTCATCTGACAGTCTGAGAGGTCGGATAAACCCCCCGGGATCATATTAGGCCGTGAACTCCTGGGTTGTGGAGCAGGAGCTGTGTGTTTCAGCTGAGGGACTGATGTTGGGTCGATGTGCGATCGCTCCCACAGAGGAATTTGGCTGGCTGCCTGGTGGAGAAGCCCCTGCTTGTCAGGATTACAGGAATCGGGGAGTAAACCGCAAAGAGGATTGAGAGGTGATTTCCTGCTCTCTACAGACTGCCCCCGATCTCTGACAAAGCCCCCTCATGTCCGTGCACGTCTCCTTCATATACACACACAATGCAGCCTCCAAACTAGTATACACAAGGACACACGCCTCAGACTACCTTAATACACAGACATTCCCCCTCCTCCTAATACACAGATCTCATACCACCTCCTAATACACAGACCTCAGACTACTTCCTAATACACAGACCTCATACTACTTCCTAATACACAGACATCTCCCCTCCTCCTAATACACAGACATCTCCCCTCCTCCTAATACACAGATCTCATACCACCTCCTAATACACAGACCTCAGACTACTTCCTAATACACAGACCTCATACTACTTCCTAATACACAGACCTCATACTACTTCCTAATACACAGACATCTCCCCTCCTCCTAATACACAGACCTCAGACTACCTCCCAATACACAGACCTCAGACTACCTCCTAATATACAGACATTCCCCCTCTTTCTAATACACAGACCTCATACCACCTCCTAATACACAGACATCCTCCCTCCTCTGAATAACTGTCTCTATCATCCTATGAGTTTGACTGACAGTCTGTCATCAGCTCAGTGTCTCCCCCGGGATCTGATCTGGGCTGAGAGTAGATATCATTAGTGTTCAGGTATGTGTACTAGGATCATGGGAATATGTAGGTTATCTGCGGCTGTCTCCATCGTATCACTGTACAGTGAGATCTCACAGGTCAGGTGCTGGGAGGATGTGCGAGGGTATAATCTACAGGATGACATTATACACCATAGTCCAAGGGTCTGTTATCTGTAGAGCTTGTACCTACATTTATAATACTAACAGCACCTGATCTATGAGATCTCTCCATGCACTATACAATAATGGGCTCGTGTAGAGACGTCACCAGTAAGGAGTGTGTATACTACGTGCCACCATAGTCTAAGAGTGGATGGGCAGTGATAGCAGTTAGTATGATAGTCATATTACCCTATTTGTACACATCATAATAATGTAATGTAGTACCATGTATTTTATTAATTAAAGTTACAATATCCATATAAAATGTAATTAAATACAAACATCTGTTGTTTTCCTTACAAGAATCAATCAAAAGGAAACCTTCCTTCCTGCACACGTCCAATGGAAATATCAGTTAAATAATGTGAATAGACGACCAGATGCCGCACGAATGTATTAGGTGGGAGGGGTCAATATGCAAACAGCCAATCAGAAGCAGATAGTCATCATGGTGGAGTCTCACAGTACCAGCCTCCGACAGGTCTACGTGAAGGTTCATTTAGTGCTCTTGGATTACGCTCACGGTATTATCGCTGCTCACTACGGATATGTGCATCAGATGTACGTCCAAGCAACATGAACCCCAAAATCTGTTACCGAGTTACCTCCTGTTGTTCCTGTTTATTTGATATCCGCTCCCTTCTCCCCCACGCCCCGGCTTACCAACGGGTGTTACATTTCCCACGGCAGCGATAGTGAGAACGGGGGCATAGACTCTGAGCGAGGACACGTAACGAGCCGTGTACGTCTTATCTAATGTATTCATTAGAGACTTTATGTATAGAATGCAGATAAGTGTTTGTAACAGTAAAATCTATGATATTGTTCAAGGAAAACCGAGGAGTAGACCCATATCGGGAATCTTACCTTCACTGAGCCAAAATGATAAATAATGGCGGTACTGGCGCAGAGTGGTACGGGTCACATCCTGTATAGATAAGCGAGCGCCTGGGCCGGCTTGCTCATGTGTTGTGGAAAAGAAAAGTGTTAAAAAATTTAAAAAAATGAAAAAATAAATGATTAAATTCATATTTAAAAAATGTGAAAAACTTTGAAACACTTAATTTAAAAAGTAATGCATTTTTTAAAATGATTTTCATCTGTTATGGACAATCTGAGATGACACAAGTGCGCCATGTCGCACCGCCAGTGTTATAGCAGCGGGTACCGTAGAGCTCTCAGATGACAGGAAGGTTTGTACGCAGTGTATAACAGCCAGCACAGGGCATGAGGACGCAGGTATATGATGCTTACACCTTCTTTCACCTGGAGAGGCGGAACAAGAGGAGGGGCATTCTAACGTAGGCGGAGTCCAGCAAGGACAGCCTATATATACGCCATCAGGAGACGTATCTTGTACCGGCTAGAGGCATTCATAGATATTATAGGATGTTACTTTCACTTGTTCACCAGAAGTAATATTATAATGTAATGTACAGACAGATGGAATATTATAATAATATAACGTATTGTACAGACAGACGGTATAATCTGCACTTCTTGCTCCATCTCTCCCGTTACAGAGACCTGGGATGCCGGATTATTTGGTACCATAACTCTTCTCACCTCGCTGCGCTCTCTTCCTCACAAGATGGAACCAGCGTTCCCCTTTCTTCTCTCACCATAAGCAGCCGATTGATCAGACTGCGCCCATCCACTGAAGGTAGGAAGTTCAGGCATGAGGGAGGTGATGAAGTGTTGGGTGGACTACTATAAGGTGCGGAAAAGGGCATCATTTTAGCTATAGGAGCCCATGTATCTGCTATGAGGTGCGGTGATCACAGTGTGGGGTGCAGTGATCACAGTGTGGAAGTGTAGTGATTACAGTGTGAGGGTGTAGTGAGGGTGGAGTGATTACAGTGTGAGGGTGCAGTGATTACAGTGTGAGGGGCAGTGATTACAGTGTGAGGGTGCAGTTATTACAATGTGAGGGTGTAGTGAGGGTGCAGTGATTACAGTGTGAGGGTGTGTTGATTGCAGTGTGGGGGTGCCGTGATTGCAGTGTGAGGGTGTGGTGATTACAGTGTGAGGGCGCAGTGATTACAGTGTGAGGGCGCAGTGATTGCAGTGTGAGGGTGTAGTGAGGGTGCAGTGATTGCAGTGTGAGGGTGCAGTGATTGCCGTGTGATGGTGCAGTGATTACAGTGTGAGGACGTATCGATTGCAGTGTGAGGGTGTAGTGATTACAGTGTGGGGGCGCAGTGATTACAGTGTGAGGGTGTATTGATTACAGTGTGAGGGTGCAGTGATTACAGTGCGAGGGTGCAGTGATTACAGTGCGGGGGCGCAGTGATTACAGTGTGGGGGTGCAGTGTTTACAGTGTGGGGGTGTAGTGTGTGCAGTGTTTACAGTGTGGGGGTGTAGTGGGGGTGCAGTGGTTACAGTGCGGGGGTGTAGTGAGGGTGCAGTGATCACAGTGTGTGGGTGTAGTGTGTGTGCAGTGATCACAGTGTGATGGTCTAGTGAGGGTGCAGTGATTACAGTGTGAGGGTGTAGTGATTACAGTGTGGGGGTGCAGTGATTACAGTGTGAGGGCGCAGTGATTACAGTGAGGGTGTAGTGAGGGTGCAGTGATTACAATGTGGGCTGTAGTAAGGGTGCAGCGATTACAGTGTGGGGTGTAGTGAGGGTGCAGTGATTACAGTGTTAGGGTGCAGTGATTACAGCATGAGGGCGTAGTAAGGGTGCAGTGATTGCAGTGTGAGGGTGTAGTAAGGGTGCAGTGATTGCAGTGTGGGGTGTAGTGAGAGTGCAGTGATTACAGTGTGAGGGTGCAGTGATCACAGTTTGAGGGTGCAGTTATTACAGTGTGAGGGTGAAGTGGGGGTGCAGTGATCACAGTGTGAGGGTGAAGTGGGGGTGCAGTGATCACAGTGTGGGGTGTAGTGAGGGTGCAGTGATTGCAGTGTGAGGGCGCAGTGATTACAGTGTGAGGGGTCAGTGATTACAGTGTGAGGGTGTAGTGATTACAGTGTAAGGGTGCAGTGATTACAGTGTGAGGGTGCAGTGATTACAGTGTGAGGGTGTAGTGAGGGTGCAGTGATTGCAGTGTGAGGGTGTAGTGGTTACAGTGTGAGGGGGCAGTGATCGCAGTGTGAGGGTGTAGTGATTACAGTGTAAGGGTGCAGTGATTACAGAGTGAGGGTGCAGTGATTACAGTGTGGGGGTGCAGTTATTACAGTGTGAGGGTGTAGTGAGGGTGCAGTGATTGCAGTGTGATGGTGTAGTGATTACAGTGTGAGGGTGCAGTGATTGCAGGGTGAGGGTGCAGTGATTGCAGGTTGAGGGCGCAGTGATTACAGAGTGAGGGTGTAGTGAGGGTGCAGTGATTACAGTGTGAGGGTGTGTTGATTGCAGTGTGGGGGTGCAGTGATTGCAGTGTGAGGATTACAGTGTGAGGGCGCAGTGCTTACAGTGTGGGGGGGGTGCAGTGATTGCAGCGTGAGGGTGTAGTGTGGGTGCAGTGATTGCAGTGTGAGGGTGTAGTGATTACAGTGTGGTGGTACAGTGATTACAGTGTGAGGGCGTATTGATTGCAGTGTGAGGGTGTAGTGATTACAGTGTGGGGGCGCAGTGATTACAGTGTGAGGGTGTATTGATTACAGTGTGAGGGTGTAGTGTGTGTGCAGTGTTTACAGTGTGGGGGTGCAGTGGGGGTGCAGTGATTACAGCGCGGGGGGTGTAGTGAGGGTGCAGTGATTACAGTGTGTGGGCGTGGTGAGTGTGCAGTGATCACAGTGTGATGGTCTAGTGAGGGTGCAGTGATTAAAGTGTGAGGGTGTAGTGATTACAGTGTGGGGTGCAGTGATTACAGTGTGAGGGCGCAGTGATTACAGTGGGGGTGTAGTGAGGGTGCAGTGATTACAATGTGGGGTGTAGTAAGGGTGCAGCGATTACAGTGTGGGGTGTAGTGAGGGTGCAGTGATTACAGTGTGAGGGTGTAGTGATTACAGCATGAGGGCGTAGTAAGGGTGCAGTGATTGCAGTGTGAGGGTGTAGTAAGGGTGCAGTGATTACAGTGTGAGGGTGTAGTGATTACAGTGTGGGGTGCAGTGATCACAGTATGAGGGTGCAGTGATTACAGTGTAGGGGTGTAGTGAGGGTGCAGTGATCACAGTATGGGGGTGTAGTGATTTCAGTGTAGGGGTGCAGTGAGGGTGCAGTGATTACAGTGTGGGGGTGTAGTGATGGTGCAGTGATCACAGTATGGGGTGTAGTGTTTACATTGTAGGGGGGCGCAGTGATTACAGTGTGGGGGTGCAGGGATTACCGTGTGGGGGTGCAGTGATTACAGTGTGAGGGCGCAGTGATTACAGTGGGGGTGCAGCGAGGGTGCAGTGATTACAGTGTGGGGGTGTAGTAAGGGTGCAGCGCTTACAGTGCAGGGGTGTAGTGAGGGTACAGTGATTACAGTGTGAGGGTGCAGTGATTACAGCGTGAGGGCGTAGCAATGGTGCAGTGATTGCAGCGTGAGGGCGTAGTAAGGGTGCAGTGATTGCAGTGTGGGGGTGTAGTGAGGGTGCAGTGATTGCAGTGTGATTATACAGTGTTTGCAGTGTGGGGTGCAGTGATTACAGTGAGAAGGTGTAGCTATCACAGTGTTGGGTGCAGTAATTGCAGTGCGAGGGTGCAGCGGTTACAGTTGGGGTGCGGTGAGAGTGCAGCGATTACAGTGTGGGGTGTGGCGAGGGTGCAGTGATTACAGCGTGAGGGCGTAGCAATGGTGCAGTGATTGCAGTATGAGTGTGTAGTAAGGGTGCAGCAATTGCAGTGTGGGGGTGTAGTGAGGGCGCAGTGATTACATTGTGAGGGCGCAGTGATCACAGTGTGAGGGTGTAGTGGGGGTGCAGTGATCACAGTGTGGGGTGCAGTGTTCACAGTGTGGGGGTGTAGTGAGGGTGCAGTGATTACAGTGTGGTGGTGCAGTGATTAGAGTGTAGGGTTGTAGTGAGGGTGCAGTGATCACAGTATGGGGTGTAGCGATTACAGTGTAGGGGGTGCAGTGATCACATTGTGGGGTGCAGTGATCGCAATGTGGGGGTGTAGTTAGGGTGCAGTGATTACAGTGTGGGATGCAGTGATTACAGTGTGGGGTGCAGTGATTGCAGTGTAGGGGTGTAGTGAGGGTGCAGTGATCACAGCATGGGGGTGTAGTGATTACAGCGTGAGGGTGCAGTGATTACAGTGTAAGTGTGTATTGATTACAGTGTGAGGGTGCAGTGATTACAGTGCGAGGGTGCAGTGATTACAGTGCGGGGCGCAGTGATCACAGTGTGGGGGTGCAGTGTTTACAGTGTGAGGGTGTAGTGTGTGCAGTGTTTACAGTGTGGGGGTGTAGTGGGGGTGCAGTGATTACAGTGCGGGGGTGTAGTGAGGGTGCAGTGATTACAGTGTGTGGGTGTAGTGAGTGTGCAGTGATCACAGTGTGATGGTCTAGTGAGGGTGCAGTGATTATAGTGTGAGGGTGTAGTGATTACAGTGTGGGGGCGCAGTGATTACAGTGTGAGGGCGCAGTGATTAAAGTGGGGGTGTAGTGAGGGTGCAGTGATTACAATGTGGGGTGTAGTAAGGGTGCAGCGATTGCAGTGTGGGGGTGTAGTGAGGGCGCAGTGATTACATTGTGAGGGCGCAGTGATCACAGTGTGAGGGTGTAGTGGGGGTGCAGTGATCACAGTGTGGGGTGCAGTGTTCACAGTGTGGGGGTGTAGTGAGGGTGCAGTGATTACAGTGTGGTGGTGTAGTGATTACAGTGCATGGTTGTAGTGAGGGTGCAGTGATCACAGTATGGGGTGTAGCGATTACAGTGTAGGGGGTGCAGTGATCACATTGTGGGGTGCGGTGATCGCAGTGTGGGGTGTAGTGAGGGTGCAGTGATTACAGTGTGGGGTGCAGTGATTACAGTGTAGGGGTGTAGTGAGGGTGCAGTGATCACAGTATGGGGGTGTAGTGATTGCAGTGTAGGGGTGTAGTGATGTTGCAGTGATTACAGTGTGGGGGTGTAGTGAGGGTGCAGTGATCACAGCATGGGGTGTAGTAATTACAGTGTAGGGGGTGTAGTGAGGGTGCAGTGATTACAGTGTGAGGGTGTAGTGAGGGCGCAGTGATTATAGTGTGGGGGCGTAGTGAGGGTGCAGTGATTATAGTGTGGGGGCGTAGTGAGGGTGCAGTGATTACAGTGTGAGGGTGTAGTGAGGGCGCAGTGATCACAGTGTGGGTGAGTAGTGAGGATGCATTGATCACAGTGTGGGGTGCAGTGATTACAGTGTGGGGGTGTAGTCAGGGTGCAGTGATCACAGTGTGGGGTGCAGTGTTTACAGTGTGTGGGTGAAGTGAGGGTGCAGTGATCACAGTATGAGGGTGCAGTGACTACAGTGTGTGGGTGTAGTGAGGGTGCAGTGATCACAGTGTGGGGGTGTAGTGATGGTGCAGTGATCACAGTATGAGGGCGCAGTGATCACAGTGTGGGGTGCAGTGATTACAGTGTGGGGGTGTATTGAGGGTGCAGTGATCACAGTATGAGGGTGCAGTGAAGGTGATTACAGTGTGGATGTAGTGAGGGTGCAGTGATCACAGTATGAGGGCGTAGTGAGGGTGATTACAGTGTGGGGCTATAGTGAGCGTGCAGTGATTATAGTGTGAGGGTGTAGTGAGGGTGCAGTGATCACAGTGCGAGGGTGCAGCGATCGCAGTATGGGGGTGTAGTGAGAGCGCAGTGATTATAGTGTGGAGGTGTAGTGAGTGTGCAGTGATTACAGTCTGAGGGTGCAATGATTACAGTGTGGGGTTGTAGTGATTACAGTGTGGGGGTGTAGTGAGGGTGCAGTGATAACAGTGTGGGGTGCAGTGATCACAGTGTGGGGGTGCAGTGATCACAGTGTGGGGGGTGTAGTGATCACAGCATGGGGGTGTAGTGAGGGTGCAGTGATCACAGTGTGGGGGTGCAGTGATCACAGTGTGGGTGGTGTAGTGAGGGTGCAGTGATCACAGTGTGGGTGCATAGTGAGGATGCAGTGATCACAGTATGGGGGTGTAGTGAGGGTGCAGTGATCACAGTGTGGGGGTGTAGTGAGGGTGCAGTAATCACAATATGGGGGTGTAGTGAGGGCGCAGTGATCACAGTGTGGGCGCGTAGTGAGGATGCAGTGATCACAGTGTGGGGGTGTAGTCAGGGCGCAGTGTTTACAGTGTGTTGGTGAAGTTAGGGTGCAGTAATCACTGCATGAGGGTGCAGTGATTACAGTGTGTGGGTGTAGTGAGGATGCAGTGATCACAGTGTGGGGTGCAGTGATTACAGTGTGGGGTGCAGTGATCACAGTATGAGGGTGCGGTCATCACAGTGTGGGGTGCAGTGATTACAGTGTGGGGGTGTAGTGAGGGTGCAATGATCACAGTATGAGGGTGTAGTGAAGGTGATTACAGTGTGGATGTAGTGAGGGTGCAGTGATCACAGTATGAGGGTGTAGTGAGGGTTATAACAGTGTGGGGCTATAGTGAGGATGCAGGGATTATAGTGTGAGGGTGCAGTGATCACAGTGTGAGGGTGCAGTGATTACAGTGTGGGGGGAGCAGTGATTACAGTGTGAGTGTGTAGTGAGGGTGCAGTGATTACAGTGTGGGTGTGTAGTGAGGGTGCAGTTATTACAGTGTGATGGCGTAGTGAGGGTGCAGTGATTACAGTGTGGGGGTGTAGTGAGGGTGCAGTGATTACAGTGTGGGGGTGTAGTGAGGGTGCAGTGATTACGGTGTGAGGGTGTAGTGAGGGTGCAGTGATTACGGCGTGAGGGTATAGTGAGGGTATAGTGATTACAGCGTGAAGGTGTAGTGAGGGTGCAGTGATTTCAGTGTGGTGGTGTAGTGAGGGTGCAGTGATCACAGTGTAGGGCGCAGTGATCACAGTGTGGGGGGTGTAGTGATTACAGTGTGGGGGTGTAGTGAGGGTGCAGTGATTACAGTGTGGGGGTGCAGTGATTATAGTGTGAGGGTGTAATGAGGTTGCAGTGATTATAGTGTGGGGGTGTAGTGAGGGTGCAGTGATTACAGTGTGAGGGTGTAGTGAGGGTGCAGTGATCACAGTGTGGGGAGTAGTGAGGGTGCAGTGATCACAGTATGGGGTGTAGTGATTACAGTGTGGGTGTGTAGTGAGGGTGCAGTGATTACAGTGTGGGGGTGCAGTGATTACAGTGTAAGGGTGTAGCGAGGGTGCAGTGATTGTAGTGGGGGGGTGCAGTGTTCACAGTGTGGGGTGCAGTGAGAACAGTGTGGGGGTGTAGTGAGGGTGCAGTGATCACAGTGTGTGATGCAGTGATTACAGTGTGGGGGTGTAGTGAGGGTGCAATGATCACAGTGTGGGATGCAGTAATTACAATATGGGGGTGTAGTGAGGGTGCAGTGATAACAGTGTGGGGTGCAGTGAACACTGTGTGGGGGGGGTGTAGTGAGGGTGCAGTGATCACAGTATGGGAGTGTAGTGAGGGTGCAGTGAACACAGTGTGGGGTTGTAGTGAGGGTGCAGTGATCACAGTGTGGGGTTGTAGTAAGGGTGCAGTGATCACAGTGTGGGGGTGTAGTGAGGGTGCAGTGATCACAGTGTGGGGGTGTAGTGATCACAGTGTGGGGGTGTAGTGAGGGTGCAGTGATCACAGTATGGGGGTGTATTGTGGGTGCAGTGATCACAGTGTTGGTGTGTAGTGAGGGCGCAGTGATCACAGTGTGAGGGTGCAGTGATCACAGTGTGGGGGTGTAGTGAGGGTGCAGTGATCACAGTGTGGGGTGCAGTGATTACAGTGTGGGGGTGTAGTGAGGGTGCAGCGATCACAATATGAGGGTGTATTGAGGGTGCAGTGATCACAGTGTGTGGTGCAGTGATTACAGTGTGGTGGTGTAGTGATTGTGCAGTGATCACAGTGTGGAGTGCAGTGATCACAGTGTGGGGGGTGTAGTGAGGGTGCAGTGATCACAGTGTGGTGGTGTAGTGAGGGTGCAGTGATTACAGTGTGGGGGGGGTGTAGTGATCACAGTGTGGGGTGCAGTGATCACAGTGTGGGGGTGTAGTGAGGGTGCAGTGATCACAGTGTGGGGGTGTAGTGAGGGTGCAGTGATCACAGTGTGGGGTGCAGTGATTATAGTGACTCAGAGTTTTTCTCCATCCAGACTCTGCATTGCTGACCATGCTCTGCTGCCCCCCACTCCTGCTCTCCGCCTTGTGTTGGGTCCTCTTCATCTACCAGACATCTGTAAAAGGTCAGAAGTGCTCTATGTTGTCCTCAATCAGTCTGTCTGGTGTATCAGTTATCACACTGCTGATCAACAGCACCACCTGCTGACTGACACCAGGTTCTGCACCCAACAATGACATTTACACCAATAACTCTGTAATGATGTACAGTACTATTCTGCAGCAGTAGTGCCCAGGGTGTGTGTCCCGATCTGAGTGTGTGTGTGTGTGTGTGCTCCGATCTGAGTGTGTGTGTGTGTCCCGATCTGAGTGTGCGCCTTCATTGTCAGTATGTAAGACGTGTATTTTCCCGCAGCTGACGAGTGCGCAGAACGTTGTGATCTGTATCACGGACACTGTGACGAGGGCGGCGTGTGCAGGTGAGTGCTGGATTCTTCTTCTTACTTGTTATATATATATATATATATATATATATATATATATATATATATATATACACACAGTGTCTGTAACCATGTATTTCCACCAGCAGCTACACACCACATTTCAGCAGTAATATAATGTATCATGATCCCCCTCAAAGTACAGCACTGTGTAATATGTTGGTGCGTTATAAATAAAAGGAAATAACATTTTATTGATATTCAGGGGTCTTCGGCAGGACATAAAACTGCTCCGGCTGTTCTACTGTCCAAGTAAACCGAACGTTTCTCCACCTTTTCCATATTAAGTGTCATGACTTATTGTCATGTGACCAGGGACATCCACCAATCATCCTGCCACCATGCATCTGGCCACAGATCTTACGGATAATGCGTCAATACACTTACGTTACTAAGGCTGTATTTTGAGTTGTACGTAGCTTTATATATAAACAGATCCACAGCAGAACCGCTGCCATCATCATCATCTTGGAAGCTTGCGCCAGGCCGATAGGGCTCACGGAGATACGCAGTTCCTCTCCTTTACTGAAATCGGGTTTTTGTTCTGCTGCGCAGGCACAAGCTGACACCCGCGTATATGCAGATCGCCAGAGACAGGCGGACAACCGTACAAAGCCACAATGAAGAACATCAGGGTCTATGTGTTAAGATGAAAGAAGGAAGTTTCCATACGTTTTCTCTATGATATAATGCTCTGTACACGGATATACCTCTAGACTGCGCTGCGCTCGCTCCGGCTGTGAGATACGGAGGACGCCATCTTTCTAGAGAGTGACCACACAATATGACATGATCTCTCCTGGGCTGAAGGGGGCAGGAAGAACACACGGCCCTAAATCCCTTTGTTTCCCCACTTCACTTATTGCTCCCGCGTTGTGTACGTGTTATTCCCGTCCCAGTGATTTTGACACGCAGAAAAGGAATTGGGGGGCAGGCGGTTATATGGATGTGATTTAACCCGCGCTGTGATTGATCCTGCAGGTGTGACCCCGGCTGGGATGGTATATTCTGTGAGGACTGTGTAAGAATGCCGGGCTGTATCCATGGTGTGTGCCACCAATCCTGGCAGTGCATGTGCCAGAGCGGCTGGGCTGGGAAGTTCTGTGACAAAGGTGAGCAAAGTATAATATAATAATATATGTATGATGGGCCGCCATAGACACAACGTGGTAGAATGAATGGTTTCTATACTGCTAGGTACATATTCAATCCATTGAGATCACGTTATGAAGATTAATTATAATATCATTATTTGTCACATAATTATAATAAAGAATTATATAATTGATCTGTCCGTAGCGCTGCACTAAGTATGCAACCGATTAAGTATATGGAGAAAACCACAACCTTCTCTATAGTAAAACATATATACAAAGTTATATACATACATCAGGTGCTCCCTTCATACACCATAGGTAAATGCATTTCTTCAACAATCCCCAAACTGGATCTGCTGATCCTGATGGTAATGCCAAGATGGAATCTGCAGAGAATATATTCATAACATAGTGATCTACTGTTGGAATATGTAAATAAGCACACAGTCAATTCCACCACCCACAATATTGGTGATATTCCCACGTGACACCCGTGATCCTCACACTCGTGGCTCATTGGGGTATATGCTTACAAGATAGACAAAATATTAGCTGTCTCTCATAAAGATCGATCTCCAAATTTCGATCAGTCCAAGATCGTATACCCAAAAAATGCAAAAATATATAGAATCTAGTGCATTACACTTTTTATTAAAAATGACGTAAAAACAAGGGACTCCTCAGAAGCCCCAAAACAACAAAGTGGATATGCTCGTACCGGAGATCCGCATGGAGAAAGCATGAAGTGTGTTGTTAAATCTTATCTCCTATTCTCACGTCCTCCTTACGATCCACGGGTCAGTCCAAAACAACTTGTCCAACGCGTTTCAACTTAGTGTAAAGTCTTTCTCAAGGCAAATCAAAAGTGAACTTATAAATCCCAGGTATAAATCATTTCCATATCTAGCGGTATCCATTCGAGGCCTTGGACGTCCTTCCCAACATCTCCCAAACTGACTGAACTACAAACCGGTAATTACATCTGTAGCGCGTGGAACACAGATCTTGCTAAACCATCGGTGTAATACAAAAAAGGAACCTGTACAATACATAAACCATAACAAATACATTTGTTAACAAGGGTCTGTACATATTGAATTGTTAATCCTTCTTTTCATCTAACTTATGGAATAAAAGACAGTACACCTTATATAGGGAGATGTCCAACTTCCTATAAGTTATGAACTAATAGTTATTTTACCATCTTAGCTGGGACTGAGAATCACCAGACCCTCAAAAGATGCTGATAAAAAACACAATTATACTCATAGAAACCATTTCATTTCAAAATCCGCATTCAAACCAGATGGAATCATTGTGTTTAAAGTAAAGATCCGTCTCATCTCTGCTCTAGACAATAGACTGACCATATCTTTATTCCTACAAGTTTCTTCTATTCTCTGAATCCCCCCAAAACTTCTAATGTGCTCTACTTTAGAGGAATGTTGTATCTTGAAGTGGTATGAAAGGGAATGTGTTCCTAAACCCCTTCTAATGTTATACATATGCTCTCGTGATCTTGTTTTCAATGGACAAGTTGTTCTTCCTATATATAACTTCTTACAGCTACATTCTATAGTATAGATCACATTCTTCATGTGACACAGAATGAACTGTTCTATCTTCACCTGATATCCATTCAATATCAAACTTGTGGTGTTACTCTGATCCGATCTGCATGCTCTACACGTCATACACAAACCACATCTATGGAATCCAACAGTTCTATTCCACTTTCTGTTATTCTCATGTAGATGACTTCTTACTAGCTTATACTTTAGATTCGGTGCCTTTCTGTAAGTGAAGACTGGTTTGTCTGGGATACAGTTCCCTATAATGTTGTATTTCTTCAAAATCCCCCAGTATTTTTCAAAGATCTTCTCCATTTGTTTATAGTTGACATTATGCTGGGAGATAAAAGCCCATTCATACTTCTCAGACTTCGTAGATTTTGCCACTTTTTCCATATCTAATAGACCAATTACTGACACTGTCCTCTCTGCTTTATCTAGCAGCTCTTTATCATAACCTCTTGAAGCAAAATCGGATTTCATATTTTTGACTTGCTCCACAAGTACCTTTTCTTCAGTACAATTCCTCCTTACCCTCTTCCTCTGGCCTACTGATATACTGTTAAGCCAAGTATGGTGATGGCTACTGTCATAGTTAATATAACTGATAGTATCTGTGGGCTTTGTATAAGTTTTGGTCTGTAAACCCTTATCATCAACATATACCGATATATCTAGAAAATGAATAATTGTTCTACTCCATTCAAAGGATAATTCAATGTGTGCCTCATTCTGAATGAGGTACTCACAAAAAAGTTTGAGATCTTCTTCAAATCCACTCCATATGAAAAAAATATTGTCTATGTATCAGCACCAGGTCACCAGGTTTGCCCCATACCCATGACCAGCCCACACACATGACTCTTCCCAATGGGCCATAAATATGTTAGCATAGCTAGGGGAAAACCTGGTGCCCATGGCTGTGCCAATACATTGGCAGAAATAAGTACCTTGGAACCTAAAATAATTATGAGACAAAATAAAAAGGATTTCTTCTAAAATGAATTCTCTAAGACCCTTTGTATAAGTGGTCCTGGCTAATCCCACACTGATAGCTTCCATGCCTAGATTGTGTCTAATGATAGTATACAATGATTTTACATCTGCTGTTACTAGAATATTATTAGAGCTCCACACAGTGCCAGAGAGGATTTTCACAAACTGATTAGTATCCTTCAAATATGATCTTGTTGTTTGTGCTATTGGTTGTAGATGATAGTAATAATTATAATAACACGTCCAAGAACTTTGTCTCCACCAGTCCAAATTGACCTTTACCCCAATACTGATCGAATCATCAATCGATTCAGACATTTTATTGTGTTTAGTCTATTGTCAGCCACACACATTAAGAGTTTCTTACAGTTCCATTAAAATAATAAAATCTTAAAATCGAATTATAACAAGTTTCACCAGTTTATAGACGTGTTTCAGTGGAATTGACAGCTTGGTTCATATAATGTTCTGGTTTTGTGTGTATGGTTTATGGCTCAGACATCACTGATTTTCAGATTAGATAATTCATGTGGTAATAATAATGATTAGTAGCTGGTAACACAGTTATTGTATAATAACTAAGGAATAACGCACTGGGATGAAACATGGGATGAAACATGGGATGAATGCTGTCTCAGTAAGAGCTGGATATCTGGCATAAACCTACACATTCTGTACTAGGTATACATACGCTTCTGTACCTAGGATTGTGTCATTTAGTCCTCCGGCCCCTGACACCAGGAGAGACAATATATGTAGGAGTAAGATGTGTCATAATCAGACTTGGACCCATCCCCTATCTTAGGAGGTGTATATTTTGTGTGTACCAGAGACCCCGTGTAAACATACACAGTGATGATGATGATGATGATGATGTGCGCTACGTAGCCATGACTGATTGGCTGTTTGTGTATTGACCCCTCAAAATGACTTCACTCGGTAGTGCAGCGACTATATGATGTCAAGTTGCGGCTGTCTATAGTATTTTGCTATTTGTCATTTCCATTTGGACTACGGCAAGAAAGAAGATTGCCATTGGATTAGTAAAACGGTAAACACCGGATTTCGTGGTGATTGCAGTTAGTTTTTTCATGGAAAGTGTGACGTTCATATTATATAATAACAGTGTCAGTCCACAGTGTACGTGATATATACACATTTGTACGCCTGACGTAGAATTACTCTGTTTTCAGTTTGATGTTTTTTGAGACACATGTGAAACAACATAAAGAGTTCTTCTGCCTACGTTAACCCTACATGGGGCCCAGCATGAAGACTGGATTGTGCTGTCGTTGCGACGTGTCCGTCATTGGGAGCAGGAAGAAGGGTTGAAGTTTCGGGCATGGAATCATCTTGTTCATTGAGACAGAAAGTTTCTGATCTGTGGAAACAGATTCTGTGGGAACAAACTTTGTCAAACTCTTCATTAGAAGGAAACAGACAGGATGTTACTTACAAAATGTAGAAAAGACCTTTATCTCTGCCCCCCAACCCCTCACCTAAATGTACCCCACATCCAATTATCTAAGTTAAATAATCCTGTCCTGTAAAATGTTGATGCAAAAAACACCCCCGATCTGCCCACCCTCCAATCACACGGTGTAACGGGATCTCACGGTAGATCCGTAGATCTCTCACGGTCACTTGTTGTGAGGAAGTTCTACATGTCTAGAGGTCCATAGTAATCATCCATCACATACAGACCTTATGTCTGATAGACTTATGACGTCACAATAACCTGTGGTTTATACCAGATGCTACAGGCTAGGAAATCTCCACCGATCCTTAACAAAAGCTTTACTACACTTTAATCTGATTACTACAAACTATAAGACCACGCTGGCCATAAGTAAGACCTTACCCTGCTCTATGTGGTAGAACAATTACAGAACACAAAATATAACTTATTGTCTCCTCTACTGTGATTACAAGTTCTTCTCGAGGGTCCTGAATCTTTATCCAGAGGCATCAAAGAAAGGTGGACTAGAACCCACCCTTCTACCTCCGCTGGAGCATTCTACTATTATGGATACTAACAAGAGACATACATAGACTAACCCCTACATATATGCATTCAGGTGTTTTACACAATGTGCACTTATTTGTTTTATAAGTTGGTATAAAACATGTAAATGAATTGACAATAGGACAGAAAGACACTGTACATTATTCATGTATTATCTTCTCCATAGACCTTCACATCTGTGAGCACTCAAATCCCTGCCAGAATGGGGCAGAGTGTGTCATCGACCCCGAAGGAGAATACTCCTGTATCTGCCCAGAACTGTTCCATGGCAAGAACTGTGAAATCAAGAGAGGACCCTGTGAAAGGGAAAGGTAAGTGTCCATTAACAAAGAAGGAGATCAGGTATATGGCTGAGAGTATGGACAGAGCGATGGATCTCCAGAGTAGTATATAGAGTCATATTGAATCTTGACATTGGGTTAGAAAGAAAATTTGAGGTGAACAAAGTGGGTGCCCCAGATACTGTGCAAATTGGTAGACAGGTGAGGGTGAGGCTATCAGCCTAGAGCAAAGGGAACACATGGGTATATCTCAATATTGGAGATGTGGGTGTGGTGAACTCAAACTCTGTGACTAATCCTCATGTCCGTTTCCCATGTAGGTTTCCCTGTGTGAACGGTGGGACATGTCAGGATGAGAGCGGATACGCAGAAACATTCACATGTCGTTGCCTGGCTGGCTATGTGGGCAGGCTGTGCGAGACGGATGTAGACGACTGCTTGATGCGGCCATGTGCTAATGGAGCCACATGTATCGATGGGGTCAACCGGTTCTCATGTGAATGCCCCCAAGGCTTCCAGGGACGCTTTTGCACGGTCAACATTAACGATTGTGCTGGACAGCCGTGTCAGAATGGGGGGCGTTGCTATGATCGGATAGGAGACTATGAGTGTTACTGTCTCCAAGGATTTATTGGAAAGTCCTGTGAGATCCCTGTTCCCAAGCCCACATGGGACTATGATTCTGGAACCTCTCCAAGGAACCAACTGGCTCAAACACAGCTAGTGAGGACTAGTAGCACCACTAGGTGGAGCCCTGTGCCCACTCAGAAGCCGAGTCAATTCAAAATCTCAGTAAAAGAAGTGTTGACCCAGAGGGAACATGGAATGACCAATCTGCAGTTAATCATTGTAGTCGTGTTTGCGGCAATAACCGGCCTTTTGGTTCTCCTTACAGCGGTGTTGATCCTGTGGTACCGGAACCATGGTTCCCGGCAGGATATCTGGTGCAGTCACTCCTCTTCAGACGGCAAGACGCATTACCACCAATGTCAAGGAGCTTCTCTTGACCACCGAAAAACCACAGAGTTGTGAAGCTTCACCATAAAGTGATTGGAGATGTGACTGACCCTCATTATCATGAATCCTGGGAGACCTACAGCTGATCATGCTCTAGCTCCCCCCGAGAGACACATCCTGAGCTTGTCCCATTATACACAGTGATGGCTCTACGTGACTCAGCATAAACACTTATCTGTGCTATGACTAATGCATTGAATGTACCATGACCAAGGGTCACTATGCACTGCCAACTATACTGAGGCTAATTTATACATAGACCATTAATCAGAAACCTTTCTGTCTATGGCAAGAGACAACCTGACCTTTTTATCATGCCCCTGTCATTCAGTCCAGGACTTCTGCTGTTCTTAAGACCTAGAAACAGTCTCAGTAATGTGCTCTGCTAAGTCTTTCTAATCACACAGTAACAGCGCCCCCATGTGGTGTTCACACTCAGACAGCGCCCTCTAGACAGAGTGCAGTAAAGGGGGTATCGATACCACGTGGGGAAGGCACCTTGTTGTTACAGTAATTGTCTGTAAGTAATGGAGACTGAATGCAAACCAATCCGTGTCTACACTTTGTTTGAAGTTTATTACGGAACCATTTGGTACTGAAATAAAAAGTAATACATGGGTTTCGTTACATTTTATCTGTTTATAGCTCACATTAAAGAGACACCGGGGTATTTTTGCTCATTCTCTTTGCTCTCACTACATACAACACCCCCCCTTCCGCTTACAGAGACATTATCAGCTGGAGAGGAGACGGATATAATCAGTTATCACTCTCTCCTAGACGTCTCCTGGGTGTATAAAGTAGGTATAGGCCGACTATGCTGTATGATATTAGTGGTGACGCTGCATTGTCAGGATAAGTATAACAATGAGCGCTGCGTTCCTTTGTATGACCTTTACAGCTGTGTCTGATGCTTTGCATATGGCTGACAGATGTAATATGTCCCTGTGGTAAGTTGTTAGAACACTTAATGTTCGGGTCTAATGACAAAGTGCATAATACAGGGTACAGTCACATAGTTAATGATATTGAAACAGACAAGTTTGTCAATTTAAGTCACATTTTTTGGGTCTGATGTACAGATCTGCAGAGATCAGTTCCCAGATCATCTGTCCTGTACATTATTACCTGTCTTGTGTAAGGTATTATGCTGGACATCATAGCCGTGTTGTCTAAGCATTTATGCAGGTATGTGTAGTATACTTAGTAACCAGCAGCTCAGTACCACTTCCCTAGCTCTGTAAGTGAAATGACATCTATGTCTGTCCTGCCTGGCTGTAGGTTCAGATTTATTCTGTGTAATTATATGGGTGTTGGAAGTTGTGTCATGTTGGGGTCTGTCCACAATTAACACACCTGGCCTGCGGCAACGGGTCCCTGGAACCTGTATCCAAGTATTGGTAGCTGAGCATGTACACGGCCTGTGTCCGTAAGACCATCTACCTCATACAGTTCCTATCAGACCAAAACTGTTCCCATGACACCGGGTACATTGTTCTGACTGGTTCTCGTAATCTTCCCACTGAGCGGTGCTGTCATTGCAGTCGGGTACATTTTAAATATCTGATAATCATGTCTAAGTTTTATGAAAGTAAAGTAATTGATTAAACATGGAAGGAAAGGTTCTGAATGAATGCAGGTAATGCCGGAACTGCATCTGATTTCATCAGTACAATGCACAATTTGTCTTGCAGAGTTAAAGAGCTTTTAGGCGAACAACATCATGTTTTTCGTAGCCAATTAGATCATCCACTATGGATGGAAAATCTATTTATTGGTGGTTTCTTTACCTGTCATATGTTCCTCTTACAATAAAAATTGTTTGGGTAAAAAAAAACCAAAAAGAACAAATGCAGCCAACAAACATCAACTCAATGAAGGAATCGTTGAACCAGGACCCTGGGGATGGTTTAATTAGAATAAGGTGATGAGTTGAGTGATGCAAGCATAGACGAGAAAGAAGGTCCTGAGATGTTATATGTTGAGGACCCTGATTTTAATTAGAGCAAAATGGCAAGTTGGGTGATATGGGGGGAGAAGAAGCTCCTAAAATATAAAGTAAGGAGGAACCTGAGCTTAAAAGTAGATTATGGTGATGAATCGGGTGATGTGTGTTACGTTCATAACTATTGTCACCAATAAAGACTGTCGGTTGGGATCACTGTGGTTCCAAAGCACATAGGTTTATTCACAATAGTATAACAAGACAAAGTTTGGTACATATGTGCCTGTTGCCACTAACACAAGTTTCTATCAGAACGCTCCAGTTTCTAAAGCCAGAGATGAACAAGTTATACACAGTACAGTTGTGAAATGCAGTGACATCACAAAGATACACAGTTACAGTAATAAGGTCTTCATCCATAGGTTGAAGGGTTTTGACCTCCCAGGAACTCGACGTGACATTGGTGGATTCCTCTGGTCATTGTTCCTTGAGATGGCCAGATGTCCTTCCTCAGGCTCCCTCCTCTAGACCTGGATAAACTGGTTCCTTAATGATCCCTGTGAGCTGGCAATTTGGTGTATGAAAAACTGATATTGTTTTATCAAGGTGCGAACGCTACATAAATAACACCGGAAACGTTCTCATGCGATTGTGAATAATATTATACCAAATTTGATTTTTAATTCAGATGTTGGAAACATTATTTAGCCTCTTTACCCATTTATATTTTAACTAAAATAAATAGATTAAACTTATTTGCATGTTGTTAATTGCAATAATTATTCAATTGCGTACTATTTGTTATCACAACCAATATTAGTGTACAGAAAATATTGATTATCACTTTCATCCAATTATTAAACTTCAACGTGTGTAAAGGAAGACGAAGGTTCTGAGATATTTATTGAGAGGAAGAAAGAAAAGTGTGTCCAAACAGAGAGGCACTCTAATGGTCAAATGCCTTGAAAAAGCTTCCTAGCGAAACGCGCGTCGGCGGACGCTGCACTCGCTGCTTCTCTGACCTGTTAAAAAAATAACAAATAGGAATTTCTAGTGATTAACTAAGATTATTACTTACCTAGGCAGACAGCTTATACTGAAACCTGCCGGGATCTGGCAATCTCTCCAATATTAGAAATTATCTGCAGCTCACACGCAGAGTATAGCGAGACCCTGTCATATCAATATTAAACACCATATATAGCAGGGAATCTAGGATGTATACCCTATCCTTATATTAAATATTTCCCTTGTGGGCAAAACAATTAGTTACAGAGTCCGCTGCAAACAACCCTAGCCACACTGCATCAGCTTTATATATACACAAGTGGAAGAGGTTATTAGCCTATCAAACCATGCTTATATTCAGGATGATATCAGCGTGACTCTGACAACACGATTTTGCTGCATATATTTTAATTCTAATGTGAATGATTGGATTAAAAAACAGCATGTCTCTTATTGTTATACCAATTCCAGAGCCCACTGCTTGTGATCTTAGGTATACTTAACCAGTTGAAATAGGAGCTATATAATAAATATCAGTGGGACTCTGATAAGACAATCTTGCTACCTGTGTGTTTTACTAACTGAATTATGAGCCAGCTTACCTTCCCTTGATAGATGATAAACATTACTTAAATACAGTGGGAAACAAGGACTCATATAGGAAATATAAAATTTATATACTTATAAAGGATCTCTTCCTACTATATGTATTGGGAGATCTCTTTGCTGATCCATATGAATTTTGAATGGTCAGACTTATATACAACAATATTAATTATCATATGATTGAACCAACATATAGAAACAATTGAGCAGCGGGGCGGCTTGGTAGTCTCGTGTTACTACCTATCTTAACAGAATATTATCTTTTTGACACTCATCCAATTTTCACATTTTAAACATTTCGCTATGGGCCCTCATGTAACTCAAGATATTGAGGATTTCTATTAAAATAAACTAATAAAATGTAAGTTTTAACTTTTTGACCATTAGAGTGCCTCTCTGTTTGGACACACTTTTCTTTCTTCCTCTCAATAAATATTGATCCTAATATTGTGTGTGAGTGCACCCTCCATCATAAGCAATATGAAATATTACCTACTATATGATATTTAGGAGTATTAATGGTCAACCTGGTGCGGTGTAAACCAATTACTTTACTGAAGGTTCTGAGATGTAAGATAACGTGGAGCCTGATGTTTAATTAGAATGAGGTGGTAAGTTGGGTATTATGAGTGTAGGAGACGGGCCTGAGACACAAGGTAAGGAGGAACCTGAGCATTAAGTAGATTATGGAGATGAACTGGGTGATGTGTAGAAGAGGACGAAGGTCCTGAGGCATAGGATGACAAGCTTTATTTTACAAAGAACTTCCTTAGTTTAGACTGTAATGAATGAGATGAATGAGTCAGTAGGACAAGGTGCTGAATCAGGTTCTGAGACAAACAGGCAATGAAGATACTGAAATAGATGACTTTGATGAATCAGGTAGTGATTGTGTTCAAGAAGAGTGAAAATATATTTAATCAGAATTAAGAGACCTATAGCTGATCATACAGTACATGTACCATACACCATTTGTCTTGCAGAGTTAAAGAACTTTTAGGCGAACAACATCATGTTCTTCGTAGCCAATTAGATCGTCCACTATGGATGGAAAATTTGTTTATTGGTGGTTCCTTTACTTGTCATATGTTCCTCTTACAATAAAAATAGTTTGGGTAAAAAATCATAGCATAGAAGAGGAAGAAGGTCCTGAGATGTTATATGATGAGGACCCTGATTTTAATTAGAGCAAGATAGCAAGTTGGGTGATATGGGTGGAGAAGAAGCTCCTAAAATATAAAGTAAGGAGGAACCTGAGCTTTAAGTAGATTATGGTGATGATTCAGGTGATGTGTGTTACGTTCATAACTATTGTGTCACTGAATTCACGGGTAACCTTAAGCTGGGTACACACTCCAGAATTTGCAACTTTTTAGACTGATCGATTTTACATCCGATCGACGGTCCGATCGCTCGGTCCATAGACTGCATACACACTAGGCTTGTTTCAGACGATAAAGGGAAGAGCGACCGGCACGGTAGTGACTTTTTACAGCCATGATGTCGCGAGCAATGATTTTCATTTCTTACACACTGAGCAACATTTGCAGGGCATGTAACGATATACCAAAGACATTAGCATAAAGAGACAGAGCTTTCACTATAGTTAACACCCAAAACCGCATAAAAAGAGAAGAACACACTGTCTCTTCATTCATTCCTATAAAATAGAAGTTTATTATTATCTCGCAGCTCCCGCCCCTCCAAGCTTCTAGAGAGAATTGCCTACACTCGCCTCACACACTTTCTTACAGCAAACTACCTATTAGATCCTCTTCAGTCAGGCTTTCGCTCTCAACACTCCACAGAGACTGCGCTGACCAAGGTTGTCAATGATTTGATCACAGCAAAAAATAATAACCAATACTCTCTTCTAATTCTCCTGGATCTCTCTGCTGCACGTGACACTGTTGACCACTCTCTCCTCATACAAACGCTACAATCCCTAGGTCTTGAAGGCACTGTCCTATCCTGGTTCTCATCCTACCTATCTAACCGGTCTTTCAGTGTTAATTTCTCTGGATCCACCTCTGCTCCGCTTCCCTTATCAGTTGGAGACCACAAGTCTCAGTCCTAGGTCCTTTGCTGTTCTCTATCTACACCACTTCTCTTGGAAAACTAATAAGTTCCTTTGGATTTCAGTATCATCTCTATGCGGAATATACCCAAATCTATCTATCCTCTCCTGATCTCTCACCATCTGTGTTGTCTCGCGTTACTGACTGTCTTTCTGCCATTTCATCTTGGATGTCTTCTCGCCAACTCAAACTCAATCTTTCAAAAACTGAATTAATAATATTCCCACCCAAAAACAGAAGCTTCTTTCCGGACATTTATATTTCTATTGATAACATGACCATAAATCCCACCCCACAAGCTCGCTGCCTAGGTGTAATCCTTGACTCACAACTATCATTTATTCCCCACTTCAACTCCATATCTAAATCATGTTACATACATCTAAAGAACATTTCCAGAATACGCACATATCTGACACAAGACACCACAAAAACCTTAATTCATGCACTAATCATCTCCCGCATCGACTATTGCAATTCCCTCCTTACTGGTCTTCCCAAAGTCAGACTTGAACCCCTACAATCCTATTTTGCATGCAGCGGCTAGATTGATTTTCCTTGCAAACTGTTCTTCCTCTGCTGAGCCACTCTGTCAGTCTCTACATTGGTTGCCTGTATTTCAACGAATCCAATATAAAATTCTTCTACTAACATACAAGGCCGTCAACAAAATTGCACCGACATACATCGCCTCACTTGTCTCAAAATATCTCCCAACTCGAAACCTCTGTTCTGCACAAGATCTGCCTCTCTCTTCCACTCTCATCACATCCTCCCATTCTCGGTTACATGACTTTTTTCGGGCTGCATCCACTTTCTGGAATCCCTCCCACGCACAATAAGACTTTCCTCTGGTCTTCAAACCTTGAAGTGTTCTCTGAAAACCCACCTCTTCAGACAAGCTTATGATATTCCTCAATCACCATCTTAATCTCCCCTATTATCACCTTCTAAACAGCTAACACAAGACAACAACCCTCTGAACAACATTGCCACACACACAGCCCACTCAGTACTTTTACTTTTGCATTCTAGCTGGTCCAGTGTGCAATATGATGTAGCACATGCCCTTGTGTTTCAAACTCCCATTGTCCTATAGGTTGTAAGCTTGTGAGCAGGGTTCTCTTACCTCTCTGTCTGTATGTATTACCCAGTATTGTCTTATTAATGTTTGTTCCCAATTGTAAAGTGCTACGGAATTTGCTGGCACTATATAATTAAATGTTGATGATATCTGAAATTTAGAAAAAACATTTAACTTGTAAAGTGAAATACAATGATTATTCCCTAATAATAAAATGTCTTCATATGTAATGGTCCTGTACGGGTTAAAGTTATAGCCAAAACTCTCCATATACGAGGTTATTATACATGAATAGGCATCACCCACAATGCTCCATTCTCTGCGGGCCTCATTGCTGATTGGTCCACAACAGAAACGAACGCCCTTGTCTGAGTGTATAAAATGACAGAGGAGCCTGTCTGGCGCTGAGGAACGTGAGAAGATGGCGGGTGAGGAGAAGGTGGCAGTGGGGTGTTGCTGCTATGGAGACGGAGACAGAGTCAGAGATGGTGCTGGAGGGGCCAAAAATGTTGAATAAGTTAAGGTTGGGGATGGAGATACTCAAGAAGAGCAAAGATCAAAGCCAACGAGCCCAAGAGAGGTGGAGATGATGGTAAAAGTACTGGACCAGTACGACTACGACATTAAAAAAGTGAGTAGCATGTGTAGTGTACCTGTATGAAGGACTTTATATATTTCTTTCTAGTTTCACATAAAGCAATGCAAACGCCTGAATTGCAACATATATTTTGTTTTGTCAGAAGGAAGAATTAACGATGAGAAGGCCTGATTAGATACCACTGATACCACTAATGTAACACCTGTTATCAAACATGATGTTGAATATCAAGATATGAAAGAAGTTATATACGAAGGTATTTCAGTGAACATGTGTAGACAACTAAATGCTTTGGGCATATATCTGTACCATTATAATAACCAAAATGGCGCCTGTTTTCCAGAATATATGGAGGTTAAGCCGCTATTATTGCGATTGTGCCACAGGGACCACAACATAAACTGATCTCCAGCAGTGTGCAAGGTGAGCAAATGAGAGTATTTCTGGTGTTGGGTATAGATTACAGATATAGAAGTTTAATGATAAACATTTTTTATTTCCTTGTTTCGTAGGTAAAGAAATCAAAGGGAATATAAACCCAAGCGACATCAAGAAAAAAATTAAAAACCTTGGGAAAAAAAATTGTTGAAATGTGTCTGCTGTTTGGAACTGTTCTGCCACAAACCACCGGCAGCTTTAAAGTGTAATACTAATTTTTTCACTTGTATATTCTGCAATAAAACATTTTGTACTTTTCCCTGCAATAAAACTGTTGCATTAACACTGTGGTTTATTTGTTTTTTTTTTACAAATATTAGTTAATAAAGGTTAATATGACTTTATAAGTTTATTAGTTTATAAAGGTATAAGTTTATAAAGGGTAAATATGAATAGGTTCCCAACATAGATGCAAAGGGTAATAACACATGTGCTTTATACAAATGTAATGATCTGCAACCAGACAGGTGCAATAATCATGTATACAAAACACAAGTCAGTGATGTGCAGATACCGCACCACGTGGGACTGGTAAAGGCATCACATATTTACATACACACGCCCCCCAGGTCGAGGAAGTATCAGAGGATTGTCGTGGATTGATCAGAAATTTATACACACTACACAACGGAAAGGAGATTGGAATGAAAATATAGACCAACCAAATAAGGCGACAATCGTCCATTTGGGCAGACTTTCGACCATTGTGTCACTACACACACTGACCCCACTTTTGAACGAGTTGAGCCGTGTAGTGTGTACCCAGTTTTAGGAATCCCTGAATCTGCCTGATTTGGCACAACTCAACCCAAGGGCGTGGGGTCTAATGGAACAAGTGGTCTTCGCCAGGAGCCCCAGCAAGGAGGTATGGTCTTTACAGCCCCTGTCCCGCAGGTCGCAGCCCCTTAAGAGAGTATCAGGCAGATCAGTTTGGAAGAGAAGTGAGCAGGTAGCGGAGTCACTGGAACAATGTGGAAGTCCAATATGTGGTCTGCGGACAGGAGGTACTGAACAGTAACTGTACACTAGAAGGTAACTCAGAGTAGGTAACAACAGAGTCACTGGAACAGCGTGGAAGTCCAATATGTGGTCTGCGGACAGGAGGTACTGAACAGTAACTGTACACTAGAAGGTAACTCAGAGTAGGTAACAACAGAGTCACTGGAACAGTGTGGAAGTCCAATATGTGATCTGCAGACAGGAGGTACTGAACAGTAACTGTACACTAGAAGGTAACTCAGAGTAGGTAACAACAGAGTCACTGGAACAGTGTGGAAGTCCAATATGTGGTCTGCGGACAGGAGGTACTGAACAGTAACTGTACACTAGAAGGTAACTCAGAGTAGGTAACAACAGAGTCACTGGAACAGCGTGGAAGTCCAATATGTGGTCTGCAGACAGGAGGTACTGAACAGTAACTGTACACTAGAAAGTAACTCAGAGTAGGTAACAACGGAGTCACTGGAACAGCGTGGAAGTCCAATATGTGGTCTGCAGACAGGAGGTACTGAACAGTAACTGTACACTAGAAGGTAACTCAGAGTAGGTAACAACGGAGTCACTGGAACAGCGTGGAAGTCCAATATGTGGTCTGCAGACAGGATGTACTGAACAGTAGCTGTACACTAGAAGGTAACTCAGAGTAGGTAACAACGGAGTCACTGGAACAGTGTGGAAGTCCAATATGTGGTCTGCAGACAGGAGGTACTGAACAGTAGCTGTACACTAGAAGGTAACTCAGAGTAGGAAACAACGGAGTCACTGGAACAGCGTGGAAGTCCAATATGTGGTCTGCAGACAGGAGGTACTGAACAGTAGCTGTACACTAGAAGGTAACTCAGAGTAGGTAACAACGGAGTCACTGGAACAGTGTGGAAGTCCAATATGTGGTCTGCAGACAGGAGGTACTGAACAGTAGCTGTACACTAGAAGGTAACTCAGAGTAGGTAACAACGGAGTCACTGGAACAGTGTGGAAGTCCAATACTCAAACTGCAGACAGGAGGTACTGAACAGTAGCTGTACACTAGAAGGTAACTCAGAGTAGGTAACAACAGAGTCACTGGAACAGTGTGGAAGTCCAATATGTGGTCTGCAGACAGGAGGTACTGAACAGTAGCTGTACACTAGAAGGTAACTCAGAGTAGGTAACAACAGAGTCACTGGAGCAGTGTGGAAGTCCAATATGTGGTCTGCGGACAGGAGGTACTGAACAGTAGCTGTACACTAGAAGGTAACTCAGAGTAGGTAACAACGGAGTCACTGGAACAGCGTGGAAGTCCAATATGTGGTCTGCAGACAGGAGGTACTGAACAGTAACTGTACACTAGAAGGTAACTCAGAGTAGGTAACAACGGAGTCACTGGAACAGCGTGGAAGTCCAATATGTGGTCTGCGGACAGGAGGTACTGAACAGTAGCTGTACACTAGAAGGTAACTCAGAGTAGGTAACAACAGAGTCACTGGAGCAGTGTGGAAGTCCAATATGTGGTCTGCGGACAGGAGGTACTGAACAGTAGCTGTACACTAGAAGGTAACTCAGAGTAGGTAACAACGGAGTCACTGGAACAGCGTGGAAGTCCAATATGTGGTCTGCAGACAGGAGGTACTGAACAGTAGCTGTACACTAGAAGGTAACTCAGAGTAGGTAACAACGGAGTCACTGGAGCAGTGTGGAAGTCCAATATGTAGTCTGCGGACAGGAGGTACTGAACAGTAACTGTACACTAGAAGGTAACTCAGAGTAGGTAACAACGGAGTCACTGGAACAGCGTGGAAGTCCAATATGTGGTCTGCAGACAGGAGGTACTGAACAGTAGCTGTACACTAGAAGGTAACTCAGAGTAGGTAACAACGGAGTCACTGGAGCAGTGTGGAAGTCCAATATGTGGTCTGCGGACAGGAGGTACTGAACAGTAACTGTACACTAGAAGGTAACTCAGAGTAGGTAACAACGGAGTCACTGGAACAGCGTGGAAGTCCAATATGTGGTCTGCAGACAGGAGGTACTGAACAGTAACTGTACACTAGAAGGTAACTCAGAGTAGGTAACAACGGAGTCACTGGAGCAGTGTGGAAGTCCAATATGTGGTCTGCGGACAGGAGGTACTGAACAGTAACTGTACACTAGAAGGTAACTCAGAGTAGGTAACAACGGAGTCACTGGAACAGTGTGGAAGTCCAATATGTGGTCTGCAGACAGGAGGTACTGAACAGTAGCTGTACACTAGAAGGTAACTCAGAGTAGGTAACAACGGAGTCACTGGAACAGTGTGGAAGTCCAATATGTGGTCTGCGGACAGGAGGTACTGAACAGTAGCTGTACACTAGAAGGTAACTCAGAGTAGGTAACAACGGAGTCACTGGAACAGTGTGGAAGTCCAATATGTGGTCTGCAGACAGGAGGTACTGAACAGTAACTGTACACTAGAAGGTAACTCAGAGTAGGTAACAACAGAGTCACTGGAACAGTGTGGAAGTCCAATATGTGGTCTGCGGACAGGAGGTACTGAACAGTAACTGTACACTAGAAGGTAACTCAGAGTAGGTAACAACGGAGTCACTGGAACAGTGTGGAAGTCCAATACTCAAACTGCAGACAGGAGGTACTGAACAGTAGCTGTACACTAGAAGGTAACTCAGAGTAGGTAACAACAGAGTCACTGGAACAGTGTGGAAGTCCAATATGTGGTCTGCAGACAGGAGGTACTGAACAGTAACTGTACACTAGAAGGTAACTCAGAGTAGGTAACAACGGAGTCACTGGAACAGCATGGAAGTCCAATATGTGGTCTGCAGACAGGAGGTACTGAACAGTAACTGTACACTAGAAGGTAACTCAGAGTAGGTAACAACGGAGTCACTGGAACAGTGTGGAAGTCCAATACTCAAACTGCAGACAGGAGGTACTGAACAGTAACTGTACACTAGAAGGTAACTCAGAGTAGGTAACAACGGAGTCACTGGAACAGTGTGCAAGTCCAATATGTGGTCTGCAGACAGGAGGTACTGAACAGTAGCTGTACACTAGAAGGTAACTCAGAGTAGGTAACAACGGAGTCACTGGAACAGCGTGGAAGTCCAATATGTGGTCTGCGGACAGGAGGTACTGAACAGTAGCTGTACACTAGAAGGTAACACAGAGTAGGTAACAACGGAGTCACTGGAACAGTGTGGAAGTCCAATATGTGGTCTGCGGACAGGAGGTACTGAACAGTAACTGTACACTAGAAGGTAACTCAGAGTAGGTAACAACAGAGTCACTGGAACAGTGTGGAAGTCCAAAACTCAAACTGCAGACAGGATTCCAGAAGCAGAGAGAGAAAGAGCCAGGTCCTACTACTTGCAGGGAAGTGAGCACAAAGAACAGGCACCTGACAGCTAGGTCAGGTGCTTTAAATATCCCTCCAGAAGGTTTGGACCAATGAGGGACGAGTGGGAGGTCTTAAATGGAAGAACGGGTCTGCACATGCGCAGACCCGAAAGCTAGATGGCGCCCGCCATCGGGACGATGCGGCCACGATCACCGAGACATCTGCCTGCCGGGGGAAGGTAATCTGCAATGTTGTCTTTTAGTAAGCTCTATGGTAGAGGGAATTAGTCAGACCTTTCTCCAATTAATGAAAGTTTGCGCCTTCAGAGATTTTAGGAGGTTCCAATTATCCGTCCAAGCGTTTATTCACTCAACATTCCCCAAATCAGAGAAAAAGAAAGATCCAATTTTTGACTCCAGGACTTTAGGTTTTAAACTTTGAAGTCCAATCAACTCAAAATTGTCACCTTTTACTCAGCCCAAGTCTTTCTCTTTTTTTTTATCTCCCTAACTTAATTGTCTAAGTAAATACCAGGCAGTATATTCAAACAATTTAAAGATGTTCTGTTGGACCGAGGGTTCCAGCGATTCGATATATATATCCCATTTTTTCTGGAACCTCTGTCCACCTTTTTCTATATCCGGGAGAGTGGCTCTCCTAGCCAAGTATATAATATCTAAAATCTCCATCTTGAGCATTCCCAGAGTCGGGGATACCGGTGACACCCAATGTTGCAAGATCAGCTTTTTTGCTAACGTTACAATTACAATCAGAGCCGCCAGAATATCAGAGGATGGCAAGAGGTCCTTCCAATTGGTGAAATCAGCCAGTAGAAGGGGTTCTGCGGCCAATGAAACTGTGTCTTGAAAACGTGATTAATATAGTTCACCGTCTTATACCAGAATCTCTTAATCTTCCTGCAGCCCCAAAAGTTATGCAACCAATCTGCTTTTTGGGACTTGCACTTCGGACAGAAACCAGACTCCCCCTCAACCATAAAGCGATGCCTTGTTTGTGGGATATATGCTCTGTGAACTACCTGTAAATGTATTTCCTGGAGGCGAGTGGTGGACAGCGACTTCCAAATATTTTCAAAGTGGCAAGTTAAAGTAACTGGGTCACTTATGCTGGGAATATCTATTCGCCCTGCGTCCACTGTTCGTTTCCAGGGAGTTGTGAGCTGTGTATATATTAGATCTGCATATACATATCTAATTTTAAATTTAACAGCTTTTAAGAAGGTGGGTAGACTTTCCAAACCATCTGGACTCCCTGTAGGTTTTCTCTGAACTTTTACTGAATTTGCATAATGCCTGAGCTGCAAATACATAAAAAAATTGAGAGTTTGGTATTCATAATTTTTCCCTTAGTTGACTAAACGTATAAATTTTTCCGCCTGGATCAAATATGTCTTTTATCGCCATTATCCCACCATCCCGCCATGTCAGAAAGTTGATATTTTCCAAGCTAGGTTGTACTGCTAGGTTACCCCAGATCGGGAGGAATTCGGTAGTCCTAAAATCTCTATTATATTTTTTATTAATATGGATCCACGCCTTATATGTATTTTTGAATAAAATGCTTTCAGCAAGTTGTGGAGGTATCTCAGATTTAGGCAGATGTAATAATGCAGCCGGGGAGTGTGGGTAGAATATAGCATTTTCCAGGTTTTTGTCAGTGTAACAGCTAAGTTGGAAAAGCCAATCAATAATATAATGGAATAGGGCTGCACGCGTGTATGAGTTTATATCTGGTAGGTTAATTCCTCCCTGCGCTTTTCCTAGAATCAACTTGCTTCTTGCTATACGCGGTTTCTTAGAATGTCAGATGAATTTGGAGAATAATTTTGTACAAGTTCGTGTGTCAGATTTATCTAAACTTATTGGGAGCATTTGTATTGGATATGATAGTTTTGGGAAGACCACACTTTTAATAACTGCATTGTGTCCTTAAAGGGAGATCATGTCACTTAGTTAAAAGCGCTGTAATTTTTTAAATTACAGGTGTGTAATTGACCTCACATAATTTGTGAAGTTTAGAGGTAATATATAAATTCCTAAGTATTTAATTTTAGTTTGATTCAGCGAGAACTGAGATGTGAGAGACGAATTATTCATTATAGACCGTACACCTGATATTAGAAGTATTTCTGACTTATCAAAATGTATTTTATGTCCTGCGAAGGAACTAAATTCCTGGATTATGCTCAAAATAGCAGGGACAGATTTTTCTGGATTGGACACCATTAACAGTATATCATCTGCAAAAAGAACCAGTTTAGCTTCCTGGTTGCCTAATTTTATGTCCGTGTATTCCTTATTTTCCCTTAGAGCTACTGCCAGAGGTTCCAGTGCCAGAGCAAATAATAGTGGGGATAATGGACATCCCTGTCTGGTTCCCCTTTCCACCTTAAACGAGGTAGAGAGAATGCCATTAGCTAACACTTGTGTGTTAGGGGCATGATATAAAGTCATTAAAGTGTTGATATATTGAGCAGGAAATCCAAATTTGTGAATAGTTTTGAACAGATGATCCCATGTCACAAGGTCAAATGCCTTTTCGGCATCTAAAGAGAGTAGTAAGGCCGGGTCCTCTCTCTCAGATCCCTCCAAAGTATGAGGACTCAGCAGGATCCTTCTCACATTGGTTACTGAGTGCCGCCCCCATATAAACCTGTCTGGTCCTTGTGGATTAAACTTGGCAGCAGGATTTTGAGTCGTTCTACCATTATCTTTGTGAATATTTTGTAATCTACGTCTAATAGTGAGATGGGTCTATATGATCCTGGTAACTTTAAGTCACGTCCCGGCTTGGGGAGTACTTTAACAATGGCGCTATTAAAGTACATTGGAATTTTATGCTCTGAAAGTATTAAATTAAAGTAGTCTGTTAATAAAATCACAATCCTATCTTGTACAATTTTGTAGAATTCCCCACTGAACCCATCTGGGCCTGGAGATTTAAAAGACTTAAGTTGTTTAATTTCATTTAAAACCTCTTGGGAAGAGATAGACTGAATTAGAGTCTCTGACTGTGCCTCGGTCATTCGAGGTAGAGATATTTTTCCCCAAAACGCCTCTTGTGCCTTAGGATCAATAGGGTTTTGACTTTTGAGAGTAAAGTTCAGAATAAAAGGAACTCAGGATCTGTATAATTTCAGGCCCTTGGTATTTGATGGTCCCATCTTGTGACTGTAATGATGAGATATTACTGTTGGGTCTAGTCCCGTTTAGTAAATTCGAAAGGATTCTACTACATTTATTGCCAAATTTATAAAAGTTGAATTTACTGCCCATTTCTTGGCGCATAGATTGCTGTTGTATTACTTGGTCAAAGTGTATTTGTTTTTGTTTATATTTATCTTTATTATCTGTTGTAGGTTTTCCTTTATATAATTCAAAGGCCTCTGTCAGTTCCCGCTGAGCCTCATAGTATGCCATTTGCTGGTCTTTGTTATATTTTACTATATACGAGATAATCTCCCCCTCAGAACTACCTTTGCAGTTTGCCAGAATAGCATTGGATCGTCAGTATGCTGCTGATTATTATGTATATACTCATCCCATGCTAGTTTTACCATATCTTGAAATCTTTTAGAGTTAGAAAGTTTAGCTGGGAATCTCCACGGCTTGTGCTTCCCTAAAGAGATCTGTCTGTCTATTTGTATCCAGATCATGGCATGATCAGAGAGGCTACTGGTTCAATGCCAGTTGCTAATGTTTTATTAGCTAACGAATGTGAGACCAGAAAATAATCTATGCGGGAGAGGGTATTATGAACTGCCGATAAGCATGTAAATTCTGAGTCAGTTGGGTGTCTAACTCTCCACATATCTACTAAACCTAATTGATCTGAGATATATTTTATGCCAACTTGGCTATCAGATCTCTTTTGTTTTGACAGAGCTGATCTATCCAGGTGCCTAAAAATAGCACACAGCAAAAAATAATAACCAATACTCTCTTCTAATTCTCCTGGATCTCTCTGCTGCATTTGACACCGTTGACCACTCTCTCCTCATACAAACGCTACAATCCCTAGGTCTGCAAGACACTGTCCTATCCTGGTTCTCATCCCACCTGTCTAATCGCTCTTTCAGTGGTAATTTCTCTGGATCCACCTCTGCTCCGCTTCCTTTATCAGTTGGAGACCACAAGGGTCAGTCCTAGGTCCTCTGCTGTTCTCTATCTACACCACTTCTCTAGGGAAACTAATAAGCTCCTTTGGATTTCATTATCATCTCTATGCGGATGATACACAAATCTATCTATCCTCTCCTGATCTCTCACCATCTGTGTGGTCTCACGTTACTGACTGTCTTTCTGCCATTTCATCTTAGATGTCCTCTCGCCAACTCAAACTCAATCTTTCAAAAACTGGATTAATAATATTCCCACCCAAAAACAGAAGCTTCCTGCCTGACATTTCTATTTCTGTTGATAACATGACCATAAATCCCACCCCGCAAGCTCGTTGCCTAGGTGTAATCCTTGATTCACAACTGTCGTTTATTCCCCACATCAACTCTATATCTAAATCATGTTACATACACCTAAAGAACATTTCCAGAATACGCACATATCTCACACAAGACACTGCAAAAACCTTAATTCATGCACTCATCATCTCCCGCATCGACTATTGCAATTCCCTCCTTACTGGTCTTCCCAAAGTCAGACTTGAACCCCTACAATCTATTTTGCATGCAGTGGCTAGATTGATTTTCCTTGCAAACCGTTATTCCTCTGCTGAGCCACTCTGTCAGTCTCTACATTGGCTGCCTGTATTTCAATGAATCCAATATAAAATTCTTCTACTAACATACAAGACCATCAACAAAATTGCTCCGACATACATTTCCTCACTTGTCTCGAAATATCTCCCCACTCGACACCTCCGTTCTGCACAAGATCTACGTCTCTCCTCCTCTCTCATCACATCCTCCCATTCTCGGTTACAGGATTTTTTCCGG
Organism: Mixophyes australis; assembly: GCA_036250195.1. NCBI lineage: Eukaryota > Metazoa > Chordata > Amphibia > Anura > Limnodynastidae > Mixophyes > Mixophyes australis. The sequence goes on from JAVHZZ010000003.1 coordinate 375,840,855, forward strand.
GCTGCACCTACTTTGTGGAATTCCCTCCCACGCACAGTAAGACTTTCCTCTAGTCTTCAAACCTTCAAGCGTTCACTGAAAACCCACCTCTTCAGACAAGCTTATGATATTCCTCAACCATCATCTTAATTTCCCTAGATTACCCTATTACCATCCTCTACACAGCTAACGCAAGACAACAACCTTCTGACCAACATTGCCACACACACAGCCCACTCAGTACTTTTACCTTTGCAGTCTGGCTGGTCCATTGTGCAATATGATGTAGCACATGCCCTTGTGTTTCTAACTCCCATTGTCCTATAGATTGTAAGCTTGCGAGCAGGGTTCTCTTACCTCTCTGTCTGTATGTATTACCCAGTATTGTCTTATTAATGTTTGTTCCCAATTGTAAAGCGCTACGGAATTCGCTGGCGCTATATAAATAAATGTTGATGATGATGATGATGATGCCTAGAGGCCACCATATTAAAATCTCCACCAACTATGAGGGGTGAATCTGAATACTTATATAAAGCTTGTTAATTAATTGTAGAAAGAATGGTTTGGTTTGTGTATTTGGGGCATAAACGTTACATATTACATATTTAGTTCCTTCGATAGTGGCTTTTAATACAACATATCTCCCGTCCTTGTCAACTATTTTATGATGAATATCTATCTTGAGACTTTTCTTAATCAGAATTGCAACCTCTCTTGACTTCCTGTTGTATGAGGCATATACCAAGATCTTATAACCTACCATTGTCAGCTTCTACATCATACAAATGTGTCTCTTGGAGTAAAGCTATATCTGCTTTAGACTTATTTAGATAGGTCAGTCATTTTTCGCGTTTAATAGGCGAGTTGATACCTCCCACGTTCCAAGAACAAAATTTTAACGTTACCATTTAAATCTCATATTTTTGTATTACAATTGCTAGGTATAGGACTCTCCTAATAATATAATGCATGTTACCCAATATTCCGTATACGTCTTCTCTTCCCAAACTTGGTCCAACATTTTTCTTTTCTTTTTTTTTACCTTATAGAGAAAAACAACTATTTTTGATGAGGGATGTGGACAGGCAGAAGGACCATGATAATACTTAGACAAGATGTGATTCACAATAATCCTTGTAACCCCTGAACTCACTCGGGTGCGGAGAGCTGATGTGTCTGGTTGGTGCGATTTACCAGTAGGGGGGGAGAAAAATGCAAATAAAAATAAAAAGGAGCAACAAAAAAAACAGCAATCATCATTAATAACTAGAAAGGGAACTTTGTAAAGGAGGACGGGACCCACTCCGTCTATGGGGAGAGGTACTAACACAACTATAATAATATATTGTAATGGGATCAAGTCTATGTTGTGATATCTACATAACTTGTAGCTAAAGATAATATAATATAGAGGGCATGCAGGGGGATAACCCCAGTACCTGTGTAAAATCTAAATTCGATAAGCAATAGTACGGCAATAGTATAGCTATATCGTTAACCACAATACCTGTACAAAAGTTGGATTCAATGAATAAAAATACTTCAACAACACAACAACCTCATTACCCATAATCCAGCATTCTTGGCTAAGACATTTTCCGTTGAGTTTCGATAGTCAGTATCTTATTGGCCTAAACAAAACAAAAAACAAAGAGAACCAACAGAACAACAGAACATCCATACGGTATAGCAGGGAAGAGATCAGAAAGACATATTTACGCGTTTTGAAGGCCAACAAATGAACGTCTCTGTAATAGTGTCCGGCTGGTAAATATCAGCGATGGTTCTAAATCTTAATCAAACTCATTGATCTGGTGATTCAACTTCCGCATCTAATTCTCTCAGAAAAGCTTCTGCATCTTCTGCAGTTGTAAAGTCTTTATATTCTTGACCATCGAAGATCCTCAGTCGCGCCGGGTATAGAAGAGCAAATTTTTCCCCCTTCCTTACTAGTGTAGAGCAGACTGTGGAGAATTCCTTCCGCGCTCTTGTGACTTCTGCCGAGTAATCTTGAAAAAGTAGCAGGCGATTCCCTTCCCAGCTCATCGGTCTTACTGACTTTGAGGCCGACCAAAGAGCGTTTTAATGTATATAGTTGAGGCATTTAAAAATGACTGTGCGGGGTCGTTCCTTCATATTTTCTCTTGGCGGTCCCAATCTATGCGCACGTTCAATTTCTATATTGGTAAATTCCTCATTTATCCCCAGAATCTGGGGTAGCTCTTTTGAAACGAATGCCATTAGGACTGGGCCTTTAACTGCTTCAGGTAGGTCCACAAGATGTAGGTTACTGCTCCTAGATCTATTCTCCAGGTCATCCAGCTTGTTCAGCTTTTGCTTTTGTGTTTTATATAGGGAGCCATAAGAGTCTAATTTCGTGCATATTTTCTCCAATTCGCATCTCGCTCATCTGGACCTGTTTTGCGGTTTGTGATACTTGGTCTGTAAGCTCCTGTATAGCTCATCTGTTGTTGCATTAATGTTTCCATAGTCTCCCTGATGGCCCGTACAACAGATTCATAGGAGAGAGCTGGTGTATCCGCCACCTTATGACTGGATTGAGGTATAGATAGAGGACTGGCAGCTACAGTAGCCGAATTATCATTGGCATCCTTATCACTCGCTTTGTTGCCCTGACCAGCATTCCTCGCTCCTCTTTTATGTTCGGATTCAGTACGTTGTGGTTTACCACTCGTGGATGAGTTAACGAATCTATCCATTGCCAACGATGAAGGTCAGAGACCAATACTTTGAGCAGACGAACTTAGTGCTGTCCCTTTCAATATTAGACAGAGTGGGTATTAGTCCCTCCAAATTACATTTAAGCGTTACATCACAAGAATCAGTTTCGTAACAATAGGCAAATTACTATGTGATTCTTATATATTTTGTGGAGGGGTTGAGGAATCAGGAATCAGGATTAGTTACTTGCAAATAATGTTAGATATTTTCTGTTCACTGATCAAAAGCAAAGACTATGTTGCAATGTTCTCAGCTGCCACTAGGTAGAGCTCAGCCCCAGCACAACTAACCACTGTTGAATAATATAGGCTGCACAGTAAAAGAATGTTCTGTGAACAGATAAGCAGTAGCAGTCGGAGGTGTCTTTAAGTGATTGAACACCACATTCCAGGTATCTCACCTTTCCTTGCTTTCTTATTCTGCTCTATTTCTGCCTTTGTGCGCACCTTGCACCTTTCTATGGTACACGTTTCCTTTGACGGGCGCCGTTCGCGTCAAGAGCTCCTTAGCTGTTTTTAGCCTGACATCTGACAACAAGTCTAATTACCCCTATCCAGTCACAGGCATGGACAAGGGCAGGGGGATGTGACTGGATCACTTATAAGTAACTTACGGTATAAATTTATTTGAAGGAAGTAGCGCAGGGCGCTTATTTATATAATTGCAAACTTACTTATTTTTGATACTGTGTGTATTTTGGGAAAGGAAATATCTTTATTTCTGAGACCAGGGGAGAAAATTTGTTTTTTGTTTTAAGGTTGCTAGAGGAAATCTCCAATTAGGCATATGCGGGGAGGGAGTCTGATAGCAGGAAATGCTAACTAAGTCTTTTGAGATTAAGTGCCAAATGCCTGCTCTGTACGAAGGCCCAGCAGGGGGTCGTTACTGTGTGGCCTTTTGTCCAGATTGTTGTTCTGAACATTGTACACAGCACAAGATGCAGGAAATCAATTTTAGGATATCACAGAGAAGTGTAAATATTGTTAGCTTTACATTGCATGTAAATCCATGTTTGGGTAAACAAATTGCATCCTGATTTTAAAAATAGCTCAGACCGTAGGAGACTGGCTTACCCTGTGAGGCTGTGTTCAAATCTGTATAAAAAGCCCTGTCTTGTCTTACTTCATCTGACCTGCTCCCCGATACCTTCAACCAGTGGGAGCAAATAAACATCACTTGCTTCAAAGACCTGCTTGGAAACTTCTCTATTCTTGTGACCTACAGATTAGACACAACTTTAATCCATTCCCGGCTGTTTTGAGGTTTGGACCCAGCTTTTCCAGTACCACCACTCTGCCTGCTACCCAGCAGCTCTAGCTAGTGTGATAGGCCAGGGGGGATCCATCCACAGCAACCCTGATCTATAGGATGAGGTCAGGGGTACCAGCCCAGGTACACCAGCAACGGGGTGCACTCGCAGCATCAGTCACCCAGAAGAAACCCGGTACTGGATGCCGGTAAAGGAGCTTAAGCCCCTCCTTCTGCTGTGAGAGGGTGCATTTGGGTTAACGAAAGGGAATGGTGGCAAAGTAAGCCCAGCCGGTTCCCAGCAACAGCAGCCAGGGCGGCATAGGCGGTCCATCCTGTCACATCATGTATTAAACCCTTTTCTACTATGAGCCTTTAATAGGGTCTCGGATATGTCCAGCTTCTCCCGGCAGTCGCTAGAAGCGCATGTTACAATTATTCCTAAGGAGAGTAAGAACCACTCCCTGTGCACCAGCAATCACCCGATCACCCTGTTAAATGTAGACCTAAAACTCTTAACCAAAATGACAGCGAATCGCCTGAAGAGCCTCCTACCAGACCTTATACATAGCGATCAGATGGGCTTTGTCCCGGGCCGGGAGGTGCGGAATAACACAACCAAGATTATAGATCTGATACATGTGCTCGAGAGTAGACGCACTCCGGCCCTGTTATTATCAACTGATGCGGAGGAGAACTTTGACTGGGCAGATTGGCGTCTTCTTGAGGGAGTGCCGGAGCACATGGTACTGGCTCGGTAAGTTTTCATAGAATCCTCTCTGTGGATGTATCACTCATAAATAACTCTATTGTATAAATTTATTTAAAGGTAACAGCGCAGAGCGCCAGTATGTATCATTGCAATGTGCTGATATTTATTATATTGTGTGCATTTTTTTTGTATAGGAAATTAATTTATTGCTGTAACAGAGCCAGGGAATTTGTTTTTGTTTTGTAACTTTGTGAGGAAAACTCCAATTAGGCATATGTGGGGAGGGAGTCTGTTTTGTTGATGCTGAGTAAGTGTTTCATGTGAAGTGACAAATTGGCTGAAGGCCCGGCAGGGGATAGTTACCTGTGTGCAGGTCTTGTTAGACAGACAGGAAACCTAGCAATGTAAACAGCACGTGATGTAGGATATCACAGATAAGTGTAAATTTTGCTAAGTATAAATTGCATTTAAATCTATGTTTGGGGAGACATATTGCATCCTGATACTAAAAATAACTCGGACTTCTTGGAGTCAGCAAAGAGTTCAGGGGGCTGGCTTACCCTCTGCGAGGCTGTGTCCAAAACTGTATAAAACAGCTCTGGTTGGTACTGAAATGTATCATTATTGTTCCATCTGACTTTATGATTACTGGTACCTTCAACCAGTGTGAACTGTTCTTGTCAGGACACTGGAGCTAAATAAACATCACTTGCTTCAAGACCTGCTTGACAACTTCTTCACTGCTGTAATTTCCTGTGACCTACAGATTAGACCCAACTCTAATCTGTTTAAGGCTGTTCTGAGGTTTGGACCCAGCTTTCCAGCACCACCGCTCTGCCCACTACCCAGCAGCTCTGGCCAGTGTGATAGGCCACGGGGGATCCATCCACAGCAACCCTGATCTATAGGCAGAGAACTGGGGTAACAGCCCAAGTGCACCAGCAAGGGAGTACACCAGTAGAGACAGTTACCCAGAAGGAACTTGGTTCTGGATGCAGTGAAAGAGTCCAGTAGTGGCAGCAGCTTAAGCCCCTCCTACTGCGGTTAGAGGGCGCATTTGGTATAAGGAAAGGGAACTGTGACAAAGTAAACCCAACCGGATCCCAGCAACAACAGACAGGGTGGCATAGGCGGTCCATCCTGTCAAACTCTCCCTTTACAAAAATTCAACTTTTTGCATTAAAATTAATGGCTCTCTGTCCGAAACATTCTCCATCTATAATGGCATGCGCCAGGGATGCCCGCTTTACCTATTAATATTTGTTTTTGTTCTGTGCATGGAGGCGCTGGCTTGATTCATCAGAAACAACCCAGATGTGACGGGGTGGGGGTCGGAGGGTCAGAGCACAAGTTTGCCTTCATTGCAGATGACTTGCTGGAAACCGTAACCAACCTTACAGTTTCACTGCCCAATTTCATGCTCGAGTTTGAGAAGTTCAGGACACTGTCAAACTTTAAAATTAATTACACTAAATCCATGGCCCTGAATCTTTCCAACCCACCACAATTCCTTGAGGGTCTCCGGTGCTCCTTTCCCTTCAGCTGGCACCCTTCTCGGATCAAATACCTAGGGGTACTATTGCCAAGAGACCTCCCTGACCTATATTATATCAACTTTGTTCTTATATCCAAATTTTGTGCAGAATTTGGACGCTCGTGGCTGTTCCTGGCTAGGGAGGATGAAAATAATTAAAATGAAAACTTTACCAAAACTTTTATAGCTCCTCCAGACCCTACCAATACACATCCCCCCTCGATACTTCCTGAATCTTCAAAAATTGGCCCGCAAATTTGTATGGACAGGCGGGCCTCCCAGATTCCGCCATGACATTTTATACCAATAGAAGACACGAGGGGGCCTTCAGCTGCCCCTCTTTGCTAAATATTACCAGGCTGTCCTCCTCATAAGGGTCATGGAATGGACTAGGGCGTCAACATACAGGCAGTGGGTGCATACTGAGGGACAGGAGATGAATATTTCCACCACTGTCCTCGTCTAGCTGCCCAAACTTCTCCGATCCCACTATCGTACCCACACTCCAATGCTGGGCCAGATTGCGAACTTGACATTCATTTTATCTTTATTTTCCTCTCTTACTCCAGACTTTCCCCCTGGACTGACACCAGGGGCTTTTAGGATGTGGTCCATGGGAAGGGTGGTCAGCTAATGGCCGATGGCTGTGTACGCGCCTTTTCCTTCTTGCAGGAAAAATTGTGTCTTCCTACATCAGAGTTTTGGCTGTACATGCAGGCTACACAGTACCTACAAGGGAAGAGTGTGATGGAGGGATCGAGTAGTAACCTGTCCAGTTTTGAGGGGCTGTGCTGCGTCTCCAGAGTCGAAACATACTATCTCAACCATATACCAATTGTTTATTATTAATCTCTACCCCGCCCTACCGAGCTATGTTGGTGCTTGGGAGAGAGAACTGGGGGGACCTACCTCTGATCAGCTCTGGACCCAAGCGTTCCAATAACCTATGGTGAGCTCTACGTGTCTTTCGGTGGTGGAGTTGCGGTACAAGGTTTTTTCTTGTTGGTACAGACGTCCCTCTCAGTTAAGTAAGATGCACCCGGGTGTCTCGGGATCGTGCTGGAGATGTGGATCAGGGACTGGATCTCCCCCCTCCACACTTGGTGATCATGTTCTACAATAGCGCAATACTGGCGCAGGGTGGGAATAGTTGCAGAGGAAATCATGGGCTGTCCAGTTCCAGATGGCCCTGATTTTTGGCCATTTAGCTCCTCGGACATTGCTATCTCACAGTATAAAAAATCCTTACTCCGACATTTGAATAATGCAGCCATAGTGGTTATCCCAGTCCATTGGCGCTCTCCTGCCGCTCCTAGCGTGCTAGAATGGTTCCGACAGATTGACCTTTACAGGCTCATGGATGACATCGTCCTATCTGGTCAAAAGAAAGTTATCGAATACGCGGCGATGTGGCTCTGCTGGCTTGTAGAGTCTCCATCTTTCTGCTCTCTTATGGACTGTGGGGGCCTCCTATGGCTGGGGATTGTCTGGGAAACACCAACGGACGGGCAGGAGTCAAACACTTGTCTGACATCATTGTACTAGGTATATTGCATTCCTGATATAAGGAGCACCCCTCCCCCCTCCATATCCCCTCCCCACCCCCTCTATATGCCCTCCCCCCTCCCTTTATATCCCCCCTCCCCTCACCCCCTCTATATCCCCTCCCCACTCCCCCTGTATATCCCCTCTCCCCTCCCCCTCTATATCCCCTCCCCTCGCCCCCTCTATATCCCCCCTCCCCCTCTATATTCCCTCTTTCTCTCTTCTCTACTGTCTGGTTTGTTGGTCTTCATATTTAACGCCATTTATTAGTTGATGGATTATGTTGCTTTAAGTTAATAATGGTTATATAGTCGGTCCATCTGCTGTATACATGTCTATTATTTCAATAAAAACAAATTACACAAAAAAACAGACCTCCTAATAATCCAGTAAAGAGCTGAAGGACAACGTAATTATTAGTATAAAACATACTTCAGGTTTCCTTGTTTTATACGACTCTATTGTCACATGACGTCTGCTGTAATGGATTCCTGCTTTTATGGCTGATCTCGGATAGAGTTTAATATGCTGTAATATATATTTTATTACCATTTTATATGAGGAACCTTATCTCAGATTGTGCTTATTTCACCTTTATTGATTTGTACTGGTATTATTCATCATACTGATATATACCACTTTATTATTGTAGACTTTGTATTGTGAACAATATGTTGTGGAAGTGGAGATTAGTCTATTAATGTATATAAACCCCAATAAGCCATATAATCTGGTCCCTCTCACGATCCCTTTTGAAAGATGAATGGACCAGTATTGTCCCCTAGAATTTGTTGAGAGACGAAATGCGTTGGTAAGGTTTAGTCAGGGGAATCTGTAGACAGAATGTCTGAGCCGGGGGTACCGTACGCATTTCACAGCTAACGCCGGTTCTTTGTAACCAGAGGATCTGCTCATTAATATACTGGTAGATGGGAAAAGGCCCAAATAATTGGAGCTCAGTGAGTCACTGAGACTCTGATACTTTATGTTCCCACATTTATAAGCATTTTTCTCATATCCAATTCTGGGGAAATGTTACCGCAGCTACACATAGAATTCAATCTTTTATTAGGATGTTTCAACCTATTTTAAAAACAATAAAGGTATTTTATGCAACAATTTCTATCTTATCTACAATTAATACTTCGCACCTGTTATTCCCCCTGAGATGACGTTTTGAGGGTTTGTTACGATGATTCATAAAAGAAGAATTAAAATAACTCAGAACTTTACTAATCACCTTATTACAAATCAGTTCATTTACATCTTGAATAACATGATACACACGAGACACATTATATTACATACTCCTGGAGTTACTGAAGATGGAGTGAGCTGGAGGAGACAGGTTCAACTGTGATATATATTATCATCATAGCAGCATAAAATCCTGAGAATCCGACTAAAATTATCTACCTGATACAAGAGAGCAACAGCTGGGCAAAAGGAACAGGAGCAGCCATTGGACAGAAATTAATCTGAAAGAAAAAGAAGATCCAGCTCTGCATAGACATTGCCTTCATTAAACACTGCAGACATGTGATCCATTATCTTCACCAGCTGTACCCTCAGACTGCACCAGATGTAATCCCCCGTCCCTCAGACTGCACCAGATGTAATCCCCCGTCCCTCAGACTGCACCGGCTGTAATCCCCCGTCCCTCCCACTGCACCGGCTGTAATCCCCCGTCCCTCCCACTGCACTGGCTGTAATCCCCCGTCCCTCAGACTGCACCGGCTGTAATCCCCCGTCCCTCGCACTGCACCGGCTGTAATCCCCCGTCCCTCAGACTGCACCGGCTGTAATCCCCCGTCCCTCAGACTGCACCGGCTGTAATCCCCCGTCCCTCAGACTGCACCGGCTGTAATCCCCCGTCCCTCACACTGCAGCGGCTGTAATCCCCCATCCCAAACACTGCACCGGCTGTAATCCCCCGTCCCTCGCACTGCACCGGCTGTAATCCCCCATCCCTCACACTGCACCGGCTGTAATCCTCCGTCCCTCCCACTGCACTGGCTGTAATCCCCCGTCCCTCCCACTGCACCGGCTGTAATCCTCCGTCCCTCCCACTGCACCGGCTGTAATCCTCCGTCCCTCCCACTGCACCGGCTGTAATCCTCCGTCCCTCCCACTGCACCGGCTGTAATCCCCCATCCCAAACACTGCACCGGCTGTAATCCCCCGTCCCTCGCACTGCACCGGCTGTAATCCCCCCGTCCCTCGCACTGCACCGGCTGTAATCCCCCGTCCCTCCCACTGCACCGGCTGTAATCCTCCGTCCCTCCCACTGCACCGGCTGTAATCCCCCATCCCTCCCACTGCACCGGCTGTAATCCCCCGTCCCTCCCACTGCACCGGCTGTAATCCCCCGTCTCTCCCACTGCACCGGCTGTAATCCCCCGTCCCTCACACTCCACCGGCTGTAATACCCCATCCCTCCCACTGCACCGGCTGTAATCCCCCGTCTCTCCCACTGCACCGGCTGTAATCCCCCGTCTCTCCCACTGCACCGGCTGTAATCCTCCGTCCCTCACACTGCACCGGCTGTAATCCCCCGTCCCTCCCACTGCACCGGCTGTAATCCTCCGTCCCTCCCACTGCACCGGCTGTAATCCTCCGTCCCTCCCACTGCACCGGCTGTAATCCCCCGTCCCTCACACTGCACCGGCTGTAATCCCCCATCCCAAACACTGCACCGGCTGTAATCCCCCGTCCCTCGCACTGCAACGGCTGTAATCCCCTGTCCCTCACACTGCACCGGCTGTAATCCCCCGTCCCTCACACTGCACAGGCTGTAATCCTCCGTCCCTCACATCTTTCCCATTAGAGTTGCCCACTGTTTATTAGGCGGTAAAATTGCGAGTCTTTCTTGTTGCTGAGGATTGTGGGGGAATCCAGTTCAGCCACCTTCCCAGCATGCATTACCAGCACTCGGTCTGAGTCCATGATAGTGTTCAGCCTATAATAGAGGAGAGTTGTAAGATTAGAGTAGTTTGAGGCAAGTCTATGCTGTTGCTATCTGTAATAACATACAGCAAAGAGAGAGAGAGAGAGAGAGAGACAGAGGGCTGTGTATACAGGACAGAGAGACACAGAGGCCTGCGTATACAGGACAGAGAGAGACAGATGACTGCACATATAGGACAGAGAGAGACAGAGGGCTGTGTATACAGGACAGAGAGAGACAGAGGGCTGTGTATACAGGACAGGGAGAGAGATACAGAGGGCTGTGTATACAGGACAGAGAGAGAGAGACAGAGGGCTGTGTATACAGGAGAGAGAGAGAGAGACAGAGGGCTGTGTATACAGGAGAGAGAGAGAGAGACAGAGGGCTGTGTATACAGGACAGGGAGAGATATACAGAGGGCTGTGTATACAGGACAGAGAGAGAGATACAGAGGGCTGTGTATACAGGACAGAGAGAGAGAGACAGAGGGCTGTGTATACAGGACAGAGAGAGAGAGAGAGGGCTGTGTATACAGGACAGGGAGAGAGATACAGAGGGTTGTGTATACAGGACAGAGAGAGAGAGACAGAGGGCTGTGTATACAGGAGAGAGAGACAGAGGGCTGTGTATACAGGACAGAGAGAGAGAGACAGAGGGCTGTGTATACAGGACAGAGAGAGAGAGACAGAGGGCTGTGTATACAAGACAGAGAGAGAGAGAGACAGAGGGCTGTGTATACAGGACAGAGAGAGAGAGAGGGCTGTGTATACAGGACAGAGAGAGACAGAGGGCTGTGTACACAGGACAGAGAGAGATAGACAGAGGGCTGTGTATACAGGACAGAGAGAGAGAGACAGAGGGCTGTGTATACAGGACAGAGACAGAGGACTGCATATATAGGACAGAGAGAGACAGAGGGCTGTGTATACAGGACAGAGAGACAGAGGGCTGTGTATACAGGACAGACAGATGACTGCATATATAGGACAGAGAGAGACAGAGGGCTGTGTATACAGGACAGAGAGAGAGAGACAGAGGGCTGTGTATACAGGACAGAGAGAGAGAGAGACACAGAGGGTTGTGTATACAGGACAGAGAGAGAGAGACAGAGGGCTGTGTATACAGGACAGAGAGAGAGAGACAGAGGGCTGTGTATACAGGACAGAGAGAGAGAGACAGAGGGCTGTATATACAGGACAGAGACAGATGACTGCATATATAGGACAGAGAGAGACAGAGGGCTGTGTATACAGGACAGAGAGAGAGAGACAGAGGGCTGTGCATGCAGGACAGAGAGAGAGAGACAGAGGGTTGTGTATACAGGACAGAGAGAGAGACAGAGTGTTGTGTATACAGGACAGAGACAGATGACTGCATATATAGGACAGAGAGAGACAGAGGGCTGTGTATACAGGACAGAGAGAGAGAGACAGAGGGCTGTGTATACAGGACAGAGAGAGAGAGAGAGAGAGACAGAGGGCTGTGTATACAGGACAGAGAGCGAGAGACAGAGGGCTGTGTATACAGGACAGAGAGAGAGAGAGACAGAGGGCTGTGTATACAGGACAGAGAGAGAGAGAGACAGAGGGCTGTGTATACAGGACAGAGAGAGAGAGACAGAGGGCTGTGTATACAGGACAGAGAGAGAGAGACAGAGGGCTGTGTATACAGGACAGAGAGAGAGAGACAGAGGGCTGTGTATACAGGACAAAGAGAGAGAGAGACAGAGGGCTGTGTATACAGGACAGAGAGAGAGAGACAGAGGGCTGTGTATACAGGACAGAGAGAGAGAGAGAGACAGAGGGCTGTGTATACAGGACAGAGAGAGAGAGAGACAGAGGGCTGTGTATACAGGACAGAGAGAGAGAGACAGAGGGCTGTGTATACAGGACAGAGAGAGAGAGACAGAGGGCTGTGTATACAGGACAGAGAGAGAGAGACAGAGGGCTGTGTATACAGGACAGAGAGAGAGAGACAGAGGGCTGTGTATACAGGACAGAGAGAGAGAGACAGAGGGCTGTGTATACAGGACAGAGAGTGGGCGGCATATTACCGTTACTATGGTAATTTCAACGCTGATTTCTGTTTGCGGCTCACTGCGAAATCTGGGTTAAAATGACTGTATTAACGGTAATAGAGTGCAGGCCGCGTTACTTTCGAGAGTGACGCGGCCAATCGAATTCCCCCTTTAGGTTTAGGGGGTCATTTTTTCAGGGATTTGGGTACCTGTGTGCGATGGTGAGGACCGTACGATCTCTGAATCTCTCCCGGATGGTTTGCTGAAGAAGGTGGTCTGTTTGGTGGTCTACACTCGCTGTAGCTTCATCAATGCAGAGAATCTGGATATAGAGGGGTATCTTCTTACAATGATATATTTAGGTGACAGAACTCTTCAGCTGACTAATACAACACTACAGCCTGTTCTAAATGACGATGATTCAGCATAACCCAGCCTTGTCGATACTATATACATGAGCCCGATATTACTTAACAAGCTCATAAACACAGAACACAGCATGAAAGAAGCTCCTGTACTGAAGAGCTTACAATCTACAATATCCAGCTAGCCTTACCTTGGCTTGAGTTAGCAAAGCTCTGGCCAAACACAAAAGCTGCTTCTGTCCCATAGAAAATCTCTTCCCTTTGTCCCCAACATCAGCGTCCAGACCACCTGCATGACCCGGACAACACAGGACAATAAGGGACACAGTCACATTGCACATGTCCACGTCCTGATAAAACACTCACCAATGCGTGACACCAAGTCCTGCAAGTGACACTGCTCAAGGACGTCCATCAAATCAGCATCTCTGTGATGACAGAGGGGGTCCAGGTTCTCCCTCACGCTCCCACTCAACAAGAAGGCATCCTGAGGAATGACAGCAAGGCGTGACCTGGCGGGGATAGCAGAAATATAGGTCAGTACCTGGTCTACATGACTCTCAGCCCATGTCTGATCCATCTGTATGTGTTATACCGTATATCTGGTCAGTACCTGGTCTACATGACTCTCAGCCCATGTCTGATCCATCTGTATGTGTTATACCGTATATCTGGTCAGTACCTGGTCTACATGACTCTCAGCCCATGTCTGATCCATCTGTATGTGTTATACCGGTATATCTGGTCAGTACCTGGTCTACATAACTCTCAGCCCATGTCTGATCCATCTGTATGTGTTATACCGTATATATCTGGTCAGTACCTGGTCTACATGACTCTCAGCCCATGTCTGATCCATCTGTATGTGTTATACCGGTATATCTGGTCAGTACCTGGTCTACATGACTCTCAGCCCATGTCTGATCCATCTGTATGTGTTATACCGTATATATCTGGTCAGTACCTGGTCTACATGACTCTCAGCCCATGTCTGATCCATCTGTATGTGTTATATGGTATATCTGGTCAGTACCTGGTCTACATGACTCTCACCCCATGTCTGATCCATCTGTATGTGTTATACCGGTATATCTGGTCAGTACCTGGTCTACATAACGCTCACCCCATGTCTGATCCATCCGTATGTGTTATATGGTATATCTGGTCAGTACCTGGTCTACATGAGTCTCAGCTCATGTCTGATCCATCTGTATGTGTTATACCGTTATATCTGGTAAGTACCTGGTCTACATAACGCTCACCCCATGTCTGATCCATCTGTATGTGTTATACCGGTATATCTGGTCAGTACCTGGTCTACATGACTCTCAGCCCATGTCTGATCCATCTGTATGTGTTATATGGTATATCTGGTCAGTATCTGGTCTACATAACGCTCACCCCATGTCTGATCCATCTGTATGTGTTATACCGGTATATCTGGTCAGTACCTGGTCTACATGACTCTCAGCCCATGTCTGATCCATCTGTATGTGTTATATGGTATATCTGGTCAGTACCTGGTCTACATGACTCTCAGCCTGTGTCTGATCCATCTGTATGTGTTATACCGGTATATCTGGTCAGTACCTGGTCTACATGACTCTCAGCCCATGTCTGATCCATCTCTATGTGTTATACCGGTATATCTGGTCAGTACCTGGTCTACATGACTCTCAGCCTGTGTCTGATCCATCTGTATGTGTTATACCGTTATATCTGGTCAGTACCTGGTCTACATGACTCTCAGCCCATGTCTGATCCATCTGTATGTGTTATACCGTTATATCTGGTCAGTACCTGGTCTACATAACGCTCACCCCATGTCTGATCCATCTGTATGTGTTATACTGGTATATCTGGTCAGTACCTGGTCTACATGACTCTCAGCCCATGTCTGATCCATCTGTATGTGTTATATGGTATATCTGGTCAGTATCTGGTCTACATAACGCTCACCCCATGTCTGATCCATCTGTATGTGTTATACCGTATATCTGGTCAGTACCTGGTCTACATAACGCTCACCCCATGTCTGATCCATCCGTATGTGTTATACCGTTATATCTGGTCAGTACCTGGTCTACATGACTCTCACCCCATGTCTGATCCATCTGTATGTGTTATACCGTTATATCTGGTCAGTATCTGGTCTACATAACGCTCACCCCATGTCTGATCCATCTGTATGTGTTATACCGGTATATCTGGTCAGTACCTGGTCTACATGACTCTCAGCCCATGTCTGAACCATCTGTATGTGTTATATGGTATATCTGGTCAGTACCTGGTCTACATGACTCTCAGCCTGTGTCTGATCCATCTGTATGTGTTATACCGGTATATCTGGTCAGTACCTGGTCTACATGACTCTCAGCCCATGTCTGATCCATCTGTATGTGTTATACTGGTATATCTGGTCAGTACCTGGTCTACATGACTCTCAGCCCATGTCTGATCCATCCGTATGTGTTGTATGGTATATCTGGTCAGTACCTGGTCTACATAACGCTCACCCCGTGTCTGATCCATCCGTATGTGTTGTATGGTATATCTGGTCAGTACCTGGTCTACATAACGCTCACCCCATGTCTGATCCATCCGTATGTGTTATATGGTATATCTGGTCAGTACCTGGTCTACATGACTCTCAGCCTGTGTCTGATCCATCTGCATGTGTTATACCGGTATATCTGGTCAGTACCTGGTCTACATGACTCTCAGCCTGTGTCTGATCCATCTGTATGTGTTATACCGGTATATCTGGTCAGTACCTGGTCTACATAACGCTCACCCCATGTCTGATCCATCTGTATGTGTTATACCGGTATATCTGGTCAGTACCTGGTCTACATGACTCTCAGCCCATGTCTGATCCATCTGTATGTGTTGTACCGTTATATCTGGTCAGTACCTCGTCTACATAACGCTCAGCCTGTGTCTGATCCATCTGTATGTGTTATACCGTATATCTGGTCAGTACCTGGTCTACATAACGCTCACCCCATGTCTGATCCATCCGTATGTGTTATACCGTTATATCTGGTCAGTACCTGGTCTACATAACGCTCAGCCTGTGTCTGATCCATCTGTATGTGTTATACTGGTATATCTGGTCAGTACCTGGTCTACATAACGCTCACCCCATGTCTGATCCATCTGTATGTGTTATACCGTTATATCTGGTCAGTACCTGGTCTACATAACGCTCACCCCATGTCTGATCCATCCGTATGTGTTATACCGGTATATCTGGTCAGTACCTGGTCTACATAACGCTCACCCCATGTCTGATCCATCCGTATGTGTTATACCGGTATATCTGGTCAGTACCTGGTCTACATAACGCTCACCCCATGTCTGATCCATCTGTATGTGTTATACAGTTATATCTGGTCAGTACCTGGTCTACATAACGCTCAGCCTGTGTCTGATCCATCTGTATGTGTTATACCGGTATATCTGGTCAGTACCTGGTCTACATGACTCTCAGCCCATGTCTGATCCATCTGTATGTGTTATACCATTATATCTGGTCAGTACCTGGTCTACATGACTCTCAGCCTGTGTCTGATCCATCTGTATGTGTTATACCGTTATATCTGGTCAGTACCTGGTCTACATGACTCTCAGCCCATGTCTGATCCATCTGTATGTGTTATACCGTTATATCTGGTCAGTACCTGGTCTACATAACGCTCACCCCATGTCTGATCCATCCGTATGTGTTATATGGTATATCTGGTCAGTACCTGGTCTACATGACTCTCAGCCTGTGTCTGATCCATCTGCATGTGTTATACCGGTATATCTGGTCAGTACCTGGTCTACATGACTCTCAGCCTGTGTCTGATCCATCTGTATGTGTTATACCGGTATATCTGGTCAGTACCTGGTCTACATAACGCTCACCCCATGTCTGATCCATCTGTATGTGTTATACCGTTATATCTGGTCAGTACCTGGTCTACATGACTCTCAGCCCATGTCTGATCCATCTGTATGTGTTGTACCGTTATATCTGGTCAGTACCTCGTCTACATAACGCTCAGCCTGTGTCTGATCCATCTGTATGTGTTATACCGTATATCTGGTCAGTACCTGGTCTACATAACGCTCACCCCATGTCTGATCCATCCGTATGTGTTATACCGTTATATCTGGTCAGTACCTGGTCTACATAACGCTCAGCCTGTGTCTGATCCATCTGTATGTGTTATACCGGTATATCTGGTCAGTACCTGGTCTACATAACGCTCACCCCATGTCTGATCCATCTGTATGTGTTATACCGTTATATCTGGTCAGTACCTGGTCTACATAACGCTCACCCCATGTCTGATCCATCCGTATGTGTTATACCGGTATATCTGGTCAGTACCTGGTCTACATAACGCTCACCCCATGTCTGATCCATCCGTATGTGTTATACCGGTATATCTGGTCAGTACCTGGTCTACATAACGCTCACCCCATGTCTGATCCATCTGTATGTGTTATACCGTTATATCTGGTCAGTACCTGGTCTACATAACGCTCAGCCTGTGTCTGATCCATCTGTATGTGTTATACCGGTATATCTGGTCAGTACCTGGTCTACATGACTCTCAGCCCATGTCTGATCCATCTGTATGTGTTATACCATTATATCTGGTCAGTACCTGGTCTACATGACTCTCAGCCTGTGTCTGATCCATCTGTATGTGTTATACCGTTATATCTGGTCAGTACCTGGTCTACATGACTCTCAGCCCATGTCTGATCCATCTGTATGTGTTATACCGTTATATCTGGTCAGTACCTGGTCTACATAACGCTCAGCCTGTGTCTGATCCATCTGTATGTGTTATACCGTTATATCTGGTCAGTACCTGGTCTACATGACTCTCAGCCTGTGTCTGATCCATCTGTATGTGTTATACCGGTATATCTGGTCAGTACCTGGTCTACATGACTCTCAGCCTGTGTCTGATCCATCCGTATGTGTTATATGGTATATCTGGTCAGTACCAGGTCTACATAACGCTCAGTCTATGTCTGATTCATCTGTATGTGTTATACCGTTATATCTGGTCAGTACCTGGTCTACATAACGCTCAGCCTGTGTCTGATCCATCTGTAAGTGTTATACCGTTATATCTGGTCAGTACCTGGTCTACATAACGCTCAGCCCGTGTCTGATCCATCTGTACGTGTTATACGGTATATCTGGTCAGTACCTGGTCTACATAACGCTCACCCCATGTCTGATCCATCCGTATGTGTTATACCAGTAGAATGTAAACCATCTGGCTCTCGCACCACATTTCACAGTGCCTGGGAATCACTCACCTTAGTACATCCAAATTCAGCTCTTGTGTGGACATGTTATCGATGAGAATAAAACCAGAATTCAGCTCCATCATCCTGAAAAGTGCCAAGAACAGGGTGGACTTTCCAGATCCTGTTCTGCCCACAATGCCAATCTTCTCTCCTGCGGAAATGGTGAAGGTAACCCCATCGAGAGCATTGGGAAGACCTGGACGATAACACAAAACTGCATCTCTGAATTCAATACGACCATTTCTGGGCCAGTCAGGCTCCACCTGGGAAGAAGAACACAGTAGATGAAACATGAGCATTGCATCTGGATGTCCAATATCTCCTAGCTTCTAGAAGAGGTGGAATATGGACCAAAGGGTCCATGTCCAAATGTGACTGGAGGACTGGGGAAGGTCCATGAGCTATGGACTATATACTGTTACACCAGTGCAGGATGGAGTCTACAGAACTGTTCTATACATGTATATACACACTGGCACCAACTCACCATCATTGTCCCCTCTGTTGGCTCGGAAGGTAGCGAGGTAGAATACTCCTCCGCTCTCTCCACACTCACCATCATGGCCTCTGTTTGAGTGAAACTGGAGATAAGTCCGGAAAGTAAACCAGTGATGGATAGAGCATAAGATAGAGACAGTCCCACCAGACCTAATGGGGAAGAAGAGAAAATAGTGAAAAAGAAATGTGGAAGAGACTGTGCAACTATACAAGGAGGAGACCAGTATAGATCGTACACAACAGAGAGCGCTCCTTTCCAAGACTGTGTATAAAAGATTATGTATAATAAATTATTAGTTAAAAAATCTTTAGTTCATCGCAACCCTACTCAAGGGTGCCAACCTTGTACAGAACCACAAGAAAAGAAAAATGTAGGTGCGACAAATATAACAGATTATATATTGGTAATGACTGTAGCTGATAGCGGCTTCGTTGTATCCAAATCAATTTATTACAATATGAAAATACAATAAAATATAGAAATGTACAAAGTATTAAACTGTAACACATGTATTTAATGCAATTGCATATGCAACCTCTAAACCTCCGATAAAGCAAAGTATCATCTATAATAGGATATAATCCTAAATAAAAATAGTAACAAAGTGTTTGGCCTTGTATAAATGTCACAAATCCTGGACATGTGCATAGAGTCAGAATTGAAATAATTCTAATAATTATCAATAATAAATAATAATATTGTAATAAATTGATTTGGATACAATGAAGCCCACTATCAGCTACAGTTATTACCAATATAAGATCTGTTATATTTGTTGCACCTACATTTTTCTTTTCTTCTTATAGGACAAAGATAATCCAACTCTACAATTCTACCCTAGCTCACCTCACATTCTAATCATACCCTGTAACCCATCCTCCCAGATCTCTATAGATCACACTCTGTAACCCGTCCTCCCAGATCTCTATAGGGCACACCCTGTAACCCGTCCTCCCCGATCTCTATAGGACACACCCTGTAACCCGTCCTTCCCAGATCTCTATAGGACACACCCTGTAACCCATCCTCCCAGATCTCTATAGATAACACCCTGTAACCCGTCCTCCCAGATCTCTATAGGACACACCCTGTAACCCGTCCTCCCCGATCTCTATAGGACACACCCTGTAACCCGTCCTTCCCAGATCTCTATAGGACACACCCTGTAACCCATCCTCCCAGATCTCTATAGATCACACTCTGTAACCCGTCCTCCCAGATCTCTATAGGACACACCCTGTAACCCGTCCTCCCCAGATCTCTGTAGGTCACACCCTGTAACCCGACCTCCCCAGATCTCTGTAGGTCACACCCTGTAACCTGTCCTCCCCAGATCTCTGTAGGTCACACCCTGTAACCCGTCCTCCCCAGATCTCTATAGGTCACACTCTGTAACCTGTCCTCCCCAGATCTCTGGAGGTCACACCCTGTAACCCGTCCTCCCCAGATCTCTGTAGGTCACACCCTGTAACCCGTCCTCCCCAGATCTCTGTAGATCACACCTTGTAACCCTTCCTCCCCAGATCTCTATAGATAACACCCTGTAACCCGTCCTCCCCAGATCTCTATAGGACACACCCTGTAACCCGTCCTCCCCAGATCTCTATAGGTCACACCCTGTAACCCGTCCTCCCCAGATCTCTATAGGTCACACCCTGTAACCCGTCCTCCCCAGATCTCTATAGGTCACACCCTGTAACCCGTCCTCCCCAGATCTCTATAGGTCACACTCTGTAACCCGTCCTCCCCAGATCTCTATAGGACACACCCTGTAACCCGTCCTCCCCAGATCTCTGTAGGTCACACCCTGTAACCCGTCCTCCCCAGATCTCTATAGGTCACACCCTGTAACCCGTCCCCCCCAGATCTCTATAGGACACACCCTGTAACCCGTCCTCCCCAGATCTCTATAGGTCACACCCTGTAACCCGTCCTCCCCAGATCTCTATAGGTCACACTCTGTAACCCGTCCTCCCCAGATCTCTGTAGGTTACACCCTGTAACCCGTCCTCCCCAGATCTCTATAGGTCACACCCTGTAACCCGTCCTCCCCAGATCTCTATAGGTCACACCCTGTAACCAGTGCCGGATTAACCCGAGGTCTAACTGGGCTACAGCCCAGGGGCCTCGGGCATCCGTGGGGCCCTTTCTTGAAAGTACTAAGTACTTTTTTTCCCCTAAAGTTCAGCTGTGCGAGCGCGAGCCGTCGGCCGCGCTACAGCCTGTACCGCGGTCGGCGACTCCTACTGAATTAAATGGAGGTGACGTCACTCACCTCAAATGACAGGCTGCAGTAGGCAATGGTCCGTCCGCGGCGCTCATTAATCTCCTTACTAAGGAGATCTCGTGAGAGTGAGACAGTCTCACTCTCACGAGATCTCCTTAGTATGGAGATAGCTGCGCGCTGCGGAACGGACACTACAGGCAGAGGCAGCAGGGAGTGAGGTGACTGAAGAATAACTTATTCTGAATAAGAGGCGTTGAAGACAGAGGTAAGCGCTCGCTCTTGGGGGCTGTAATTGTATTTTTGGGGGAGCGAATTACAAGGGGGGGGGACTGGCTGGCACGGATAGTGCATTGTTGGGGGAGAGAATTACAAGGGGGGGGACTGGCTGGCACGGATAGTGCATTGTTGGGGGAGCTAATTACAAGGGGGGGCTGGCTGGCACGGATAGTGCATTGTTGGGGGAGCTAATTACAAGGGGGGGCTGGCTGGCACGGATAGTGCATTGTTGGGGGAGCTAATTACAAGGGGGGGGGGCTGGCTGGCATGGATAGTGCATTGTTGAGGGAGAGAATTACAAGGGGGGGCTGGCTGGCACGGATAGTGCATTGTTGGGGGAGAGAATTACAAGGGGGGCTGGCTGGCATGGATAGTGCATTGTTGGGGGAGAGAATTACAAGGGGGGGCTGGCTGGCATGGATAGTGCATTGTTGGGGGAGAGAATTACAAGGGGGGGCTGGCTGGCATGGATAGTGCATTGTTGGGGGGAGAGAATTACAAGGGGAGGCTGGCTGGCATGGATAGTGCATTGTTGGGGGATCTAATTACAAGGGGAGGCTGGCTGGCATGGATAGTGCATTGTTGGGGGATCTAATTACAAGGGGGGGCTGGCTGGCACGGATAGTGCATTGTTGGGGGAGAGAATTACAAGGGGGGGCTGGCTGGCATGGATAGTGCATTGTTGGGGGGAGAGAATTACAAGGGGAGGCTGGCTGGCATGGATAGTGCATTGTTGGGGGATCTAATTACAAGGGGGGGCTGGCTGGCACGGATAGTGCATTGTTGGGGGAGAGAATTACAAGGGGGGGCTGGCTGGCATGGATAGTGCATTGTTGGGGGGAGAGAATTACAAGGGGAGGCTGGCTGGCATGGATAGTGCATTGTTGGGGGATCTAATTACAAGGGGGGGCTGGCTGGCACGGATAGTGCATTGTTGGGGGAGAGAATTACAAGGGGGGGCTGGCTGGCATGGATAGTGCATTGTTGGGGGAGAGAATTACAAGGGGGGCTGGCTGGCACGCATAGTGTGCATTGTTGGTGGAGATAATTGTAGGGTGTGGGGGTTGGGGGCTGGCTGACACACACAAACCTTGTACTGTTGGGGGAGATAATTGCAGGGGGGGGGGGGGTTGGGGGCTGGCTGGCACAGTGTGCTCTTTTGGGGGAGATAATTGCAGGCGGGGTTGGGGCTGGCTGGCATGCATAGTGGGCATTGTTGGGGGAGATAATTGCAGGGTGGGGGGTTTGGGGACTGGCTGGCACAGTGTGCACTGTTGGAGGTGATAATTGCAGGAGGGCTGGGCTGACACAGTGGCACTGGGGAGATCATTGTAGGCGTGGCTGGAACTGTTGGGTGCTTATCATGACTGTGGGGGAAGGGTGGGAGAGCATTGCAGCAGGGTGATGGTTGGCACTGTTGGGAGTTTATCATGACTGGGGGGGTAGATCATGAATAACAAAAAGGCTAAAAGATAAGAGAAAAAAATATATAGTTTAATATGTGTAAATGGATTATGACATCACCATGTATATAGTGATTCCCTTGCATTCACACGCATCCCCTATGTGCTGGCTATGTTGTGAATTGTGAACTGTGCCATAATATTGAAGCCTCTTTGCAATGATCTGTTAACATGTTAGATATTACATCATGTCGCTATTATAATGGACTCATTTTGCGAAATATCTTTGTTAATATATGCTTGTTGCTATTGGTGAAGGACTATAGAATATTTTATGTGCAGAGAGTCAGTGGCAAGTGTCTGTATTCTGCATTAGTTTTGTACTTCCATATCTTTAGGGGGCTTTTGATGAAAGCCAGTTTGGATACCGACACTGGCTGCAGATAGACACTTTCTTATTCTACAGAATAATTTGTAAGTTTACTGAGGCTGGCTGTTGTACTATTTATTTCAACGTTAGATTTTTCTGTCTGCATGATAGCTAGGTATGATTTAATCATCTAATGTGGTGAAGTCTGCATGGTTAACTCCATAATTAAGGCTATTAATCCAAATGAAATGATATTTAATTTGGTCTGTAATAGGTTAATGTTCTCTTTCTGTACTGACTGAAACCAAATCCAGGGGGTCGTGTCTGTCTGCCCTTTGTCTGTTCTCTGCCATTTTCCAGTTCTTTTGGCCTGGATTTGGAAATTGATGCTATATCATGCCCTCAAGCTGTATGATTGACAGGACGGCTTTGGGAAGAATAATCCTGGTGTTGGCAACATTTATGTCCCCTTCTTTGCTAGTAAATATCCATATTTATCGGCATATTTTGTTTATTATGATGCGTGGAAGCTTCCATATTACTTCATACGCAAAACAAATTTTTGATTTTTATTTGTTTATAAGTAACCTTGTAAGAAAAAATAACATTTTGTATTTCACTTCTTTTTGGCATTTTGAGAATACTGATTTGGTATATTAAAAAGAACACCGCTCAAACTACTTATGCCCAATCCGACATTACTGGGGAGCCCCAATAATATCGGATTAGGCATAAGTCGCTTGAAAAATGGGGGCCTCCCAGTGCCCCTAGCCCAGGGGCCTACAGTGTCTTAATCCGGCCCTGCCTGTAACCCGTCCCCCCCAGATCTTTGTAGATCACACCTTGTAACCCCTCCTCCCCAGATCTCTATAGATCACACCCTGTAACCCGTCCTCCCAGATCTCTATAGATCACACCCTGTAACCCGTTCTCCCCAAATCTCTATAGGTCACACCCTGTAACCCCTCCTCCCCAGATCTCTATAGGACACACCCTGTAACCCGTCCTCCCCAGATCTCTATAGGACACACCCTGTAACCCTCCTCCCCCCAGATCTCTATAGGACACACTCTGTAACCCGTCCTCCCCAGATCTCTATAGGACACACCCTGTAACCCCGTCCTCCCCAGATCTCTATAGGTCACACCCTGTAACCCCTCCTCCCCAGATCTCTATAGGTCACACCCTGTAACCCCTCCTCCCCAGATCTCTATAGGTCACACCCTGTAACCCCTCCTCCCCAGATCTCTATAGGACACACTCTGTAACCCGTCCTCCCCAGATCTCTATAGGACACACCCTGTAACCCGTCCTCCCCAGATCTCTGTAGGTCACACCCTGTAACCCGTCCTCCCCAGATCTCTATAGGTCACACCCTGTAACCCGTCCCCCCCAGATCTCTATAGGACACACCCTGTAACCCGTCCTCCCCAGATCTCTATAGGTCACACCCTGTAACCCGTCCTCCCCAGATCTCTATAGGTCACACTCTGTAACCCGTCCTCCCCAGATCTCTGTAGGTTACACCCTGTAACCCGTCCTCCCCAGATCTCTATAGGTCACACCCTGTAACCCGTCCTCCCCAGATCTCTGTAGGTCACACCCTGTAACCCCTCCTCCCCAGATCTCTATAGATCACACCCTGTAACCCGTCCTCCCAGATCTCTATAGGACACACCCTGTAACCCGTCCTCCCAGATCTCTATAGGACACACCTGTAACCCGTCCTCCCCAGATCTCTATAGGTCACACCCTGTAACCCGTCCTCCCAGATCTCTATAGGACACACCCTGTAACCCGTCCTCCCCAGATCTCTATAGGACACACCCTGTAACCCGTCCTCCCCAGATCTCTATAGGTCACACCCTGTAACCCATCCTCCCCAGATCTCTGTAGGTCACACCCTGTAACCCCTCCTCCCCAGATCTCTATAGATCACACCCTGTAACCCGTCCTCCCCAGATCTCTATAGGACACACCCTGTAACCCGTCCTCCCAGATCTCTATAGGACACACCCTGTAACCCGTCCTCCCCAGATCTCTATAGGACACACCCTGTAACCCGTCCTCCCCAGATCTCTGTAGGTCACACCCTGTAACCCGTCCTCCCCAGATCTCTATAGGTCACACCCTGTAACCCGTCCCCCCCAGATCTCTATAGGACACACCCTGTAACCCGTCCTCCCCAGATCTCTATAGGTCACACCCTGTAACCCGTCCTCCCCAGATCTCTATAGGTCACACTCTGTAACCCGTCCTCCCCAGATCTCTGTAGGTTACACCCTGTAACCCGTCCTCCCCAGATCTCTATAGGTCACACCCTGTAACCCGTCCTCCCCAGATCTCTGTAGGTCACACCCTGTAACCCCTCCTCCCCAGATCTCTATAGATCACACCCCTGTAACCCGTCCTCCCCAGATCTCTATAGGACACACCCTGTAACCCGTCCTCCCAGATCTCTATAGGACACACCCTGTAACCCGTCCTCCCCAGATCTCTATAGGTCACACCCTGTAACCCGTCCTCCCAGATCTCTATAGGACACACCCTGTAACCCGTCCTCCCCAGATCTCTATAGGACACACCCTGTAACCCGTCCTCCCCAGATCTCTATAGGTCACACCCTGTAACCCGTCCTCCCCAGATCTCTGTAGGTCACACCCTGTAACCCCTCCTCCCCAGATCTCTATAGATCACACCCTGTAACCCGTCCTCCCCAGATCTCTATAGGACACACCCTGTAACCCGTCCTCCCAGATCTCTATAGGACACACCCTGTAACCCGTCCTCCCCAGATCTCTATAGGACACACCCTGTAACCCTTCCTCCCCAGATCTCTATAGGTCACACCCTGTAACCCGTCCCCCCCAGATCTATGTAGATCACACCTTGTAACCCCTCCTCCCCAGATCTCTATAGATCACACCCTGTAACCCGTCCTCCCCAGATCTCTGTAGATCACACCCTGTAACCCGTCCTCCCCAGATCTATGTAGATCACACCTTGTATCTCGTTCCCTGACGATTCTTGGGATTGGAGTAAATCTCAGTCATTCTGCCTTCTCTATAGTGTCTCACATCCGTATGTCTCCCACCTGTGCACAGATGACTTTAATGTAAGGGTTTGTACTCTCTGTACATTGCTCTATCATTCTAATTTTAATCTGTGCTTCCCACTAATGCCTTTATATCATCCAGGCCAAGTTGTTTATTTGATTATGAGACAGGTCAGCATACCGAATAGAAACAACTGCCACCGTATCCCAGGTTCATCTCACCTGGATCTCCGGCCCTCCGCTGGTGCTGGATTATAGCGATGATGGCGATGGCTGTGACAACAACTACTCCGATCATCTGTAGGCGGATGTCCAACCACTGCACGGCGGCGTTACTGGCAAACAGGCAGCGCTGGTTCAGATCCAGGCGGGACTCACATTCCTCTTCAAACCTGCAACCACGGAACAGGTCACCTAAAGATCCCACTCGCCCTACTTATCTGACCTGATCTTAGCCTGGGAGTAGGGCTGATAACATTCCTGCATTACACTGTGACATGATCCCGAGGGCAGGGGGGAGGGAGAGGGAGAGGGAGAGGGAGAGGGAGAGGGAGAGGGAGAGGGAGAGGGAGAGGGAGAGGGAGAGGGAGAGGGAGAGGGAGAGGGAGAGGGAGAGGGAGAGGGAGAGGGAGAGGGAGAGAGAGAGAGAGAGAGAGAGAGAGAGAGAGGAGAGAGGAGAGAGGAGAGGGAGGAGAGAGAGAGAGAGAGAGGGAGAGGGAGAGAGGGAGAGAGGGAGAGAGGGAGAGAGGGAGAGAGGGAGAGAGGGAGAGAGGGAGAGAGGGAGAGAGAGAGGGAGAGGGAGAGGGAGAGGGAGAGGGAGAGAGGGAGAGAGGGAGAGAGGGAGAGAGAGAGAGAGAGTTATGTGACACAAACATTACTGGAATATAGATTTTCACCAACTGAACTGGTGACCTAAACAGTCACTTCCCAATGGATGATGTGCAACCCTAGATCCTTGTAACTGCCTAAATGAGATCATTATGCTGGATACAACTTACTGGAATAACTCCTGATATCCCCTATTGAAAGCTTAAAAACAAACTGCTGCTGCCAGTTACAGACATTTCCTGGGCTACACTGTAACCATCAAACCTAACTGTGGATAATATTATGAAGAATGACAAAACCTTTATGTGTTATTAAAAATTCCATGTTATATCTGTCCCAATATTAATGTCCTAAACAGCCTGAAAACAGCGAAGAGGAGACTGTGGCGATATATGAGGATCCTTTCCTGCCTAACACTGTACCAGGCTCTCAGTTTATGTGCCATCCCTAAACCCTGTACACCCCACCCTGTTGAATAATACCTGTAAAGTTCATGTACTTGTGGCATCCTTAGCGTCGTGTGAGATGTACCGGGCACAGGTGGAGGACTGGGGGTAGGTGGGCGTCTCACCTGTCAGTGTGTCGTGTGGCTCTGATGGTGCTCAGGCCGGTCAGGGTCTCGGAGAAGTGACTGTAGATCGGGGACAGCGTGATGCTCTGCAGCCTCTTCAGTTCCCGGGACGTGTGACGGTAGAATCGCTGGATATAGTAGTACAAGAGGGAGAGAGGCAGCAGTACGGGCAGAATCCAGGGCAGCCCGTAGCTGATCATCACTAGCATTCCCAGCAGCCCAAAGACGTTGGCCAGGAATATGTTGAGGATGAAGGGCAGGGAGTCATCTACACAGTACAGGTCCGAGGAGAAACGATTGATGATGCGTCCGACCGGTGTACTGTCAAAGAAAGTGACCGTGGCCTGGTGACAGGAGAGCGAGATACGTCATATCCACAGAGAACACACTTTACATCAAACATAATACAGCTCCGGTACATTCTGATACTTTACTACCACATTGTATGTATAATACAGTAGATGTATCGTCTTGTAAAGCAAAGCGACATTAGGAGGAAATGATACAAATAACATCATTCTCTCAATGTGTGGCCACAATCAAGTCCTCAGTGTAACCTACAAGGCTCTGACTCCACCTCCAGCGCACTATCCCCTCCCTAAGGGGCACATTTATCATTAATCTGCAAAAGTGAGAAATAGTTATCAATCCTTATCGCAAGGATAAGGATTGAACTATTTCTCAAATTTATTAAAAAGGGAACACAGAAACAGCAGTTCCGAAAAACTGCTGTTTCTGTGATAGAATAAATCACACTTACCCCCCTCTTCGGATGCGCTGTCCTCGGGATCTCCTCTTCGTTCCTCTTCTTCCTTCAATTGCGCATGTGCACTGCACATGCGCACAAAGTCCCCACTCTGTCTCTGCAACTATCATTGCAGAGAGAGAGCGCTGAGTGACAGGGAGGGATCATGTGATCCCTCCACACATGCGCTGTCCAGCTCTGCTCTTCGGAGCAGAGCTGACAGCAGTGGATTTCTTCAATTCTGATGATGTACGCCAGCTTCAGCTGGTACATTAACATGACAAGTCCCCGAAATATTTTTTTTTCGGGACTTGTTAGATTGCGGCCAGAGCAGTCACCATTCTGTTGAATGGTGACTGCTCCCAAAAACGATCAGGAGTGCAAAGCAGCAGATATCCATGATATCTGCTGCGATGCACCTTTAATAAATTTGCGGAGGGCACATCGGGACTTTAATTCCACGGTAAGTGCACAATAGTGCACTACCGTGATTTGTTAAATATGCCCCTTACTCCCCAATACTCGGACCATCCAGTGATCTCTCCCCGTCTCCCCGCACACTGAGTCCCACACGGTCTCCAACTCTTTATAAAGCGTCTTCATTGAAAGCTGTCAGTCTGCTGTTACCTCTCACCTCCAAGCTGGTCCTTAATCACTCGGAATTACAGAGGGTGCAGGAATCTCTATATCAATGAAACTATCATTGGTCAGGCGGTTTACCCGGATATGGGCTGAAGGAGCATTTGGCTATATCGTGCACTGGCTCCGTTATCCCCAGGATGTCGTATTTCAACTGCCCTGCCCCAAGCCCACATGGCTGCATGACACTAGGGGGCATATTTAACAAATCACGGTAGTGCACTATTGTGCACTTACCGTGGAATTAAAGTCCCGATGTGCCCTCCGCAAATTTATTAGAGGTGCATCGCAGCAGATATCATGGATATCTGCTGCTTTGCACTCCTGATCGTTTTTGCGAGCAGTCACCATTCAACAGAATGGTGACTGCTCTGGCCGCAATCTAACAAGTCCCGAAAAAAATTTTTTTTCGGGGACTTGTCTTGTTAATGTACCAGCTGAAGCTGCCGTACATCATCCGCATTGACGAAATCCACTGCTGTCAGCTCTGCTCCGACGAGCAGAGCTGGACAGCGCATGTGTGGAGGGATCACATGATCCCTCCCTGTCACTCAGCGCTCTCACAGAGTGGGGACTTTGTGCGCATGTGCAAGAGGAACGAAGAGGAGATCCCGAGACAGCGCGTCCGAAGAGGGGGGTAAGTGTGATTTTTTCTATCACAGAAACAGCAGTTTTTCGGAACTGCTGTCTCTGTGTTCCCTTTTTAATAAATGTGAGAAATAGTTCAATCCTTATCCTTGCGATAAGGATTGATAACTATTTCTCACTTTTGCCGATTAATGATAAATGTGCCCCCATGTATGTGAGCGCCAACATTATCTTAATCCTTATCCATATATCAGTGTCCTCATATGTCGGAGTTTACACAAAATGTCACCTCTGACTACAAACACCCACATATCGCCCAACTGCCTCAAATTGTGTATAGTCACAAAGAGACCACTAATCCCCGTTTACATCTTGTGCGCAGTTATCATCCAACCAGAGCCAGAGACATCTACATATCCAGCCGGCTGCCCCACAATGAGTCCGAGCAGCCGGTCCAGGCACTGTATGGTCAGCCGATATCATCCGTCTCCCGCAGCTAGAAGGCTTCAGATGGACCTCAGGAGAATAACCAACGCTGGGCGATTACCTTGTATCATCTACTCACAGTAACGATGATGACTAGACCTAGGACTGATTCATACATCATTGTGTGAGTCTTACCCGCAGCACCCGCTGTAACAAGCGTCTGTGGATCACGGTGGCTGCACGGACTGTTCCAAAGGCGAAGAGCAGAGCGCGCAGGGCGGTGAAGACGGAGTTCGCAGCTGCAATTCCTCCATATACCGACAAATAGAAGGTTATGTCCAGAGAAGAGTTCTGCTCTGCAGACTGATCCCAGCTCACCGGGGACCTGGAGGAAGACAGAACACCTCACCGTTACCTCGCCCAATATGCCATACGGGGTGACACTGTCCAATGGGGTGTAATAAGAGGGTAACACTGTGTACTGGGTACAAATACTGACCCGGTGTTGTAATAAGAGGGCAACACTGTGTACTGTCTATATTGTGTACATGTTGTGTATACACACACACATATATATATAGTGTTCATATTGTGTATTTATTGTGTCTATAATGTTTAAAGCGGCAACGAACGGACCCCTGTAAGTACTACGTAAAGACGTTAGGGGTTGCCAATACAATTAACATTACCATGATGAAATGGGTCCGTGCGTCGCCGCTTTAAAAACAACACAAAAATCCAAGTTGCGGTTGGAAGTGACGTCATTTGGAAGTGTCGCCCTCTCCTTACATGGGATCTGTCCTGTGTCTGTCTTACATGTCGCCCTCTCCTTACATGGGATCTGTCCTGTGTCTGTCTTACATGTCGCTCTCTCCTCACATGGGATCTGTCCTGTGTCTGTCTTACATGTCGCCCTCTCCTTACATGGGATCTGTCCTGTGTCTGTCTTACATGTCGCTCTCTCCTTACATGGGATCTGTCCTGTGTCTGTCTTACATGTCGCCCTCTCCTTACATGGGATCTGTCCTGTGTCTGTCTTACATGTCGACCTCTCCTTACATGGGATCTGTCCTGTGTCTGTCTTACATGTCGCTCTCTCCTCACATGGGATCTGTCCTGTGTCTGTCTTACATGTCGCTCTCTCCTTACATGGGATCTGTCCTGTGTCTGTCTTACATGTCGCTCTCTCCTTACATGGGATCTGTCCTGTGTCTGTCTTACATGTCGCTCTCTCCTCACATGGGATCTGTCCTGTGTCTGTCTTACATGTCGCCCTCTCCTCACATGGGATCTGTCCTGTGTCTGTCTTACATGTCGCTCTCTCCTCACATGGGATCTGTCCTGTGTCTGTCTTACATGTCGCCCTCTCCTTACATGGGATCTGTCCTGTGTCTGTCTTACATGTCGCTCTCTCCTCACATGGGATCTGTCCTGTGTCTGTCTTACATGTCACCCTCTCCTCACATGGGATCTGTCCTGTGTCTGTCTTACATGTCGCTCTCTCCTCACATGGGATCTGTCCTGTGTCTGTCTTACATGTCGCCCTCTCCTCACATGGGATCTGTCCTGTGTCTGTCTTACATGTCGCTCTCTCCTCACATGGGATCTGTCCTGTGTCTGTCTTACATGTCTCTCTCTCCTCACATGGGATCTGTCCTGTGTCTGTCTTACATGTCGCTCTCTCCTCACATGGGATCTGTCCTGTGTCTGTCTTACATGTCTCTCTCTCCTCACATGGGATCTGTCCTGTGTCTGTCTTACATGTCGCTCTCTCCTCACATGGGATCTGTCCTGTGTCTGTCTTACATGTCGCTCTCTCCTCACATGGGATCTGTCCTGTGTCTGTCTTACATGTCGCTCTCCTCACATGGGATCTGTCCTGTGTCTGTCTTACATGTCGCTCTCTCCTCACATGGGATCTGTCCTGTGTCTGTCTTACATGTCGCTCTCCTCACATGGGATCTGTCCTGTGTCTGTCTTACATGTCGCTCTCCTCACATGGGATCTGTCCTGTGTCTGTCTTACATGTCGCTCTCCTCACATGGGATCTGTCCTGTGTCTGTCTTACATGTCGCTCTCCTCACATGGGATCTGTCCTGTGTCTGTCTTACATGTCGCTCTCCTCACATGGGATCTGTCCTGTGTCTGTCTTACATGTCGCTCTCTCCTCACATGGGATCTGTCCTGTGTCTGTCTTACATGTCGCTCTCCTCACATGGGATCTGTCCTGTGTCTGTCTTACATGTCGCTCTCCTCACATGGGATCTGTCCTGTGTCTGTCTTACATGTCGCTCTCCTCACATGGGACCTGTCCTGTGTCTGTCTTACATGTCGCTCTCCTCACATGGGATCTGTCCTGTGTCTGTCTTACATGTCGCTCTCTCCAGTATCGTAATAATTCTGTCGGTGTTTGCAGTATCGTAAATACCATTACCACCGGTCACAATATATATATACAATATGAACACACACATATATATATATATAATGTACTGTCGGTGTTGACATCTTCATTAATTCGGACTACACCCATTGTGACATCTTTATACTTATTATTTGGTGCTAACGCTGTGTATATCTGTACTGAAGTACAGGTGATGACCGAGCCGTTTCTATAGATCATCGTCTCTATGATACTCACACAAGACCCCCCGAGGAAAACAGGAGCAGTGAGGGAGACACTGCGGACAGGGCAAGAGAACAGTTTCTGGGCTTGTCCGGTAAGCTTGCAATCCAATGCGACAGCCACCAGTCAGAGATGTTCCTGGAGGCTGTAACGGAACATAGATACATATACATGGATATATATATACTGTTCTACATACACAGTGCGGGTTATCCACCTGCCACCAAGGGGCCTATTCCCTCCACAGAGAACTAGCGACAAACACACAAATACTGTGGTTGAAAAAAGCTGCTCAATGTATAATTCACAGACGCTTTCTTCATATTTTACCAACTTAATTGTGTTTACAAATCTCAGGATGTTGCTGTGGTTTAAGTGTCACCCAAATATTTGCATTTTTTCTGTGTAAAAATGTACTTGTTTTGTAAGTAGGCTAAAAACTGAATTTTCTGGGAAATGGAGGTTTTAAAATGCAAATTGTAATTTTTTTTGGGTAAAAAATACACAAATGCTCCATGACATCAAAATACATTTTTAACAATATTTTAAATAAAAGAAAAACACAAAGAAGTTTTCATTTATTTGTGAATTTTACTGCATTTTAAACTGTTTTTACTGCTGGGCACACAGATAATTGGCCGATTTTGGAGCATGACCCATTATCAGTTCTCTTCCCCGGTACAGACCTCATACAACATACCCGCCACGGCTGAGTGACAGAGAGTCGCATGTGGTCAGCACGGTGGCTCAGTGGTTAGCACTTCTGCTTTACAGCACTGGGGTCATGAGCTCAATTCCCGAACTTGGCCTTATCTGTGAGGAGTTTGTATGTTCTCCCCGTGGGTTTCCTCCGGGTGCTCCGGTTTCCTCCCACACTCCAAAAACATACTGGTAGGTTAATTGGCTGCTATCAAGATTGACCCCAGTATCTCTCTCTCTCTCTGTGTCTGTGTGTGTCTGTATGTTAGGGAATTTAGACTGTAAGCCCCAATGGGGCAGGGACTGATGTGAGTGAGTTCTCTGTACAGCGCTGCGGAATTAGTGGCGCTATATAAATAAATGGTGATGATGATG
Source organism: Mixophyes australis (assembly GCA_036250195.1). Taxonomy (NCBI): domain Eukaryota; kingdom Metazoa; phylum Chordata; class Amphibia; order Anura; family Limnodynastidae; genus Mixophyes; species Mixophyes australis. The sequence goes on from JAVHZZ010000003.1 coordinate 375,874,596, forward strand.
ATGTGGTCAACTTAGGAACAGGATTCTGCCAATAAATATTCAGCCCAGAGCGACTAAAAATATCTGACAAGGATTTGTTTGGGTGTCTGTGTGTTTGGTACAGATAGAGGATGAGAACAACATCATTCATAATGAGAAGGATGAAAGGTATCAATTCTTAAAAACATTTTAAACCTTTTTAAAAAACAAAACAAAAAAATCCTAACCCTAACCCTTTTTTAATATACGTAAAATATAGTGAGATGCTGCTGAATTCAAACGAAAGAGAGCTAGTAACAAGAGACAGACGTGTGCAGGGAATGATACAACTGGGCATGATTTATCCAGCCGGTAAGCAGCAGCTCTGCAAAGGAGTAACTTCCTTTCTGGTGAGTAACTGCTGCCCTCCTGTGGTACAATCTCCACCATACTAGACACACATAGGGAGTCACCCGTATGTCCCTCATTTTCTACACTAACAGCCGTGTCCAGCAGTGACCACACACACACATTTTGTCTAGTCGAACTTGTTGCGTTATGCTGCAATATATACATCTTTGTATTTCCGTGTAGTAAGATGTTATTAGACAGCTGAGTAGAAGTCTTGGGAGTACTCAAAGTTCCCTGCGCTTTCAGAGCCTCCCCGCTACCAAGTGCGCGACCTTACGCTCTACTCCCCTCTCCTTTGGTACGTACGGCAGCGGTCGCAGGGACAGTTTGGGTGCCGAGCACACGCTATGCACAGGGAAGAGAGGTGACCCATGTTATTAGTCCTGCTGTGCAATGGATAATTGACTCCCGACATATTAAGCAGAAGCTGTTGTATAATTAGGAAATCGATTAACCAGCTTCATGGCCATACTCAGACATAATAAAGAAAAAAACAAGTTATCCTTTGACATATTCTAAGTTAGAGGTAAGGAAATTATTGTTAGAGATTTGTTTAATTCCATTGAGACTCCGCTTCCTATATATTTTATAACCACAAGATTGTTCTAGGGACATACAAGGCAGACAAAATAAACACAGACATTAAGACAAAGGGTATGGAGGACCCTGCTCATTAGAGAGCTGACACAAGAGGAGCGAGTGTGGCTCAGAGTGGAGATTGGGACAGTTGTGAGGGTGCATTAGTGTAAGTAGTGTTATCTGGGATAAGGTAAGCGCTAAAAAAGAGATTGGTTTTCAGAGAGCATCTAAGGACTTGAAGGCTGGGGGAAAGTCTGATTGAGCGTGGTAGGGAATTCCATAAGTAGGGAGCAGCACGGGAGAAGACCTGTAGGCGGGAGTGAGAGGTGGTTACCAGAGACGGGACAAGGCGCAGGTCAGAGGTAGATCTAAGAGGGCGGGAGGGGGAGTATTATGACATGAGATTTGAGATGTATGAAGGGGTGTTGAGGGCTTTGTAGGTAAGGGTGAGTAATTTGAATTGGATTCTGGAGGACACAGGGAGCCAGTGTAGGGATCTGCAAAGTGGTGCAGCAGATGCGGAGCGGTAAGAGAGGAAGATCAGCTTTGTCCATTACGTGCATAGTTATATAGGTTACGATTCATAATTGTTTATTTATATTTTAGTAATTATACAAAAACACACTATTTAGCCATAAGTACTGTAATATACTATGATGGATATACAAACGTTTATAGTTATTATAAATATTTAAGCTATTATTTGATGATTGACCAATAGTAACATGATCTGGTTATACAGCGATTACGTGACCTTCAGCCCTCTTTGTTGCAGGATATAAAAAAGATGCCCGGACAAGTGAGATCTTACCTCTGATGAAACCGCCCACTAAGGGGGCTGGAGAAACGCGTCTGGGGGACGTTGGCGAGCACAGATGCACAATTTTCCCTTCTGTTTTCATGTATTCACGTTTTTTGTTTATATCTAAGGAAGGACTTGAAACTACGATATTTTTTGCACTAATAGTCTACAGCTGTATTCATCTTTAAGGATCCGATGGAGAATTTACAGTTGGAAACCAGGAACAAACATCAGCCCCTGTAAGGTACCATTGTTGTCTATTTGCTGGAGAGGAGACATGCTAGTACTTTATACATATCTATAATATAAATGCATAGTGGCGTGTGTTAGTCTGTCTGTGTGTGTGTGTGGAAAAAATAAAACCAAGCTGCAGCGCCACCTGCTGGGCGGAGTTATACACTGACCTACTAAATTCTTAGTGTGTGTGGGAAAAAAAATTCAGAAAGGGCTGAAATTTGGTATACTAAGATGTTTTTAATTTGTTAATTTAATTTGTTAATTGTTAAAAGTGTTTATAAAGATTTAAAAAAAATATATATATATTTCTTGAAGGAGAAGTGACAGTTGGGAGTGGATGGTGGTTGCCGGGGGTGACAGTGGGGAGTGGTTGGTGGTTGCCGGGGGTGACAGAGTGAGAGGAGGGTGATACTCAGGACCGCTGAGAGAGATCCCTGTGTCTGGATAGACATCTGGATAGATGTGGCGATAAAGATGAAGGATGAGGTGATGGAGAAGAATGATGAGGTGGTGACATGTGGACAAAACCACGTTAAAAAATGGCGCTTACGTCGGGAAGTAACGCTCTTCCCCTGAGGTGGCCTGGGCTAGGCCCAAATGCATGACAAGAACCTTTTTAACACCTTAAGTAGCCCATCACTGCTGTAGAGGAGACTCGCTAGTACTTTATACATATATATATATATATATATAGTCCATCACTGCTAGAGAGATGTGCTAGTACTTTATACACATATATATACATATATATATATATAGTCCTTCACTGCTGGAGAGGAGACGTGCTAGTACTTTATACATATATATATATATATATATATATATATATATATGTATATAGTCCATCACTGCTGGACATACTTCTTCTAGCGCTGTACTTCTGTACCTTGGGACATATTGCTGGACTTTAACTCCTTATTGTCTGCTATTAATATTGGACCTTTGGGTCTCTTTCAACTATTATAATCAAGTTCTTCGTATTTGTATGGTGCTATTTTAAGGCTTGTTGAGCGTGTTTATCTAGTTATATTTACTTTTATTCTATATGTAATAAAATATGCTATTTTAGAGATATACCAGCGCTATAGTGTTTTCTTTTAGTAATAGATAGAAGTGAAGGTGCAGATGATGCAGGATATAGATAAGGGTGAAGGTGCGGATGATGCAGGTAATAGATAGAAGTGAAGGTGCAGATGATGCAGGATATAGATAGAAGTGAAGGTGCAGATGATGCGGGTGATAGAAGTGAAGGTGCAGATGATGCAGGATATAGATAATTGTGAAGGTGCAGATGATGCAGGATATAGATAAGGGTGAAGGTGCAGATGATGCAGGTAATAGATAGAAGTGAAGGTGCGGATAATGCGGGTAATAGATAGGAGTGAAGGTGCAGATGATGCAGGATATAGATAAGGGTGAAGGTGCAGATGATGCAGGATATAGATAAGGGTGAAGGTGCAGATGATGCAGGTAATAGATAGGAGTGAAGGTGTGGATGATGCGGGTAATAGATAGAAGTGAAGGTGCGGATGATGTGGGTAATAGATAGGAGTGAAGGTGCGGATGATGCAGGATATAGATAGGAGTGAAGGTGCGGATGATGCAGGATATAGATAAGGGTGAAGATGCAGATGATGCAGGATATAGATAAGGGTGAAGATGCAGATGATGCAGGTAATAGATAGGAGTGAAGGTGCGGATGATGCGAGTAATAGATAGGAGTGAAGGTGCGGATGATGCGGGTAATAGATAGAAGTGAAGGTGCGGATGATGCAGGATATAGATAAGGGTGAAGATGCAGATGATGCAGGTAATAGATAGGAGTGAAGGTGCAGATGATGCAGGTAATAGATAGAAGTGAAGATGCGGATGATGCAGGATATAGATAAGGGTGAAGGTGCAGATGATGCAGGTAATAGATAGGAGTGAAGGTACAGATGATGCGGGTAATAGATAGGAGTGAAGGTGCGAATAATGCGGGTAATAGATAGGAGTGAAGGTGCGGATGATGCATGATATAGATAAGGGTGAAGGTGCAGATGATGCACGTAATAGATAGAAGTGAAGGTGCAGATGATGCAGGTAATAGATAGAAGTGAAGGTGCAGATGATGCACGTAATAGATAGAAGTGAAGGTGCAGATGATGCAGGATATAGATAGAAGTGAAGGTGCAGATGATGCAGGTAATAGATAGAAGTGAAGGTGCGGATGATGCAGGATATAGATAAGGGTGAAGGTGCAGATGATGCAGGTAATAGATAGAAGTGAAGGTGCAGATGATGCGGGTAATAGATAGAAGTGAAGGTGCAGATGATGCAGGATATAGATAAGGGTGAAGGTGCAGATGATGCAGGATATAGATAAGGGTGAAGGTGCAGATGATGCGGGTAATAGATAGGAGTGAAGGTGTGGATGATGCACGTAATAGATAGAAGTGAAGGTGCAGATGATGCAGATAATAGATAGAAGTGAAGGTGCAGATGATGCAGGTAATAGATAGAAGTGAAGGTGCAGATGATGCACGTAATAGATAGAAGTGAAGGTGCAGATGATGCAGATAATAGATAGAAGTGAAGGTGCAGATGATGCAGGATATAGATAAGGGTGAAGGTGCGGATGATGCAGGTAATAGATAGGAGTGAAGGTGCGGATGATGCGGGTAATAGATAGAAGTGAAGGTGCGGATGATGTGGGTAATAGATAGAAGTGAAGGTGCGGATGATGCAGGTAATAGATAGGAGTGAAGGTGCGGATGATGCGGGTAATAGATAGAAGTGAAGATGCAGATGATGCAGGATATAGATAAGGGTGAAGGTGCGGATGATGCTGGTAATAGATAAGGGTGAAGGTGCGGATGATGCAGGATATAGATAAGGGTGAAGGTGCGGATGATGCAGGTAATAGATAGAAGTGAAGGTGCAGATGATGCAGGTAATAGATAGGAGTGAAGGTGCGGATGATGCAGGATATAGATAAGGGTGAAGGTGCAGATGATTCAGGAAAGTGACGTTTGACAGACACTCACCCTGCATTAGTAGTAACGCTAATAGCACTGAACCAGCCAGACAACTTCCCACTGCTCTCCAGTATGCAGCGTAAACCTGCAAGGAAACAGCACCTTCTTTCTTCTCTTCTTCACCCATTTCCTTTCCGGAAAGTAGGTTCTGTTTGTTGCTTTCATCTTCTTCATTTACAGGGCTGCCACATGAACCTAATAATATATGTGAGAGGCTGTCAGAGGCGTTTATCTGTACAAGTGTGGAACACTTACTTATTCAGCGATTAAGTGTGAGAAGCGGTTACCTGTACATGTGATGGGATAAGAGAGGATGTTACCTGTACAGGTAATGAGGTGTGAGAGAATGTTACCCAATTGTACAGCTCTACGGAATTGGCTGGTGCTATATAAATAAATGTTGATGATGATGTATAGGTGATTAGGTGTGGGAGGCTGTTACCTGTACAGGTGATTAGGTGTGAGAGGCTGTTACCTGTACAGGTGATTAGGTGTGAGAGGCTGTTACCTGTACAGGTGATTAAATGGGAGAGAATGTTGTCTGTACAGGTAATAAGGGTGTGAGAGGCTGTTACCTGTACAGGTGATTAGGTGTGAGAGGCTGTTACCTGTACAGGTGATTAGGTGTGAGAGGCTGTTACCTGTACAGGTGATTAAATGGGAGAGAATGTTGTCTGTACAGGTAATAAGGGTGTGAGAGGCTGTTACCTGTACAGGTGATTAGGTGTGAGAGGCTGTTACCTGTACAGGTGATTAGGTGTGAGAGGCTGTTACCTGTACAGGTGATTAGGTGTGAGAGGCTGTTACCTGTACAAGTGATTAGGTGTGAGAGGCTGTTACCTGTACAGGTGATTAGGTGTGAGAGGCTGTTACCTGTACAGGTGATTAGGTGTGAGAGGCTGTTACCTGTACAGGTGATTAGGTGTGAGAGGCTGTTACCTGTACAGGTGATTAGGTGTGAGAGGCTGTTACCTGTACAAGTGATTAGGTGTGAGAGGCTGTTACCTGTACAGTTAATAAGGGTGTGAGAGGCTCTTATCTGTACAGGTGATTCGGTTATGATCTTGTATAAGCAGTAGTTAAATAAGTGACGCACCATTCTCTTGTGTTCTTTCTTTAGAGGCTTTGAGCTTGGGAGAGGCTTCAACCAAAGCCAAGATCTCCTGCGGTGGTCCTTCAACGCCCAAATGTATAAAACAATGAGTGAGCACAAAGCAACAGGAAATGACAACATTACAAACTGAGTCGTGTCTATACGTCACTCACCTGTACATACAATTTTCCCATCATCCATCAGCACAAGAACATCCGCTTTTTCCAGCAGTTCGGTACGATGTGTACAAAGGACCCGTGTCCTGTGTCTCAGAATACCCAGAATGCATTTCTCCATGAGCTGAGAGGCCACATCAGCATCAACCGCGGCCAGGGGGTCATCCAGTAAGTAAATGTCCTTTTCCTAAGTAGAGTAAAACGTAAACATTTAGCTACAGAGAACAACACAACTAAGGGATTTCCCACACCAACGGAAGCTGGAACACAAACCAATTTCTGAATAGCAATGAGGAGGAGGAGCCACTGCTGGAAGTAGAGACAATGACAATGGTCCTTTTACTGAACACCAACAGAGACAACCAAAACAGTGTCCTGTCCCTGTAGTAGAAGGGACTACATCAGAGAGGAGGTGTGTCCTGCCTCTAATAGGAGGAATTACAGAGAGGAGGTGTGTCCTGTCCCTGGAGTATGAAGTACTACATCAGAGAGGAGGCGTGTCCTGCCTCTAGTAGGAGGGACTACATCAGAGAGTAGGAGTGTTCTTCTTCTGTAGTAGGAGGGAGTACAACAGAGAGGAGGCATGTCCTGCCTCTAATAGGAGGGATTACAGAGAGGAGGCGTGTCCTGCCTCTAGTAGGAGGGATTACAGAGAGGAGGCGTGTCCTGCCTCTAGTAGGAGGGATTACAGAGAGGAGGCATGTCCTGCCTCTAGTAGGAGGGATTACAGAGAGGAGGCGTGTCCTGCCTCTAGTAGGAGGGATTACAGAGAGGAGGCGTGTCCTGCCTCTAGTAGGAGGGACTACATCAGAGAGGAGGAGTGTTCTTCCTCTGTAGTAGGAGGGAGTACAGAGAGGAGGTGTGTCCTGTCCCTGGAGTAGAAAGTATTACATCAGAGAGGAGGCGTGTCCTGTTCCTGTAGTAGGAGGGATTACATCAGAGAGGAGTGTCCTGCTTTATGGAGGTGTCAGTTACGTCTATGGCTCCATAGGCTGGAGAAGAATTGTAGATTCTGCTTGTACAATTCATTTCACTGCTCTTGGTGTTGGTCTTGATATTATTTAGCGAGCCTCGGGTCCCATCTATCCCCCCTAATATCAGGAAGGCCTTTCTCTGTAACATCATAAAATACACAACCTGATAAACAGCCCGGGCCAGGCTTACACGAGCCTTCTGTCCCCCACTGAGTGTGACACCGTTCTCTCCAACCTCCGTCTGGTCCCCGGCTGGCAGGATCTGAAAGGACGTAGATTGAGAAAATTCCAATTACTATAGACCAGTAATAGGCAACTGATACACTTCAGGGGCCACTGGGTGTGGCCCTTTAACCTTCCTTACCCTCAGCAATAACATCAAACAGTACCTGGAATCACAGAGAGACACTGATCTGTAAAAACATATCAGCAGGTAATTTATAGTGTTACAAGTTATAAGAAACATGTCTGACACTAAGGCAGGAAAGAGCCTGGGGGCCACAGGTGAACACTCGCAGGGCCTGAAACAATGTTCATATAACCCTACGCTGTGACCCTATAACTCTACACCCCACATACACCCCTCCTCCCCGACACCCTGCGCTGTGACCCTATAACTCTACACCCCACATACACCCCTCCTCCCCGACACCCTGCGCTGTGGCCCTATAACTCTCCACCCCACATACACCCCTCCTTCCCAACACCTTGCGCTGTGACCCTATAACTCTACACCCCACATACACCCCTCCTCCCCGACACCCTGCGCTGTGGCCCTATAACTCTCCACCCCACATACACCCTGTGCTGTGACCCTATAACTCTACACCCCACATACACCTCTCCTCCCCGACACCCTGCACTGTGACCCTATAACTCTACACCCCACATACACCCCTCCTCCCCGACACCCTGCGCTGTGGCCCTATAACTCTCCACCCCACATACACCTCTCCTCCCCAACACCCTGTGCTGTGACCCTATAACTCTACACCCCACATACACCCCTCCTCCCCGACACCCTGCGCTGTGACCCTATAACTCTACACCCCACATACACCCCTCCTCCCCGACACCCTGCACTGTGGCCCTATAACTCTCCACCCCACATACACCTCTCCTCCCCAACACCCTGCACTGTGACCCTATAACTCTACACCCCACATACACCCCTCCTCCCCGACACCCTGCGCTGTGGCCCTATAACTCTCCACCCCACATACACCTCTCCTCCCCAACACCCTGTGCTGTGACCCTATAACTCTACACCCCACATACACCTCTCCTCCCCGACACCCTGCACTGTGACCCTATAACTCTCCACCCCACATACACCTCTCCTCCCCAACACCCTGTGCTGTGACCCTATAACTCTACACCCCACATACACCTCTCCTCCCCGACACCCTGCACTGTGACCCTATAACTCTCCACCCCACATACACCTCTCCTCCCAGACACCCTGCGCTGTGACCCTATAACTCTCCACCCCACATACACCTCTCCTTCCCAACACCTTGCGCTGTGACCCTATAACTCTACACCCCACATACACCTCTCCTCCCCGACACCCTGCACTGTGACCCTATAACTCTACACCCCACATACACCTATCCTCCCCGACACCCTACGCTGTGACCCTATAACTCTACACCCCACATACACCTCTCCTTCCCAACACCTTGCGCTGTGACCCTATAACTCTACACCCCACATACACCTCTCCTCCCCGACACCCTGCACTGTGACCCTATAACTCTCCACCCCACATACACCTCTCCTCCCAGACACCCTGCACTGTGACCCTATAACTCTACACCCCACATACACCTCTCCTTCCCAACACCTTGCGCTGTGACCCTATAACTCTACACCCCACATACACCTCTCCTCCCCGACACCCTGCGCTGTGACCCTATAACTCTACACCCGACATACACCCCTCCTCCCCGACACCCTGCACTGTGACCCTATAACTCTACACCCCACATACACCTCTCCTCCCCAACACCCTGTGCTGTGACCCTATAACTCTACACCCCACATACACCTCTCCTCCCCGACACCCTGCACTGTGACCCTATAACTCTACACCCCACATACACCTCTCCTCCCCGACACCCTGCACTGTGACCCTATAACTCTCCACCCCACATACTCCTCTCCTCCCCGACACCCTGCACTGTGACCCTATAACTCTCCACCCCACATACACCTCTCCTCCCAGACACCCTGTGCTGTGACCCTATAACTCTACACCCCACATACACCGCTCCTCCCAGACACCCTGCACTGTGACCCTATAACTCTACACCCCACATACACCTCTCCTCCCCGACACCCTGCACTGTGACCCTATAACTCTCCACCCCACATACACCTCTCCTCCCCGACACCCTGCACTGTGACCCTATAACTCTCCACCCCACATACACCTCTCCTCCTCGACACCCTGCACTGTGACCCTATAACTCTCCACCCCACATACACCTCTCCTCCCCGACACCCTGCACTGTGACCCTATAACTCTCCACCCCACATACACCTCTCCTCCCCGACACCCTGCACTGTGACCCTATAACTCTCCACCCCACATACACTTCTCCTCCCCGACACCCTGCACTGTGACCCTATAACTCTCCACCCCACATACACCCCTCCTCCCAGACACCCTGCACTGTGACCCTATAACTCTCCACCCCACATACACCCCTCCTCCCCGACACCCTGCGCTGTGACCCTATAACTCTACACCCCACATACACCTCTCCTCCCCAACACCCTGTGCTGTGACCCTATAACTCTACACCCCACATACACCTCTCCTCCCCAACACCCTGCGCTGAGACCCTATAACTCTCCACCCCACATACACCTCTCCTTCCCAACACCCTGCACTGTGACCCTATAACTCTACACCCCACATACACCCCTCCTCCCCGACACCCTGCGCTGTGGCCCTATAACTCTCCACCCCACATACACCTCTCCTCCCCAACACCCTGTGCTGTGACCCTATAACTCTACACCCCACATACACCTCTCCTCCCCGACACCCTGCACTGTGACCCTATAACTCTCCACCCCACATACACCTCTCCTCCCCGACACTCTGCGCTGTGACCCTATAACTCTCCACCCCACATACACCTCTCCTCCCCAACACCCTGTGCTGTGACCCTATAACTCTACACCCCACATACACCTCTCCTTCCCAACACCTTGCGCTGTGACCCTATAACTCTACACCCCACATACACCTCTCCTCCCCGACACCCTGCACTGTGACCCTATAACTCTCCACCCCACATACACCTCTCCTCCCAGACACCCTGCACTGTGACCCTATAACTCTACACCCCACATACACCTCTCCTTCACAACACCTTGCGCTGTGACCCTATAACTCTACACCCCACATACACCTCTCCTCCCCGACACCCTGCGCTGTGACCCTATAACTCTACACCCGACATACACCCCTCCTCCCCGACACCCTGCACTGTGACCCTATAACTCTCCACCCCACATACACCTCTCCTCCCCGACACCCTGCACTGTGACCCTATAACTCTCCACCCCACATACACCTCTCCTCCCAGACACCCTGTGCTGTGACCCTATAACTCTACACCCCACATACACCGCTCCTCCCAGACACCCTGCACTGTGACCCTATAACTCTACACCCCACATACACCTCTCCTCCCCGACACCCTGCACTGTGACCCTATAACTCTCCACCCCACATACACCTCTCCTCCCCGACACCCTGCGCTGTGACCCTATAACTCTCCACCCCACATACACCCCTCCTCCCAGACACCCTGCACTGTGACCCTATAACTCTCCACCCCACATACACCCCTCCTCCCCGACACCCTGCGCTGTGACCCTATAACTCTACACCCCACATACACCTCTCCTCCCCAACACCCTGTGCTGTGACCCTATAACTCTACACCCCACATACTCCTCTCCTCCCCGACACCCTGCACTGTGACCCTATAACTCTCCACCCCACATACACCTCTCCTCCCAGACACCCTGCACTGTGACCCTATAACTCTACACCCCACATACACCTCTCCTTCCCAACACCTTGCGCTGTGACCCTATAACTCTACACCCCACATACACCTCTCCTCCCCGACACCCTGCGCTGTGACCCTATAACTCTACACCCGACATACACCCCTCCTCCCCGACACCCTGCACTGTGACCCTATAACTCTACACCCCACATACACCTCTCCTCCCCAACACCCTGTGCTGTGACCCTATAACTCTACACCCCACATACACCTCTCCTCCCCGACACCCTGCACTGTGACCCTATAACTCTACACCCCACATACACCTCTCCTCCCCGACACCCTGCACTGTGACCCTATAACTCTCCACCCCACATACTCCTCTCCTCCCCGACACCCTGCACTGTGACCCTATAACTCTCCACCCCACATACACCTCTCCTCCCAGACACCCTGTGCTGTGACCCTATAACTCTACACCCCACATACACCCCTCCTCCCCGACACCCTGCACTGTGACCCTATAACTCTACACCCCACATACACCTCTCCTCCCCAACACCCTGTGCTGTGACCCTACAACTCTACACCCCACATACACCTCTCCTCCCCGACACCCTGCACTGTGACCCTATAACTCTACACCCCACATACACCTCTCCTCCCCGACACCCTGCACTGTGACCCTATAACTCTCCACCCCACATACTCCTCTCCTCCCCGACACCCTGCACTGTGACCCTATAACTCTCCACCCCACATACACCTCTCCTCCCAGACACCCTGTGCTGTGACCCTATAACTCTACACCCCACATACACCGCTCCTCCCAGACACCCTGCACTGTGACCCTATAACTCTACATCCCACATACACCTCTCCTCCCCGACACCCTGCACTGTGACCCTATAACTCTCCACCCCACATACACCTCTCCTCCCCGACACCCTGCACTGTGACCCTATAACTCTCCACCCCACATACACCTCTTCTCCCAGACACCCTGCACTGTGACCCTATAACTCTACACCCCACATACACCTCTCCTTCCCAACACCTTGCGCTGTGACCCTATAACTCTACACCCCACATACACCTCTCCTCCCCGACACCCTGCGCTGTGACCCTATAACTCTACACCCGACATACACCCCTCCTCCCCGACACCCTGCACTGTGACCCTATAACTCTACACCCCACATACACCTCTCCTCCCCAACACCCTGTGCTGTGACCCTATAACTCTACACCCCACATACACCTCTCCTCCCCGACACCCTGCACTGTGACCCTATAACTCTACACCCCACATACACCTCTCCTCCCCAACACCCTGTGCTGTGACCCTATAACTCTACACCCCACATACACCTCTCCTCCCCGACACCCTGCACTGTGACCCTATAACTCTCCACCCCACATACACCTCTCCTCCCAGACACCCTGTGCTGTGACCCTATAACTCTACACCCCACATACACCGCTCCTCCCAGACACCCTGCACTGTGACCCTATAACTCTACACCTCTCCTCCCCGACACCCTGCACTGTGACCCTATAACTCTACACCCCACATACACCTCTCCTCCCCAACACCCTGCGCTGTGACCCTATAACTCTCCACCCCACATACACCCCTCCTCCCAGACACCCTGCACTGTGACCCTATAACTCTCCACCCCACATACACCCCTCCTCCCCGACACCCTGCGCTGTGACCCTATAACTCTACACCCCACATACACCTCTCCTCCCCAACACCCTGTGCTGTGACCCTATAACTCTACACCCCACATACACCTCTCCTCCCCAACACCCTGCGCTGAGACCCTATAACTCTCCACCCCACATACACCTCTCCTTCCCAACACCCTGCACTGTGACCCTATAACTCTACACCCCACATACACCCCTCCTCCCCGACACCCTGCGCTGTGGCCCTATAACTCTCCACCCCACATACACCTCTCCTCCCCAACACCCTGTGCTGTGACCCTATAACTCTACACCCCACATACACCTCTCCTCCCCAACACCCTGCGCTGAGACCCTATAACTCTCCACCCCACATACACCTCTCCTTCCCAACACCCTGCACTGTGACCCTATAACTCTACACCCCACATACACCCCTCCTCCCCGACACCCTGCGCTGTGGCCCTATAACTCTCCACCCCACATACACCTCTCCTCCCCAACACCCTGTGCTGTGACCCTATAACTCTACACCCCACATACACCTCTCCTCCCCGACACCCTGCACTGTGACCCTATAACTCTCCACCCCACATACACCTCTCCTCCCCGACACCCTGTGCTGTGACCCTATAACTCTACACCCCACATACACCCCTCCTCCCCGACACCCTGCACTGTGACCCTATAACTCTACACCCCACATACACCTCTCCTCCCCGACACCCTGCGCTGTGACCCTATAACTCTACACCCGACATACACCCCTCCTCCCCGACACCCTGCACTGTGACCCTATAACTCTACACCCCACATACACCTCTCCTCCCCGACACCCTGCACTGTGACCCTATAACTCTACACCCCACATACACCTCTCCTCCCCGACACCCTGCACTGTGACCCTATAACTCTCCACCCCACATACTCCTCTCCTCCCCGACACCCTGCACTGTGACCCTATAACTCTCCACCCCACATACACCTCTCCTCCCAGACACCCTGTGCTGTGACCCTATAACTCTACACCCCACATACACCGCTCCTCCCAGACACCCTGCACTGTGACCCTATAACTCTACACCCCACATACACCTCTCCTCCCCGACACCCTGCACTGTGACCCTATAACTCTACACCCCACATACACCTCTCCTCCCCAACACCCTGTGCTGTGACCCTATAACTCTACACCCCACATACACCTCTCCTCCCCGACACCCTGCACTGTGACCCTATAACTCTCCACCCCACATACACCTCTCCTCCCAGACACCCTGTGCTGTGACCCTATAACTCTACACCCCACATACACCGCTCCTCCCAGACACCCTGCACTGTGACCCTATAACTCTACACCTCTCCTCCCCGACACCCTGCACTGTGACCCTATAACTCTACACCCCACATACACCTCTCCTCCCCAACACCCTGCGCTGTGACCCTATAACTCTCCACCCCACATACACCCCTCCTCCCAGACACCCTGCACTGTGACCCTATAACTCTCCACCCCACATACACCCCTCCTCCCCGACACCCTGCGCTGTGACCCTATAACTCTACACCCCACATACACCTCTCCTCCCCAACACCCTGTGCTGTGACCCTATAACTCTACACCCCACATACACCTCTCCTCCCCAACACCCTGCGCTGAGACCCTATAACTCTCCACCCCACATACACCTCTCCTTCCCAACACCCTGCACTGTGACCCTATAACTCTACACCCCACATACACCCCTCCTCCCCGACACCCTGCGCTGTGGCCCTATAACTCTCCACCCCACATACACCTCTCCTCCTAGACACCCTGCAAACCGTCATCATAGTTTCAAATTAAATACCTGTCATTAACTGTGAAAAAGTAATAACATTTCCTAACCTTTTTCATACAGTGAAAAGTGCTGACACATAATTTACATTGCACTTTAAAAATACTGTAATCACAGCCAATAAATATAAGAGTCTGTTACCTGTACAGGTGATTAGATATGAGAGGATGGCACCTGTACTGGTGATTAGATATGAGAGGATGGTACCTGTACAGGTGATTAGATATGAGAGGATGGTACCTGTACAGGTGATTAGCTATGAGAGGATGGTACCTGTACAGGTGATTAGATATGAGAAGATGGTACCTGTACAGGTGATTAGATATGAGAGGATGGTACCTGTACAGGTGATTAGATATGAGAGGATGGTACCTGTACAGGTGATAAGATATGAGAGGATGGCACCTGTACAGGTGATTAGATATGAGAAGATGGTACCTGTACAGGTGATTAGATATGAGAAGATGGTACCTGTACAGGTGATTAGATATGAGAGGATGGTACCTGTACAGGTGATTAGATATGAGAGGATGGTACCTGTACCGGTGATTAGATATGAGAAGATGGTACCTGTACAGGTGATTAGATATGAGAGGATGGTACCTGTACAGGTGATTAGATATGAGAGGATGGTACCTGTACAGGTGATAAGATATGAGAGGATGGCACCTGTACAGGTGATTAGATATGAGAGGATGGTACCTGTACAGGTGATTAGATATGAGAGGATGGTACCTGTACAGGTGATTAGATATGAGAGGATGGTACCTGTACAGGTGATTAGATATGAGAGGATGGTACCTGTACCGGTGATTAGATATGAGAGGATGGCACCTGTACAGGTGATTAGATATAAGAGGATGGTACCTGTACTGGTGATTAGATATGAGAGGATGGTACCTGTACAGGTGATTAGATATGAGAAGATGGTACCTGTACAGGTGATTAGATATGAGAGGATGGCACCTGTACAGGTGATTAGATATGAGAGGATGGTACCTGTACCGGTGATTAGATATGAGAGGATGGTACCTGTACCGGTGATTAGATATGAGAAGATGGTACCTGTACCGGTGATTAGATATGAGAGGATGGTACCTGTACCGGTGATTAGATATGAGAGGATGGTACCTGTACAGGTGATTAGATATGAGAGGATGGTACCTGTACCGGTGATTAGATATGAGAGGATGGTACCTGTACCGGTGATTAGATATGAGAGGATGGTACCTGTACCGGTGATTAGATATGAGAGGATGGTACCTGTACAGGTGATTAGATATGAGAGGATGGTACCTGTACCGGTGATTAGATATGAGAGGATGGTACCTGTACCGGTGATTAGATATGAGAGGATGGTACCTGTACAAGTGATTAGATATGAGAGGATGGTACCTGTACAGGTTATTAGATATGAGAGGATGGTACCTGTACAGGTGATTAGATATGAGAGGATGGTACCTGTACAGGTGATTAGATATGAGAGGATGGTACTTGTACAGGTGATTAGATATGAGAGGATGGTACCTGTACAGGTTATTAGATATGAGAGGATGGTACCTGTACAGGTGATTAGATATGAGAGGATGGTACTTGTACAGGTGATTAGATATGAGAGGATGGTACCTGTACAGGTTATTAGATATGAGAGGATGGCACCTGTACAGGTGATTAGATATGAGAGGATGGCACCTGTACAGGTGATTAGATATGAGAGGATGGCACCTGTACAGGTGATTAGATATGAGAAGATGGTACCTGTACAGGTGATTAGATATGAGAGGATGGTACCTGTACCGGTGATTAGATATGAGAGGATGGCACCTGTACAGGTGATTAGATATGAGAGGATGGTACCTGTACAGGTGATTAGATATGAGAGGATGGTACCTGTACAGGTGATTGAATATGAGAGGATGGTACCTGTACTGGTGATTAGATATGAGAGGATGGTATCTGTACAGGTGATTAGATATGAGAGGATGGCACCTGTACAGGTGATTAGATATGAGAGGATGGTACCTGTACAGGTGATTAGATATGAGAGGATGGTACCTGTACAGGTGATTAGATATGAGAGGATGGTATCTGTACAAGTGATTAGATATGAGAGGATGGTACCTGTACAGGTGATTAGATATGAGAGAATGGTACCTGTACAGGTGATTAGATATGAGAGGATGGTATCTGTACAAGTGATTAGATATGAGAAGATGGTACCTGTACAGGTGATTAGATATGAGAGGATGGCACCTGTACAGGTGATTAGATATGAGAGGATGGTACCTGTACAGGTGATAAGATATGAGAGGATGGCACCTGTACAGGTGATTAGATATGAGAGGATGGCACCTGTACCGGTGATTAGATATGAGAGGATGGTACCTGTACCGGTGATTAGATATGAGAGGATGGTACCTGTACAGGTGATTAGATATGAGAGAATGGCACCTGTACAGGTGATTAGATATGAGAGGATGGTACCTGTACAGGTGATTAGATATGAGAGGATGGTATCTGTACAGGTGATTAGATATGAGAGGATGGTATCTGTACAGGTGATTAGATATGAGGATGGCACCTGTACAGGTGATTAGATATGAGAGAATGGTACCTGTACAGGTGATTAGATATGAGAGGATGGCACCTGTACAGGTGATTAGATATGAGAGGATGGCACCTGTACAGGTGATTAGATATGAGAGGATGGCACCTGTACAGGTGATTAGATATGAGAGGATGGTACCTGTACAAGTGATTAGATATGAGAGGATGGTACCTGTACAGGTGATTAGATATGAGAGGATGGCACCTGTACAGGTGATTAGATATGAGAGGATGGTATCTGTACAGGTGATTAGATATGAGAGGATGGCACCTGTACAGGTGATTAGATATGAGAGGATGGCACCTGTACAGGTGATTAGATATGAGAGGATGGTACCTGTACCGGTGATTAGATATGAGAAGATGGTACCTGTACCGGTGATTAGATATGAGAAGATGGTACCTGTACAGGTGATTAGATATGAGAGGATGGTACCTGTACAGGTGATTAGATATGAGAGGATGGTACCTGTACAGGTGATTAGATATGAGAGGATGGTACCTGTACAGGTGATTAGATATGAGAGGATGGTATCTGTACAAGTGATTAGATATGAGAGGATGGTACCTGTACAGGTGATTAGATATGAGAAGATGGTACCTGTACAGGTGATTAGATATGAGAGGATGGTACCTGTACAGGTGATTAGATATGAGAGGATGGTATCTGTACAGGTGATTAGATATGAGAAGATGGTACCTGTACAGGTGATTAGATATGAGAGGATGGCACCTGTACAGGTGATTAGATATGAGAGGATGGTACCTGTACCGGTGATTAGATATGAGAGGATGGTACCTGTACAGGTGATTAGATATGAGAGGATGGCACCTGTACAGGTGATTAGATATGAGAGGATGGTACCTGTACAGGTGATTAGATATGAGAGGATGGTACCTGTACAGGTGATTAGATATGAGAGGATGGTACCTGTACAGGTGATTAGATATGAGAGGATGGTACCTGTACAGGTGATTAGATATGAGAGGTTGGTACCTGTACAGGTGATTAGATATGAGAGGATGGTACCTGTACAGGTGATTGAATATAAGAGGATGGTACCTGTACAGGTGATTACATATGAGAGGATGGTACCTGTACAGGTGATTAGATATGAGAGGATGGTACCTGTACAGGTGATTAGATATGAGAGGATGATACCTGTACAGGTGATTAGATATGAGAGGATGGTACCTGTACAAGTGATTAGATATGAGAGGATGGTACCTGTACTGGTGATTAGATATGAGAGGATGGTACCTGTACAGGTGATTAGATATGAGAGGATGGCACCTGTACCGGTGATCGGGTGGGAGAGGCTGTTTCCTGCAAAGGTAACCTCTCACACCTAACTTACCTGTACAGGTAAATGCGTAGCTGCTGAACAATAAATCGACCTCTGTGTAAATTTCTGCTGGTCTCCTTCCAATCAGTAACATTGACAGGTCCTGATAATTTATATCCATCAATTGATAATACGATTATTTAAATGTATTGTTCTAACTTTCCTGCTGCTCTCTGGTGGAAAGATAAACATTTATCCAAGTTCTTTCTAACCCACCTACTTGTGAGCTGTTCTGGTACTAGCCATACTCACTCTCAGATCGTCAGTCAGGGCACAGGCCTCCAGGACATCATGGTACAGACGCTCATTAAATTCTTTCCCGAAGAGGATGTTATCCCTGATGGTGGCAAACTGGATCCATGGTTCCTGAGCCACAAAGCCAAACCCAAACTCCTGATGGGACACGTACAGGTCTCCGCCTAGTCTGTGCAAAAATAACTATTAGTGGGTTGTGCCCACCTGGATCAGGTGTTTCATGATACAAAACTAATTATCTGACATTAGATGTGAAAAGCTGTTACAAGTGATTGGGCAGCAGAGGCTGTTACCTCCACAGGTGATTGGGCGGGAGAGGCCGTTACCTCTACAGGTGATTGGGCGGGAGAGGCCATTACCTCTACAGGTGATTGGGCGGGAGAGGCCATTACCTCTACAGGTGATTGGGCGGGAGAGGCCATTACCTCTACAGGTGATTGAGCGGGAGAGGCCATTACCTCTACAGGTGATTGGGCGGGAGAGGCCGTTAGATGTACAGGTGATTGGGTGTGAGGCCATTACCTGTACATATTATTGGGTGTGAGGCCGTTACCTCTACAGGTGATTGGGTGTGAGGCCACTAACTCTACAGGTGATTGGGTGTGAGGCCGCCACCTGTACAGGTGATTGGGTGTGAGGCCGCCACCTCTACAGGTGATTGGGCGGGAGAGCCCGTTACCTCTACAGGTGATTGGGCGGGAGAGGCCGTTACCTCTACAGGTGATTGGATGTGAGGCTGTTACCTCTACAGGTGATTGGGTGTGAGGCCGTTACCTCTACAGGTGATTGGGTGTGAGGCCGTTACCTCTACAGGTGATTGGGTGTGAGGCCGTTACCTCTACAGGTGATTGGGTGTGAGGCCGTTACCTCTACAGGTGATTGGGTGTGAGGCCGTTACCTCTACAGGTGATTGGGTGTGAGGCCGTTACCTTTACAGGTAATTGGGTGTGAGGCCGTTACCTCTACAGGTGATTGGGTGTGAGGCCGCTACCTGTACAGGTGATTGGATTGAGGCCGCTACCCGTACAGGTAATTGGATGTGAGGCCGTTACCTGTACAGGTGATTGGATGTGAGGCCGTTACCTGTACAGATGATAGGGCGGGAGAGACCGTTACCTCCACCGGTGATTGGGTGTGAGGCTGTTACCTCTACAGGTGATTGGGTGTGAGGCCGTTACCTCTACAAGTGATTGGGTGTGAGGCCGTTACCTCTACAGGTGATCGGGTGTGAGGCCGTTACCTCTACAGCTGATTGGGTGTGAGGCCGTTACCTCTACAGGTGATTGGGTGTGAGGCTGTTACCTCTACAGGTGATTGGGTGTGAGGCCGCCACCTCTACAGGTGATTGGGTGTGAGGCCGCCACCTCTACAGGTGATTGGGCGGGAGAGCCCGTTACCTCTACAGGTGATTGGGCGGAAGAGGCCGTTACCTCTACAGGTGATTGGATGTGAGGCCGTTAGATGTATAGGTGATTGGGTGTGAGGCCATTACATGTACATATTATTGGGTGTGAGGCCGCTACCTGTACAGGTGATTGGATGTGAGGCCATTACCTCTACAGGTGATTGGGTGTGAGGCCATTACCTCTACAGGTGATTGGGTGTGAGGCCGTTACCTCTACAGGTGATTGGGTGTGAGGCCGTTACCTCTACAGGTGATCGGGTGTAAGGCCGCTACCTGTACAGGTGATCGGGTGTGAGGCCGCTACCTGTACAGGTGATTGGATGTGAGGCCACTACCTGTACAGGTGATTGGATGTGAGGCCGTTACCTCTACAGGTGATTGGATGTGAGGCCGTTAGATGTATAGGTGATTTGGTGTGAGGCCATTACATGTACATATTATTGGGTGTGAGGCCGCTACCTGTACAGGTGATTGGATGTGAGGCCGTTACCTCTACAGGTGATTGGATGTGAGGCCGTTACCTCTACAGGTGATTGGGTGTGAGGCCGTTACCTCTACAGGTGATTGGGTGTGAGGCCGTTACCTCTACAGGTGATTGGGTGTGAGGCCGTTACCTCTACAGGTGATTGGGTGTGAGGCCGCTACCTGTACAGGTGATTGGATGTGAGGCCGCTACCTGTACAGGTGATTGGATGTGAGGCCGTTACCTGTACAGGTGATTGGGTGTGAGGCCGTTACCTGTACAGGTGATTGGGTGTGAGGCCGCTACCTGTACAGGTGATTGGATGTGAGGCCGCTACCTGTACAGGTGATTGGATGTGAGGCCGTTACCTGTACAGGTGATTGGGTGTGAGGCCGTTACCTGTACAGGTGATTGGGTGTGAGGCCGCTACCTGTACAGGTGATTGGATGTGAGGCCGCTACCTGTACAGGTGATTGGATGTGAGGCCGTTACCTGTACAGGTGATTGTGTGTGAGGCCGTTACCTCTACAGGTGATTGGATGTGAGGCCGTTACCTCTACAGGTGATTGGGTGTGAGGCCGTTACCTCTACAGGTGATTGGGTGTGAGGCCGTTACCTGTACAGGTGATTGGGTGTGAGGCCGTTACCTGTACAGGTGATTGGGTGTGAGGCCGTTACCTGTACAGGTGATTGGGTGTGAGGCTGTTACCTGTACAGGTGATTTGGTGTGAGGCTGTTACCTCTACAGGTGATTGGATGTGAGGCCGTTACCTCTACAGGTGATTGGGTGTGAGGCCGCTACCTGTACAGGTGATTGGATGTGAGGCCGCTACCTGTACAGGTGATTGGGTGTGAGGCCGTTACCTCTACAGGTGATTGGGTGTGAGGCCGTTACCTGTACAGGTGATTGGGTGTGAGGCCGTTACCTGTACAGGTGATTGGGTGTGAGGCCGTTACCTCTACAGGTGATTGGGTGTGAGGCCGTTACCTGGTCAGTTCTCCTGTGATTGCTGAAAGCAAAGTGCTTTTTCCACAGCCAACTCTCCCAACAACTGCAATCAGCGCTCCCTGCAGACGAGTCAGAAACACATGACGTGATATCAGACGACACTCTATCTCTATCTCTATGTCTATCTCTATCTCTATCTTCCTAAGCTGGTACTAATAGTACTGCTATCACTGTATCCCAGATAAGCTGAATTATTGGTTATATTTGGTACACGGACACTAGTACAATTATCATATAACGGTACTATATGGGTACAGCTGGATAGTAGCTGCTGCCCCTCTTATCTATATATCACATATATGTATAAATAGTAAGTAGGACCTCTCCCCGAGGTACATTCCTGGTAAACAGAGCAGCCGCTTTATCACCTTTTTCACAGACAGATGCTGGACGCAGAGCTGCAGCGAACGGGGTCGTTCTTCACCGACTGTGACCTCTGACCCTGACCCCCAGGAATATACAGCATCTCGCATATCCAGAACAAACGATGCGTCTGTAGAGGGGGCTGAGATTGGGAACAATGGAAACAGGTTTTATCATTCTTTACTAGTGTCACATTGTTCTCCATAAATGTCTCGCACAAAGATAATAATCATCTTTCTATACAGGGTCAGAGTCATAAACCTCCCGCCACAGCTCCAAGAGTCTAAAACACTGAACTGTTATCTGATATGTTGTGGACAAAGGTCACTAATTAACCCGTCTTATAAGAAACGTTCCTACAGTGCTAAAACGATGTGATAGAAATTACAAAGCTCAATTATATTCAATTTACAGATTGTTTAAAATGCAGCTAACGCTTGAGCTGAACCATTGAGAATGGCTGAGGAGAAAGCATCTTAGGTCATTAGGAATCAGAAACAAAATAAATATTTGATGAGAAAACCGTTTACATGATTCATTCAGGAACAATCACCCAACAAATCCCTATTATCGCCTCTGCGACAAGCTGCGTCTACATGATTAGCTCCGCCCACAATATGGCAGCCTCACAGTGTGTGCTACACAGGTACATTGTCCTCTCTCCCAGCTGTACACCTTACACGATGGGATATTCCTTGTTATCTGCAGAACTGAGAGCACAGATCAGCAGAGGAGGATGGTAACCTGCGGGTCTCTAGCCATTGTAGAACTACAAATCTCAGCATGCTGGAGAAGATGCAGGAGCTCTGATTTCTAATGTCACAGGTCAAAGAGATTTCACACTTGCCCATAATACTAATAATAATACTGTACCCTGTACACTGACACCCCGTTATCCTCACCCTCTGTTCTGTAATAACTCAGGAGGTCCTGCTCCGAGAGGTCCAGAAAACACTGGATTCGGTCCAGGGACACTTTGGCCTCTAAGACTCCATTGAGCACCCAGGGGAAGTTATTGAGCGGGAGAATTAACATTCCCACCAGTGCCAGGGCCGTGAACACCTAGGACGTAGAGTGAAGATATTAGAAACCTAGGATGAGATGGAGAGTGTTGTTGTTAGAGACCTAGGATTGAGATGGAGAATGATAATGTTAGAGACCTAGGATGGAGATGGAGAGTGGGGGATGTTAGAGACCTAGGATTGAGATGGAGAATGATAATGTTAGAGACCTAGGATGGAGATGGAGAGTGGGGATGTTAGAGACCTAGGATGGAGATGGAGAGTGGGGGATGTTAGAGACCTAGGATGGAGATGGAGAGTGGGGGATGTTAGAGACCTAGGATGGAGATGGAGAGTGGGGGATGTTAGAGACCTAGGATGGAGATTGGGGATGTTAGAGACCTAGGATTGAGATGGAGAGTGGGGGATGTTAGAGACCTAGGATGGAGATGGAGAGTGGGGATGTTAGAGACCTAGGATGGAGATGGAGAGTGAGGATGTTAGAGACCTAGGATGGAGATGGAGAGTGGGGGATGTTAGAGACCTAGGATGGAGATGGAGAGTGAGGATGTTAGAGACCTAGGATGGAGATGGAGAGTGGGGGATGTTAGAGACCTAGGATGGAGATTGGGGATGTTAGAGACCTAGGATTGAGATGGAGAGTGGGGGATGTTAGAGACCTAGGATGGAGATGGAGAGTGGGGATGTTAGAGACCTAGGATGGAGAGTGAGGATGTTAGAGACCTAGGATGGAGATGGAGAGTGGGGGATGTTAGAGACCTAGGATGGAGATGGAAAGTGGGTTTGGGGGGTGACTATATGAAACGTCAGATTATGGGTACATGGAAGGTCGGGTTAGAAGTATTTGTACATTTAGGCTGAAGACCTCCGCACTGACCTTAGCTGCTGTAAGCTGGTGTCCCAATAACACATAGGTGACAAATGTGATGATGGAAACGAGGACCGGTAACGCTGCCCACAGATACACACAGACAGCATCCAGAAGCTTAATGGCACGAAGACTGTGCAGCTCCTTCCCCCGGAGAGTGGTCACCTGGCGGCCAAAGTGTCCTTCCCAGGTGTAGAACTTCACCACCCGCATCCCAGAGAGGAGCTCAGTCACCAGCTGCGAAGAGAGAGACAGGCCGAGACATCAGCAACTAGAGAGTGTGAGACAGTGTTCAGTTACCAGCTGCGGAGAGAGGAGACATCAGCAACTAGAGAGTGTGCAGATTGTTTAGTCACCAGCTGCGGAGAGACAGACCGAGACATCAGCAACTAGAGAGTGTGAGACAGTGTTCAGTCACTAGCTGGGGAGAGAGAACTAGACATCAGCAACTACAGACTGTGCTGTACGCAACAAAATACTGTATAAAGATGTAAACATTATAAATATCGGCTGTGGAAGACAAATGATGGCTGCACAATAAAGTCATAAAACACTTATGGGTTAGATTTTTTTTTGTTATATTGAAAAGGGATTGGACAACGGTATTAGCAGCAGAAAGGGGATTGGACAATGGTATTATTAGTAGAAAGGGGATTGGACAATGGTATTATTAGTAGAAAGGGGATTGGACAATGGTATTATTAACAGAAAGGGGATTGGACAATGGTATTATTAGCAGTAAGGGGATTGGACAATGGTGTCATTAGTAGAAAGGGGATTGGACAATGGTATTATTAGCAGTAAGGGGATTGGACAATGGTGTCATTAGCAGAAAGGGGATTGGACAATGGTATTAGCAGCAGAAAGGGGATTGGACAATGGTATTATTAGCAGGTTTCTGTCACCTGTTTCTGGTGATGAGAGATATTGAAGGGGTGTTCCCTGGGTAGCCTCTCTCCCTACAAGGGGCTTCTTTTTGGGTGATCCAAACGTGGCAGTAACTGATCTGTCCTCTACTTTTTAAGTCACAGCTTTTTACCATCCAAGGTCATTAGATGCATTATCTTTATATGGGCACAAATACACATGTACCAAAAATCTGTAAAACACACACGTAATGTAATAAGTCCCCTTATTCGCATGATTAACTTGTGACAAAAACGTAAAAACGGGATTTATTGACGTGCAGGGTGTACGGTCCCGGTAATAGTGGGCTGGTCACAGATATGGGGGTACACCTATGTACGTGGAGGGTGTACAGTCCCGGTGATATGGGCTGGTCACAGATATGGGGGTACACCTATGTACGTGGAGGGTGTACAGTCCCGGTGATATGGGCTGGTCACAGATATGGGGGTACACCTATGTACGTGGAGGGTGTACAGTCCCGGTGATATGGGCTGGTCACAGATATGGGGGTACACCTATGTACGTGGGGGTTATATTTGCACATATACATTTTTATAAATGACTTTATGTTTACACACAAACAGAAACACGACACCGCCGGGTACCTTAACACGGGCGTCTTTATGCTGCAGCATGTCTCTGTTGTTCGCCATTATGCGACTGGCGATCACTTTGTTTAATGGAACGAGGAGGAGGGCGAGACCAAGCCCCCCTAGGAAGGCGATCCCCACTTGCTGGTACAGGAGGTAGAGGGTGACAGAGAACTGCAGAGGGAGGCTCCAGAGCTCATGGAAGCTGCGGCAGAAGTTAGATATCCGATCTGCATCGGTGCTCATGAAGTTCACCACTTCCCCGGTGGAGAACCCAGCCAGACCTGTCCCCTCACCACGTACGGTCTTACGATAGACGCTGGTGAGCACAGATGCTCTAACTGACAACATTAGCTTGTTAATCTCATGTGTGAACTGATTCTGTAGAAGAGCCCCCAGAAATCCACTAGCAAACAGGCCCATGGTATACAGCACACCCCAACTAAGGGGCTCTGCCCTCGATTCCATGAAATTAACTAGAAGGTTAAGCAGCAAAGGACCCATAAATCCAAGGAGGCTTGACCCAAGTTTCAGAAGACCTAGAAAATAATAGTGAGCCCCAAAGCTGGCATGTAAAGCTGGTAAGAGGTGCGTCGCTTCAGGGACAGATTTGGATATGAATTCTTGGCGGACTCTTGCAGTGCGGAGATTATAGGGTAAGAGGTAGACATCCTGGGGTTTCTTAAGTCCTCCATCTGCTCCTTTCTGCATAAGAGGGTGCATCCAAAAGTAGAAGAATCGTGATAGCCAACTTTCACCATCCTCAGCAGACTCCTCACCACTAGCTGAGTCAGGTGAGGAGACCAGAGGAGAATGCTCATCGCCATCATTGATGGAGACAACTGTAGGAGATCTGGTGTGTGGAGGTGGTACAAGAAAGGCCCCTAAATATAGAATAATACAACAGATGCGAAGACATAAGAGGGAGAAGCGAGAAACAAGCAATAAATTCAAAGGAGATAACAGAGCCCCCTCCCGGCACAACCACACCACCGTGATCACCAAAGAGGGGACCACAAGCAGAACTGGTATCACCAGACTCAGAGGGCCCCGAGAACGGGTGTACAATGTCTTCCGGAGACTGAGGAGTGTTAGAAAATGTGTGAACCATGATAAGCAGGAGACACCCCCTGACAGCACTTCCAATGAGGAGGGAACTTGACGAGGAAAAACAGCTCCCAAGACCAAGTCAGCGACACACAAGACGGTGAGGAGGAAGGAGACGAAAATCCGAAACAACCAGGCGAAACTCAGGGAGCTGGAAATGCAGTATCTGGAAGGAGACAACACATTACCAGTTACTAATATATAGACATTTTCCTCTGACAATGTTCTTCTTCATGGCTTCTTATAACTCTCACTGGTAACACCTTAAACCTTCTCCCTCTATGGCAATGACCATTCTAGCTCTGGTAAAGACCATATCTCACGTTCTCCATCTCCAGTAACTACCTATCTCCCTTCCACTTTCTCCATCTCTGGTCACTACCATCTCCCTTCCACTTTCTCCATCTCTGGTCACTACCATCTCCCTTCCACTTTCTCCATCTCTGGTCACTACCATCTCCCTTGACAGTTTTACACATCAAATACATTTGAAATTATTATATATTCAATTTATTTACATAAGGTAACATACAGAAGAGAACAGGTTAAAGTGAAAAAACATATTTCATATTTATTATCATTCAAATTAAAAATAAATTAAAACCAATAAAATCACATAGTGACACATATAAATATATATATATATATGGTAAGTATATAAGAAATAGATCATATTCCAAAAGATATAAATGTCATCCAGCCCCATCACACTCATTGCTCAGTGATGGAGGTCTCTGTGGTAAGTGGTCATCAGAACCCGTCCACCGTTACTGGGGGCGGCCTGTGGGGCATCTGGTCCCCGGTCCATGGACACAAGGCAACAGCCGAACACTGACACACCCTCCCAAACTGATCCTTCACAGACCGGCCGGACCCCCAGCCTAACACTGAGCAGAAGACTTTTTACACATATTAAATTATATACACATTTTTATCTACATGTATTACATAATGTGCAGGAAACGGGGGTCTTACACGCCGGGTGCAAATCTTTTCTCTCTATCTATTGAGTAATATCAATTAAAGAATTAAATATCTCGTTCAGTTTATTATGAAGATCACAAAGACTTTTGTTTCTTGTTTTTAAGCATTAACATTCTGTAATATTTCATTTAAGACGCTTTTATTATTCCTGAAATGAAACACAATACACAGCGACCCCCCCACCCCCGACCCCCATCACTGTCCCACCCTCCAGGTCGCTGTCAGTGCATCAGGTCTGTACAATACACAGCGATCCCCCCACCACGGACCCCATCACTGTCCCACCCTCCAGGCTGCTGTCAGTGCGTCAGGTCTGCACAATACACAGCGATCCCCCACCCCGGACCCCCATCACTGTCCCACCCTCCAGGCTGCTGTCAGTGCATCAGGTCTGTACAATACACAGCGATCCCCCCACCACGGACCCCCATCACTGTCCCAACCTCCAGGTCGCTGTCAGTACGTCAGGTCTGTACAATACAGTGATCCCCCACCCCGGACCCCCATCACTGTCCCATCCTCCAGGCTGCTGTCAGTGCGTCAGGTCTGTACAATACACAGCGATCCCCCCACCACGGACCCCCATCACTGTCCCACCCTCCAGGTCGCTGTCAGTACGTCAGGTCTGTACAATACACAGAGACCCCCCCACCCCGGATCCCCATCACTGTCCCATCCTCCAGGCTGCTGTCAGTGCATTAGGTCTGTACAATACACAGCGATCCCCCCACCACGGACCCCCATCACTGTCCCATCCTCCAGGCTGCTGTCAGTACGTCAGGTCTGTACAATACAGTGATCCCCCACTCCGGACCCCCATCACTGTCCCACCCTCCAGGTCGCTGTCAGTACGTCAGGTCTGCAAAATACACAGCGATCCTCCCACCCCGGACCCCCATCACTGTCCCCCCTCCAGACTGCTGTCAGTACGTCAGGTCTGTACAATACACAGCGACCCCCCCACCCCGGATCCCCATCACTGTCCCACCCTCCAGGTCGCTGTCAGTGCGTAAGGTCTGCACAATACACAGCGATCCTCCCACCCCGGACCCCCATCACTGTCCCATCCTCCAGGTCGCTGTCAGTGCGTAAGGTCTGCACAATACACAGCGATCCTCCACCCCGGACCCCCATCACTGTCCCACCCTCCAGGTCGCTGTCAGTGCGTCAGGTCTGTACAATACACAGCGACCCCCACCCCGGACCCCATCACTGTCCCACCCTGCAGGCTGCTGTCAGTACGTCAGGTCTGCAAAATACACAGCGATCCTCCCACCCCAGACCCCCATCACTGTCCCACCCTCCAGGTCGCTGTCAGTACGTCAGGTCTGTACAATACACAGCGACCCCCCCACCCCGGATCCCCATCACTGTCCCATCCTCCAGGCTGCTGTCAGTACGTCAGGTCTGTACAATACACAGCGACCCCCCCACCCCGGATCCCCATCACTGTCCCATCCTCCAGGTCGCTGTCAGTACGTCAGGTCTGTACAATACACAGCGATCCCCCCACCACGGACCCCATCACTGTCCCACCCTCCAGGCTGCTGTCAGTGCGTCAGGTCTGTACAATACACAGCGATCCCCCCACCCCGGACCCCCATCACTGTCCCACCCTCCAGGTCGCTGTCAGTACGTCAGGTCTGTACAATACACAGCGATCCTCCCACCCCGGATCCCCATCACTGTCCCATCCTCCAGGCTGCTGTCAGTACGTCAGGTCTGTACAATACACAGCGACCCCCCCACCCCGGATCCCCATCACTGTCCCATCCTCCAGGTCGCTGTCAGTGCGTCAGGTCTGTACAATACACAGCGATCCCCCCACCACGGACCCCCATCACTGTCCCACCCTCCAGGTCGCTGTCAGTACGTCAGGTCTGTACAATACAGTGATCCCCCACCCCGGACCCCCATCACTGTCCCATCCTCCAGGCTGCTGTCAGTGCGTCAGGTCTGTACAATACACAGCGATCCCCCCACCCCGGACCCCCATCACTGTCCCACCCTCCAGGTCGCTGTCAGTGCGTCAGGTCTGTACAATACACAGCGACCCCCCCACCCCGGATCCCCATCACTGTCCCATCCTCCAGGCTGCTGTCAGTGCGTCAGGTCTGTACAATACACAGCGATCCCCCCACCCCGGACCCCCATCACTGTCCCACCCTCCAGGTCGCTGTCAGTGCGTCAGGTCTGTACAATACACAGCGACCCCCCCACCCCGGATCCCCATCATTGTCCCACCCTCCAGGCTGCTGTCAGTGCGTCAGGTCTGTACAATACACAGCGACCCCCCCACCCCGGATCCCCATCACTGTCCCATCCTCCAGGCTGCTGTCAGTGCATTAGGTCTGTACAATACACAGCGATCCCCCCACCACGGACCCCCATCACTGTCCCATCCTCCAGGCTGCTGTCAGTACGTCAGGTCTGTACAATACAGTGATCCCCCACCCCGGACCCCCATCACTGTCCCCCCCTCCAGACTGCTGTCAGTACGTCAGGTCTGTACAATACACAGCGACCCCCCCACCCCGGATCCCCATCACTGTCCCACCCTCCAGGTCGCTGTCAGTGCGTAAGGTCTGCACAATACACAGCGATCCTCCCACCCCGGACCCCCATCACTGTCCCATCCTCCAGGTCGCTGTCAGTGCGTAAGGTCTGCACAATACACAGCGATCCTCCACCCCGGACCCCCATCACTGTCCCACCCTCCAGGTCGCTGTCAGTACGTCAGGTCTGTACAATACACAGCGACCCCCCCACCCCGGACCCCCATCACTGTCCCATCCTCCAGGTCGCTGTCAGTGCGTCAGGTCTGTACAATACACAGCGACCCCCCCACCCCGGACCCCCATCACTGTCCCACCCTCCAGGTCGCTGTCAGTACGTTAGGTCTGTACAATACACAGCGACCCCCCCACCCCGGACCCCCATCACTGTCCCATCCTCCAGGTCCCTGTCAGTGCGTCAGGTCTGCACAATACACAGCGACCCCCCCACCCCGGACCCCCATCACTGTCCCATCCTCCAGGTCCCTGTCAGTGCGTCAGGTCTGCACAATACACAGCGACCCCCCTACCCCGGACCCCCATCACTGTCCCATCCTCCAGGTCGCTGTCAGTGCGTCAGGTCTGTACAATACACAGCGACCCCCCCACCCCGGACCCCCATCACTGTCCCATCCTCCAGGTCCCTGTCAGTGCGTCAGGTCTGCACAATACACAGCGACCCCCCCACCCCGGACCCCCATCACTGTCCCACCCTCCAGGTCGCTGTCAGTGCGTCAGGTCTCCACAATATCTGACACTTTACAATCATAATAACATTTTGAGATCACGTGTATAATACCCATCTTATAGGGTCCCAGCCGGACTGCAGGACAATCCTAGAGGGTCAGTATGTGGCGCGGATAGATGGAGCTCACCTGTAGGACCCCGCATGGCACGCACTGCTCACTGCAAGGATAACGTGAGGAACTGAACTCAGAATAAGTTGGTTAAAGCACACGCCGACATGTCCGCTGACCCAGACAGGTAACGGGTCTGAGGTGTTGGTACCACAGAGCTGGGTCACCAAGTCTTCCATTCATTGCACTGTCACAAATCTACAAGAGACAAAGTTATAAAATGACTGTAAATCCCGCACATTCGCCACTCAGTGTTTGTGATATTCTGCCCCC
This sequence comes from Mixophyes australis, assembly GCA_036250195.1. Taxonomy (NCBI): domain Eukaryota; kingdom Metazoa; phylum Chordata; class Amphibia; order Anura; family Limnodynastidae; genus Mixophyes; species Mixophyes australis. The sequence continues at coordinate 375,906,023 of JAVHZZ010000003.1, forward strand.
AATTTATAAACCGCCCCACTTCATGCCAACTTCACTTTCCGACATAAATGTGAGAATCACGGACTATCACTTGGGTCACCAATTATTAATTTCCTCACAGGATAATTGTGGCTGGATCACTTATAAATAACTTCTTGTGTAAATGTATTTCAGTTAGTGGTGCAGGGCGTCGATTTATATCATTGCAGTTTTGTATTAGAAATGTATTGATTTCTGATGTAGCGGGAGGAAAGGTCCCATGCTAATTTCATCTGTGAGTAACCAGCACATCTTTTAGCCTGAATACACAGCAGCCTGGGGGTGGCGGATTAAAAGTGTTGGTTTTTAATCCCGTGTCTTAAAAAGATAGGGAACCTAGTTGAATAATCAAATAGCAAGTGACTTAGGAAATCACAGAGTGATGTGAAGTTTGTTCAATTTAGATTACATTAAATCCAAGTTGAGAGAATATATTACATCCTGATGCTAATCGAATGTAATATCTCAGACTTTGTGGTGCCAGACATGTGTGAAAGAAACTGTCTAGAAGAGCTGAATCTTGTATTTCCACTGTATTATACCATCTGTACTTCTGGATGATTTCTAGGACCTGCAACTTGAGCAATAAAACATCACAGTTTGAAGATTCTGTCTGGCGCCTAAGACGGGACTGCCAGGGAACGGCTGTCCTAGGTAGAACCCAGCGTGTATGTATCAATGCTCTGCCCGCTACCCAGCAGTCCTGATCCATAGTAAGCGGTCAGGAGGTATCAGCCAACCCAGAGCAAAGAGGCGCTGCAGCAGCTATACCAGCTACCCAGAAGTAAGCGGTTCTAGGCACCTGGTGGTGGCAGCGAGATTCTCCTACAACTACTGCGCAGTTGGCATTCACATTGAAGACTGTCTGGTGACAGCAGTAAGAGAGATCAGTAACAATATTGCGGTTATATATTATAACTTTATGTTATGTCGCTCTCATAGAGGATATTATTGTGTTACATATGAAGGGTACTTGTTAATTATACGGGCCCAACGCTAACCTTGAGTATAATTGTCGCTATATTTTGGAGGGTGGATCTGGGCGGTACTTCAACAGCGGAGGGAGGGAGGGTCGGTCAGGAGCGAGCAGCATTAATCATCTCCCAATCGCACTGAAGATAACAGAAACCTAAACTGGTGCAGCGCCCCTATAATTATCAGGTACCTATTATACATTATATTATTGTCACACAGAATTATGTAATAATGTATCATACATTATATTATTGTCCAACTGTATCTTATTGTTATATTGTATCACACATTGTTACATATGATTATATCACTGTTATAGATACTGTGTTTTATATTGTATTGTGTGATGAGCAGTCACAGGGGTCTCTATCCAGTGTTATTCTGCCAGCACCAGGAACTGACCACACTCACCCCTCTCACTCCCACCTCACACTCACCCCTCTCACTCCCACCTCTCACTCACCCCTCTCACTCACCCCTCTCACTCCCACCTCACACTCCCACCTCACACTCCCACCTCACACTCCCACCTCACACTCCCACCTCACACTCCCACCTCACACTCACCCCTCTCACTCCCACCTCACACTCCCACCTCTCACTCACCCCTCTCACTCACCCCTCTCACTCACCCCTCTCACTCACCCCTCTCACTCCCACCTCACACTCACCCCTCTCACTCCCACCTCACCCCTCTCACTCCCACCTCACCCTTCTCACTCCCACCTCACACTCACCCCTCTCACTCCCACCTCACCCCTCTCACTCCCACCTCACACTCCCACCTCACACTCACCCCTCTCACTCACCCCTCTCACTCCCACCTCACACTCCCACCTCACACTCCCACCTCACACTCACCCCTCTCACTCACCCCTCTCACTCACCCCTCTCACTCCCACCTCACCCCTCTCACTCCCACCTCACCCTTCTCACTCCCACCTCACACTCACCCCTCTCACTCCCACCTCACCCCTCTCACTCCCACCTCACACTCACCCCTCTCACTCCCACCTCACACTCACCCCTCTCACTCCCACCTCACCCTTCTCACTCCCACCTCACACTCACCCCTCTCACTCCCACCTCACACTTCTCACTCCCACCTCACACTTCTCACTCCCACCTCACCCCTCTCACTCCCACCTCACACTCACCCCTCTCACTCCCACCTCACCCCTCTCACTCCCACCTCACACTCACCCCTCTCACTCCCACCTCACCCCTCTCACTCCCACCTCACACTCACCCCTCTTACTCCCACCTCACACTCCCACCTCACACTCACCCCTCTCACTCACCCCTCTCACTCCCACCTCACACTCACCCCTCTCACTCCCACCTCACACTCACCCCTCTCACTCCCACCTCACCCTTCTCACTCCCACCTCACCCTTCTCACTCCCACCTCACACTCACCCCTCTTACTCCCACCTCACACTCATCCCTCTCACTCCCACCTCACACTCACCCCTCTCACTCCCACCTCACCCCTCTCACTCCCACCTCACACTCCCCCCTCTCACTCCCCCCTCTCACTCCCACCTCACACTCACCCCTTCCTGCTTCCAGCTCAAACCAAACAGATGGAACCAATATTTCTAACATTTGTTTCCCGGGGAGGGATATCATGACGGACAACACCACGTACCTGATAATAACCATAGAGAGCAGGAGAATCCAGAGCGTCCTGCACGATCTCAGGGTGTGATGCTGCAGTCTACCACTAGGTGGCAGCACAGACTATGTAATGCAGAAAAAAGTCCAAATTGGTGCTATAGCTATAGTATGTTTGTACTATGCCTATAGTATGTTCTATGTATGTAGAATGTGTGTACTATCTATGTAGTATGTACTATGCATATAGTATGTGTTTGTATGAACTATGTATGTAATATGCCCTATGTATGTACTATGTATGTTCTATGTATGTAGAATGTGTGTACTATCTATGTAGTATGCCCTATACATATAGTATGTGTGTACTTTATATGTAGTATTTCCTATGCATGTAGTATGTACTATGCATATAGTATGTGTTTGTATGAACTATGTATGTAATATGCCCTATGTATGTACTATGTATGTACTATGTATGTAGTATGCGATCGAGTTCACACAGCGCTTCAATAAGGATCAGACTTATGTTGTGTGTGTACGAGTGATAATACCAGCGCTGTGTGACCCCGATCACATACAGTTATCAGAGGGAATGATTAAACCTCACGCAACTAGCTCATACTTGGTAACTTTGGCAAGGCGTGTTGGGGGTGAGGCCTGGTGGATTGCATCATTTGGCCCCATCCCTAAACGGCACTCACCTTTTTGACTAATCGCAGTGGCGGGGCAACGATGACACACAATTCGCATCCCAAGCACCGCCTCCCCGACACTTTACTACTTCGGTCTTTAGGAACCAGGAGGTGTCTCTGCTCTCCCGGGAGAACTCCCAGAAATTTGTGAGTCTCCCGGACATTCTGGAGAGTAGGCAACTATGAACTACCTGCTTATACGATACCAGTCTGATACTACTAATGCATCAACACTCCACCGACTAGCATATGTATGTACTATGTCCTATGCGTATAGTATATATGTATACTTTTTATGTATTATGTATGTAGTATGCCCTATACATATAGTATGTGTGTACTTTATATGTAGTATTTCCTATGCATGTAGTATGTCCTATGCTTTAAGTATTTATGTAGTGTAAATGTTGTAATATGTATGTATATATGCACTTTTTATGTGTGTACTATGAATGTAGCAGTGGTGGAAGAGGCGGTTATACAGGGGTATGTCATACCACCAGACCTGGATTAAGGCTCTGGGGGGCCGGGTGCACTTTAGACAGGGGGGCCCCTATGATGTAACACGGTTATCATTTTATACAATACACAGGCACTACTGTTAGGTGCACACAGCTCTGCCTTCACCAGAGGTACACGGTGAAGTGGGACATACCTCACAACTGTCCTTGTAGTCAGACCAAATCCTGACTAAGCGAGACAGTCAACCAAATTCGGGACTGTCCCACCAGATTCAGGACAGTTGGTAGACTGTCCTGCTCTCTCCTACCTGTTCTTGTCACTTTCACCATCTGTGGCTGCGGTATCTTTAGGTCAGATGCTGCTTGTCTGGATCCTGGAATATTGGATGCCCTATTTTGAAAAAAAAATGGGCACATGAGATTTAGAAAACTCCAAATAGCCCCAGTGTTAAAACAATACTATTCCCATTTAATATATAAACATATTTCCCTCCTTCCAAACAGCCCCATCAATAAATAAAACATCATTTACGTTTAATAAATATTACCATTTCCCACAACCATCCCCGCATTAAATAATTCATATTCACATTTAATAAATAGACCTCATTTTCCCCAAACAGCCCCACATTCATTTATTAGTTTAGAAACCACCCCAGCATTAAATTTTAAGGTCCAATCATCCCATCTTAAATTGATAGACCCCACTATTAAATTAAATTGCCCCACATCACCCCACAAATAAAATAGCACCCGTTAAATAATTAGCATACACCTGCAATCCACCATTAAATTAATAGCCAACCTCACACATTATATAAACATACTACCCCCCTCACACACACATTATATAAACATACTACCCCCCTCACACACACATTATATAAACATACTACCCCCCTCACACACACATTATATAAACATACTACCCCTCTGTATGGCCTTGTTTCTCTTCACCCATGGGACGGCACCTGTCATGTGGTGCACGCTCCATGTGACACCAATAGCGACCACACATAGGGGAAGGGGGGGCGGATCGTAAGGATCCGCGGCCAATGATAGAAGGTGGCTGGTCTCGTTGGAGGGGCCAGCCACCAAGTAATAGAGACTTGGTGCAGGGACCGGCCCAAAATAGTCTTTTTTCTGTCTGGCCCGGGGGCCATATACCCCCCTGCTCCCCGTCCCAGCCCGTCCCTGAAACTAGCATTGATACTGCTCATTAAAAATACCATAGAATCCGCACATTAAAAGAAACATTGATAACATGACACCATTTTTAACTATATATATATATATCCAAGTGAAAGTGTGACTCACCTTGGAAGCCACGTTCAGCACAGCACCCCCAGGCCCTGTTGGTATGGTCCTTGCCTGGGAGAAGCTCCAGTAGTTGTACATCGGGCCAGCTGACAAATATTTTGTCCGTCCAAGGGGGGTGGGGAGGGGGTGGGGGTACACCTGCGTCAGTGGGAATCAACAGCCGCAGAAGAGTCAGATCACCAATTGACAGGTGATCCAATCAGCGTGTGACCGGCGGCGTGGGGCCCTCAGAGAGAGGGAGGGCGCCTGGGGCACTTTCTCCCTGTGCCCCCACCCCCTTAATCCAGCCCTGTATACCTCCACTTCTCCTACTGCCTTCATTGTAAAACTATCACATTCCCGTACCTTTATATACTGATATATTATCTCCATATATCACAGTCATTACCTCCTGTACCTTTATATACTGAGATAATATCTCCATATATCAGTTGGTTTTCCCATTACCTTAATTTGGTTTTTCTTTGAGACTCGGTTACTCCTCACGTTTACAAGGTTCCTGGTTCTCTGGTTTGATCTTTGTACCACATATCATATCTACAAGCACCATGTAACCCAGGCCGTGGTGCCAGGAGGGTGAGTCACACAGAGCTGAGGACTGGACACACTTACTATCTGTAGAGTTGTGGGTATGAGTAATACACCGGCTCCGGCAGTATAGTCATAATATAGCTGGATATATAAATTATACCTGCTGGGTGCTGGTTGGCTGTCTGTATACAGGGGGGGGGTGATTATACAGTTATACCCTCATCAGCCACAACAGTAAAACCATTGACAAGTGAAGGGAAGAACATTTGTGATCTTGTTACTATGATGCCTGTCAGGGGATTGGATATATTAGGAAAGGATCTAAGTGACTTTGACAAGGGCCATCAGAGCAGCTCAAAATTGGCAGGTCTTGTGAGGTGTTCCCGGTATGCAGTGGTTAGTACCTACCAAGAGTGGTCCAAAGAAGGAGAACCGGTGAACTGGTGACAGGGTTATTGATGGCCAAGGATCATTGATGTGTGTGAGGAGTGAAGACTAGCCCGTCTGGTACAATCTCACAGAAGAGCTACTGTAGCACAAATTGCTGAGAAAGTTAATGCTGGTTATGATAGAAAGGTGTCAGATCACACAGAGCATCGCAGCTTGCTGTGTATGGGACTGCGTAGCCGCAGACCAGTCACAGAGCCGATGCTGACCTCTGTCCACCACAGAAAGTGCCTACAATGGTCTATAACGTTTTGGTGCCAGATACAACAGAATACCTTCAGAGGTCTTGTGGAGTCCATATCACCAAACCTCATATGAAGTCATGAAATACTCTGGAGCTGAGCCTGGGAGGTTTCCATTAACATCCACAAATCCTCAATAGACGGAAATTGTTGAAGTTGTCGCTGACAACTCACACTGGCGCCAGTTCACCAAACCACCACTCACCAGCTCCAAGTGACAACTGCGCACAAACATCAGCTGTAGTAGAGCATCGCTGCCGCCACCAGGCATCTGCGCCTGGAATCGCTTACTTCTGTGTGGTGTAGCTGCTGCAGGACCTCTTTGCTGGTTACTCTGGATCCTCCTGACCACTTACTTTGGATCAGGGCTGCTGGATGGCGGTCAGTGCGTGGAGGTAGGATGCTGTGTCCAACACAGGACAGTCCGGGGACTAGTTATAATCTATTGGTCACATAAAGCTGCTAAGATAGGTCTGATATGAGCTTTTATCACTGGAGTGGGGGTGATGTGAGTAGGGTTGGCAAGCTGACAAATGGGGAGGGGGGCACTTATCGATCTGATCAGTAACTGACTTGATCAGTGGGTACAACACGGGAAAGCACGACTATTATCCTATACATAGTGCGGATGGATCCAGGCGTTGACAAGAACGTACACCAGAACTGATCCCTTAATGGTCAGTGAGATTTGCTGCCGCCCTTATACAGACTAAGGGGTATATTTACTAAACGGCGGGTTTGAAAAAGTGGTGATGTTGCCTATAGCAACCAATCAGATTCTAGCTATCATTTATTTAGTGCATTCTACAAAATGACAGCTAGAATCTGATTGTTTGCTATAGGCAACATCTCCACTTTCTCAAACCCGCAGTTTAGTAAATCTAGCCCTAAGATTTTATTTAGTTAAAGAAAGTGATTTTTATTTTTGTTTAGATTGTACACTATAATTAAACATATGCAAATGGTATTTCCACATTTTATATTGCAGTAAAATAAGTACACTGCAAAACAATTTGTGACATTTATTAGTTCTGACCTAAACCCATGGATATAACATTTTAGACTGGTGGTAGGTGTAGGTCCTCCCATACATGCTCCTACCTCTGATATAAGGTTCTCCAGCTCAGGCTTGGTGTGTGGACGTGTACAAAGGGACCTGTTCTCTCCTGAACACCTGGGGGTAAATGTATCAAGCTGGCAGTTTTCCGGCGGGTTTGATAAAAACCAATCAGATTCTAGCTATCATTTATTTAGCACATTCTACAAAATCATAACTAGAATCTGATTGGTTGCTATAGGCAACATCTCCACTTTTCAAACCCGCCAGAAACTCTCAGCTTGATACATTTACCCCCAGATCTTCTCGTCTTCGGGTAATTTTCACTGGACACAAGGGTATCACACAGCTCACACACACCAGACACATCATTTAGTACAGGTTCCCTGTTTTCATCCCCACTGCTCAACCAAGAGATAACATCAGGCTGTGCAGATGGGCTTCAACTTAACTCAATCACTAGTTCTGTCCTTACAGACTCCTGTACACCTGGCTATGGTAGGACTTCTCCCCTTCTGAAGACCCTTTACACCGGAGAAAAAGATCTCACAGGATTCCACCACTAACTTCTGGTCCTGTCCCATTGGGGGTTAGTCCATACTAATCTCAACCAGGGGTGCAGTCTGTTATATGCTACTTAGCCTAAGTACGGGGTTATATGACATGTAAATACATATATTAATTATATAAAACAAATTGTTACCTTAATATCCTTATATATGTGATGAACTTAGGGAGGGAAAGCCTTCTGGGGTACATGTTGGTTCATTTCACTAAAGGAGATAGTGACGGATAGTCCAGCAATTAGGATGCTTCAAGCCCACAGCCAGTTCTGGATACAAATGAAAAAAAATAAAATGACAATGAACGTAAACCGTATCCTGCCCGGCTCTAACTAAAGACTTAGGGCCCTTCATTAAAGAGCATAAATGGCGATACGTTGCGTATACTGAACACAATTACTCTGCACTGCACCATACACTACAGAACGTAGCAGCTTCCAAGTAACCTTCGAGTGCAAAGGACACTTACTACAGCTGACGATTGGGGCGGGAAAGGGGCGTATGCACGTAGTCAGTGTACAGTAAGGGCGTACGCACGTAGTCAGTGTACAGTAAGGGCGTATGCACGTAGTCAGTGTACAGTAAGGACGTATGTACGTAGTCAGTGTACAGTAAGGACGTATGTACGTAGTCAGTGTACAGTAAGGGCGTATGTACGTAGTCAGGGTACAGTAAGGACGTATGTACGTAGTCAGTGTACAGTAAGGGCGTATGTACGTAGTCAGTGTACAGTAAGGGCGTATGTACGTAGTCAGTGTACAGTAAGGACGTATGTACGTAGTCAGTGTACAGTAAGGACGTATGCACGTAGTCAGTGTACAGTAAGGACGTATGCACGTAGTCAGTGTACAGTAAGGACGTATGCACGTAGTCAGTGTACAGTAAGGGCGTATGTACGTAGTCAGTGTACAGTAAGGGCGTATGTACGTAGTCAGTGTACAGTAAGGGCGTATGTACGTAGTCAGTGTACAGTAAGGACGTATGTACGTTGTCAGTGTACAGTAAGGGTGTATGTACGTAGTCAGTGTACAGTAAGGACGTATGTACGTAGTCAGTGTACAGTAAGGGCGTATGTACGTAGTCAGTGTACAGTAAGGGCGTATGCACGTAGTCAGTGTACAGTAAGGGCGTATGTACGTAGTCAGTGTACAGTAAGGGCGTATGTACGTAGTCAGTGTACAGTAAGGGCGTATGTACGTAGTCAGTGTACAGTAAGGACGTATGTACGTTGTCAGTGTACAGTAAGGGTGTATGTACGTAGTCAGTGTACAGTAAGGACGTATGTACGTAGTCAGTGTACAGTAAGGGCGTATGTACGTAGTCAGTGTACAGTAAGGGCGTATGCACGTAGTCAGTGTACAGTAAGGACGTATGTACGTAGTCAGTGTACAGTAAGGGCGTATGTACGTAGTCAGTGTATAGTAAGGACGTATGTACGTAGTCAGTGTACAGTAAGGACGTATGCACGTAGTCAGTGTACAGTAAGGGCGTATGCACGTAGTCAGTGTACAGTAAGGACGTATGCACGTAGTCAGTGTACAGTAAGGACGTATGTACGTAGTCAGTGTACAGTAAGGACGTATGTACGTAGTCAGTGTACAGTAAGGACGTATGCACGTAGACAGTGTACAGTAAGGGCGTATGCACGTAGTCAGTGTACAGTAAGGACGTATGCACGTAGTCAGTGTACAGTAAGGGCGTATGCACGTAGACAGTGTACAGTAAGGGCGTATGCACGTAGTCAGTGTACAGTAAGGACATATGCACGTAGTCAGTGTACAGTAAGGACATATGCACGTAGACAGTGTACAGTAAGGGCGTATGTACGTAGTCAGTGTACAGTAAGGACGTATGCACGTAGTCAGTGTACAGTAAGGGCGTATGCACGTAGACAGTGTACAGTAAGGGCGTATGTACGTAGTCAGTGTACAGTAAGGGCGTATGCACGTAGTCAGTGTACAGTAAGGACGTATGCACGTAGTCAGTGTACAGTAAGGACGTATGCACGTAGTCAGTGTACAGTAAGGGCGTATGCACGTAGACAGTGTACAGTAAGGGCGTATGCACGTAGTCAGTGTACAGTAAGGACGTATGTACGTAGTCCGTGTACAGTAAGGGGCGTATGTACGCAGTCAGTGTACAGTAAGGATGTATGTACGTAGTCAGTGTACAGTAAGGGCGTATGTACGTAGTCAGTGTACAGTAAGGACGTATGTACGTAGTCAGTGTACAGTAAGGGCGTATGTACGTAGTCAGTGTACAGTAAGGGCGTATGTACGTAGTCAGTGTACAGTAAGGGTGTATGCACGTAGTCAGTGTACAGTAAGGGCGTATGCACGTAGTCAGTGTACAGTAAGGGCGTATGTACGTAGTGAGTGTACAGTCAGGGCGTATGTACGTAGTGAGTGTACAGTCAGTAAGTGTAGTAGAACAGACCTTATGGGCGCTTCACTCAGTTATGCAGCCGTGTACCCACCCCAGAGTTTCCACCAAAAACTCAACAATAAATACACAGTAATACACAAATGGGTACGTACACTGACTACGTACGTACGTACGCCCTTACTGTACACTGACTACGTGCATACGCCCTTACTGTACACTGACTACGTACATACATCCTTACTGTACACTGACTACGTACATACGCCCTTACTGTACACTGACTACGTGCGTACGCACTGACTGTACACTGACTACGTACATACACCCTTACTGTACACTGACTACGTGCGTACGCACTGACTGTACACTGTAATACACAAATGGGTACGTACACTGGCGCTTCCGTCTTAGACTCACAGAGAACCTCTAAGAAAGAGGAATGTATCTCCTCAATCCTCTCCTCATGCGAGGTACATAATAAAAGAAAAGACAAAGAAAAAACATGGCATAATAACGTACAACACCAAATAAAGTCCACCACCACTATGGGGTATATGGTAATCCTCAAAAATAGGTGATGTCAATGAAAACTTCCAATAAGCACCCGTGAATTTTTCTTCAATTCTCTCCCCCTTAGGGTATATGCTTACATAACAGGAGATCAATATGCGCCTGTAGGGTTGTGCTCTGCTCCCTTAACAGTATTGCAGTATATGTTCTCTCTCACTCCACTCCAACATGTGGACATAAAAAGAAGAAGAAGCAAAGCAACCACAATGGTGCATTATCTCAAAGCACATTTATTTTCCATAAAAACATTCTGAATGATTAGAGTCAATAATATGGACCCGTACCAAGTGTAAAACATGAAAGCGCATGTATATAAATATTCACTGCTGCAGCTCAGTTCCAATTTTAAACAGCACTGTCACCTGTACACACGATCACCGGGTCACCAGGCGCCGACGCGTTTCAACCCACAGTACCGGTTCTTTCTCAAGGCATGACTCTTGCAATCCAAGTCCCAGTTTAAATACTCTTCATTCCCCGCTAATAACGCAGAGGCGTTGACGGAGCGTTCACAGCGTGACTCGCTCAACGAACACGCCCCCCTCCAAAACGAGGTCTGGTTGAAAATAACTTTATACATCCCAGACATCTGAACAACACACTGTTCAGACGGAGTTCACATAGTCTGTCTGCTCTTCTTTTCAGACTGAGATCTAATGCATGAGATCTCTTTCAACAGCGGGCATCGTAGCATGTTAAAAAAACGAAGTCACAGATATAGAGAAATGGTAATGGACAAAGTGTTATAATCATTCTGTTAAAAAGCAAAAAAACACACCTGCACATAAATATAAAAACAATATCTACAATGGGCAATATAAAAACATGTATATGTGCAAAAGCAACATGGGTCAGATGATAAATGGTGACCTATACATTGCGTGAAACTCAACCACAAATCACATGTAATTTGTCTCAAACAAGTGAGGCTATTCAATCAAAGTACAGTGCAAGTAAAATAACAATATCCAAATTGCAATAGATACAGAAGCACCCATAATGAATACACACTGTACAGGAGGCTCACCACAAGGCAATTTTCAATACAACCTATTCCATGAGACATAAGATGCTGTTCATAACTAATAAGATGTCATGAAGCACCCCCTGGGTGTGCAAAAGGATATAAAATCGTGGGTCAGAGGTGAACCACACAATGTAACATACATGACAGATGTATTACAGAATACATAAAACCAGAAATGTAAAACATGGTGGGTTATAGAAACCATTTAATCTCGAACTCCGCATTCAAACCCGTGGGAGCTAATGCTTGTAAATTAAAAATCCAGCGCATCTCTGCCCTCGCTAGATTCCCAGCTAGATCCCTATTCTTCCATGAAGTCTCTAACAATTGAATCCCCCAAAACTGTTCTATTTGTCGGGGTTCACATGAATGATGCTGTTTAAAATGTTGTGAAACGGAGTGGGTCTCCATACCTTTTCTGATGTTATATATATGTTCCCGCATCCTGATTTTAAGTGGGTGGGTAGTTTTACCAACATATATCTTACCGCAAGTGCATCTTAACAGGTATACAACATTTCTCGTATTACACGTAATGAATTGGTTAATTCTAAATTCATACCCATTGATGGTAAGCTCTGTGGTCTTTGAGACTGACGATTTACATGTCTGGCAACCTATACATAGCCCACACCTGTGGAATCCCACTGTTCTAATGGATTTTCTGTTGTCCTCATCTAGGCAGCTTCTCACTAAGCTATCCTTAATATTAGGTGCCTTTTTGAAAATAAACATGGGTTTCTCTGGAATTAAGCTCCCAATGGTCTCGTCTCTTTTGAGCAAATCCCAATGTTTAGTGAAAATCTTTTTTATATGCTGATGATCATCTGAAAAATTGGAGATAAATGCCCACTGAAATCTATCAGACTTCTGTTCTCCTGTTGCTTTATCAGCCATTAAACTATTTCTATCTGAAAGTACTGCAGTTTTCATTGCTATATTTAATTTATTCTCGTCATAACCTTTCTTGAGAAATGATTCCTTCATTTCACAAATTTGTCTCCTACACACTGCATCCTCCGAACAATTTCTCCTTACTCTCCGCATCTGTCCCAAGGGAATGTTATCTAACCACTTGAAGTAATGGTTACTATCTCGTTGTATGTAGCTTAAAGTGTCTGTAGGTTTTCTATAGGTCATAGTTTGCATCATGTTCTCCTTCACATAGACCGTTACATCCAAAAAATTGACCTTCGTTTGACTTATATCAAAGGTCAATTCGATATTCATCTGATTGTCATTTAAATGCCTGCAAAACATATTGAGATCACTTTCAGACCCCTTCCAAATGAAAAAAACATCGTCAATGTACTGGCACCAGGACACCAAGCTCGCCCCAAACGGATGGCCCGACCAAACACTAGACTCTTCCCACTGGGCCATAAAGATGTTAGCATAGCTTGGTGCGAACTTGGTGCCCATAGCTGTGCCGATACACTGAGAATAATAATGATCTTGGAAACGAAAATAACTGTGAGTCAAAATGAAGCTCATACCCTCTAATAAAAAATTCCTTAGGCCCACTGAGAGGTCAGAATTTTCCAGAATTTTAGAAACTGCTGTCAACCCCAATTCATGTGTGATGATCGTGTACAGCGATTTGACGTCAGCTGTCACGAAGAACATCCCGGGAGTCCATTCAATCTGAGCAATTTTTTGTAAAAAATTCTTGGTGTCACGTAAGTATGATTTTGCATCTTGAGCAAATGGTTGTAAGTGGAAATCAATCACTTGGGACAAATTGACCGTCACTGACCCAGTCCCAGACACAATGGGTCTACCCGGTGGTTCTTTAAGATTTTTGTGTACCTTGGGTAAGGTATACAGTACTGGAGTGCGAGGAAATGGGATGATAACAAAATCCGAAACTTCTTTGTCCAATACCCCTTCTTCAACATATTTATTTACTAATGTTTTCAACCCATCCGCGATGGAATCGGTGGGATCAGTTCTCAATTTCTTATAAGTTTCCCCTGAGTTTAGTTGACTTAAGATCTCTTGTATGTAGTAATCCTTATTCATGACCACCACTGCTCCTCCCTTATCCGCGGGCTTGATAACCAACTCTTTATTCTTTCTCAACCCTTCCAGAGCCTGTCTCTCTTTAAGGGTTAAATTCTGCTTTTTCCTCTTTTTATGATGATCATTCTTTCTAAACTTTTTTATTTCCTCTGTTACAATTTTATTAAAAGAGTCTATAAAGCTCCCCTTGATATATGAGGGGAAAAAAGTGGATTTTTTCTTAAATCTGATTTTAGAGTCAATCACATTGTTTGTATTAACATCCATCTCGTTGTTGTCTTGTTGACCCTTTAGAGCAAAAAAAAATTTTATGGTAATTTTTTTTATGAATTTTTGTAAATCTACAAACGTGTTGAATATATTAATATTACAAGAGGGCGCAAAATTCAAACCCTTCTCTAATACAGTCATTTCCTCCTTGGTAAGGGGGGTATTGCTCAAATTGATAACTATCGAAGAATTCACTATTTTTGAATTGGAAACAGAAGTATCAATTCCATCCTCAATAGGAGGATCCATTCTGCATTCCTCCAATCGTTTTCTTTTATTTTTATATTTGTTTTTCTTCCCCCCTTTTTTACCCCTACAGGTTTTCTTTTTCCTCCTTATCTCCAAACGTTCCGGAACGGTTTCCTTCCTAAAATAGAATGATGTGAGGATGATGGTCTCGCATCATCTACCCACTCATCTAACGTTTGATACTTGTTTCCCACAGCCACATTAAAGATGTCCTGATTGTAATTGCGTCCGCTGTGGTTGTATGGGTCTCTCTTCCCCTGTCTATCAAATGCAGAAGGCGGTGATCCCCTATCCTCATTCCTATACCCATTATGACTCCATTTGTCCTTCCTCCTATCTATCGGTGTTACATTCCGTCCCTCCTCTTTTCTTTTGCTTTTTTTGTTTCTTCCTTGATTGTTAAACTTTACCTGATCCTGAATGTTAATGTCCCTAGAGGGTTTCTTGCCCAAAGTCTCATTATTGGGGCTGGTCAACCGATAATCAGGGGAAGTCCCCGTCTGCTCTATACTGGAGGAAATGTTTTTCTTTTTCTCCAATAACGCTGTTCTATCCCTTAGGAACTTTTTTCTTTTCCTCTCCATGGTCTCCTTTGAGTCCTTGAGGATGACTCTTTCTATGTTCCCCTCTATCCGCTTATACTCTTGTGAGCCCTCAAAGGGAATCACCTGTTCTTTCAATCTCTGAATCTCTGTCTCTAATTCCCTTAGATCCTGTCTCCTATCACGTAGAATTAGATCCATAAGGGAAAAAGCACATGTGGATAAGATTTTGTTCCATTCTTCCTTGAACTCTGTTGTGGCTAATTCAAATGATGGTTGTTTGTCAATTATTAGGCCCCTTGGAATAATCTGCTCTGATGTATATTTTTCCAAAGTGGCCACCTCCCACCACAGACGGTTCTCTTTAATTAATACTTTTTCTAATTTATACATGGTGTAACTCAATTCCTCCTTGTGAAAACCTTCCTTTGACTGTGTATTTAGAAAAATGTCTTCTATTAAGTTAATTCTATTGTCTCTATGAGCAAACATGATGCTGTCCAATGGGATCCACTTAATGGAAAATGGAACAATAAGTGTAGTAGAACAGACCTTATGGGCGCTTCACTCAGGTATGCAGCCGTGTACCCACCCCAGAGTTTCCACCAAAAACTCAACAATAAATACACAGTAATACACAAATGGGTATGTACTGTTATGTGCGTATTGTCGCTAACCAATAACGATTGTCGAACCTCGAGTTGTGTTTCCAAAGCACAAAGATTTATTCGCAAATAGTAGAATAAATATGCTCAAGCGAAGTAATAATAAATACAGCCGTTACTTATCGCAGGCGCTCTGGATCTAGTGCAGTCATTCAATCCTGACGTCTGGGGACAAGATGTCTGCCCTCTGGATCACAAGCTGCTGCTTATATACACAATCAAATACAGTAACACAATGAAGATGGTATAGCTTGCATCTATTGGTCCGGGTCTCAGGAATGTCCAAGGGGTCGTCAATCATTGGCTGGTTCATCCTAAGGAATCCAAAGGAGGGGGTCATCTCTGCAGGGGGTATGCTCTGCTCTTCCCGCCAGGATTCTTAGTCTTAAGTAGTTCATAATTCCCTATCATTCATAACTTGCGTATGCACTCTGCGATTTCCTTGCAGAGTGAACCAAACAGTAGGATATGTAGCAAGGTTCATTATGATACCACTCATGATGTTATTCCTTTAACAAGTTCCGTGTATTTCACTAATATGCATGTAACTCTGATATAACATATAAATACTACTATATTTCGACATAACTGACTATGTGTTGCAACTACCATTAATGTGTACTATTTTATAAGTATGCGTGTTTGTGCGAATGTATGGTAAAAGACCAATTACTGTTGCTGCCACGTGTAGTGGATGCGTACGCCCTTTCACGCCGTAGCGTGCCCTTGTACGTCGATGCGTACCGTACGCATCTTTTCAGACAAAGACAACCAAGTTTGCTAGACTTTAATTGAAATGACTTTATCCAATTTGCTGACTTCGACAGGAAATTCAAACATCTGTGATAAGCACACAGCCGATACCAACGGACAAGACTTGTCATGATCTTCGACCAGGAGAGGAGTAATGATCAGAAGCTTCCTGAGATCTGGCTCGTTGACTGACTGGTGGGAAGGACCTTATTTGATCCTGTTGACCAAGCCTACGGCAGTAAAGGTGAAGGAGAAATCTGCATGGATTCACGCCTCTCATTGTAAGAAGGTAAATTCTTCTAAAAGTACAGTGGCTGCAGAATATCTGTTGGAAGACACACTCATCCTTTACAACGAGGGAGCAGCAAGTGAACCTACCTACAAGTGAGTGATACTGATATATTTTACTGCGATCATAATAAAATCGTAGCACTCCCCAACAGCAAAGACTCTGATTAATTGGTCGAAAACGGCCTAAGGACGAGCTTTGCGAAGACAAAAACTAATAAAATACATCACTCTAACATCCATCTAACAACATGGCTGGGCAAGAAATCCCAGAGAATAAACTGTGTATAATTGTATGTGTATGGGCTATAGTTGCAGTAATATTATTTATTACAATTGATGTCACTGTCATAGTAGCGCATAACAGACAGACACAAAATTCAAACACAGGGGCAGGGGAAGGGGTTCCAAAGGAGTCATTTATGGGAAGGTTTAGAGAGCATGAAGAGATATGTCATGACTTATCCCTTATTGAGATGTGCATTTTTAAATATTATGTACCAGCCCCAGAGGAAAGGTTTATCAAATGTTGTAAGGAGGCCAAAGGTCATGAGGTAAAGAAAAGGGAAATGCATCAGGGGCGCACGCAGGATTTTTAAGGTGGGGTCCCCCCCCACCCAATAAAAAAACCCCCAAAAAATGAGAGAGCTGCTGCTATGTAGGGGCACTTCTTTAGCGGAGGGGGGGGGGGGTTTCTGTAGACCCAGAAACCCCCCCTGCGTGCGCCCCTGTGCATATGGAAACTGGAGAGGTAGAAATGTCAAATTCTGTATTGGATATGCATAGCAAGATAGCTTTAAGGCTGAATGCGAGTGATTGTTGGGTATGTACACATTTGCCTGTAAGCTCTACAGGAATACCTGTAGTAGCACATTTTCTTACGGAAAAGGATATAGATTAAATGGATTGGATTTATGCTGCATTTATGCTGCATTCGCGGCTGAAAATGTTCAGCAAGAGTACAAGACATGTAGAGAAAAAGCAGACCCATCATTAGTAGAGGTAACAATACCATGTTGTACTTACATAAAAGACAATGAGGCAGAGGTACATGATTATTTGTCTAAGGTTCAGGAATTACAGAGCAGTTTGAGGAGAAGGATGGGATCCTTTGCTTGGCTTGGCAGAGGATTTTCTGCAATGGTGAGTGGAATTTTACAGTATGTAGTGATGGGATTGGTGTTTATCAGAGTGGTCTATATTGGTTTTAAGTGTTTTCCTTTGTACTGTTTAGGGATAAGGAAAATGTTGAAGACGAAGGAGGAGCCAGTTGAACATATGAAGGGGAATATGTAGGAATGCGTGCGTTAGTGGAAAGAAATGATGATGGTCAATTTCAGGCTCAGATGATAGTAGAATATGATCCATTGTATGATGATATTGATGTTCCTCAGATGAAATAAGAAGAAAGAGTAAGAAATTGGATATCCATATAATATAATATAGTTCAAAAAGTAAATAGACCTATGATCCTATATAAGGGCTCCCTAATATCCGATAAGGCAAGTATTGATGATTAACCTGTCACAACTGTATCTACCCTTTCCTTTGTTGTCTGTCTCCAGTAACCTCCCTTAGGATCGAGAAAAGATCATATGATTTGTGTGAATTGTTGTAGTATGTGTTATGACTGCCTTTGTTTTGTATCTGGCAGCAGTACCCATAATCCATCAGAGGTGCTGCTGCTGTCCTGCTCCTGAACTCTGCAACATGCCTGAAGGAGTTAATCTCCTTGTCTGATGCTAATTAGAACTGCACCTGTTGCACTGCTTTAAGTACCTGCCTCTAGCTGTGCTCTGAGCAGTTCATCCATTTGTTCCTGGCTGCTGCTAACCTGCTCCTGTGCTATTTGGTATATACCTGCTGGACTGAACTTCTGTGTACGACCCCTGCCTGTACCTTGGACCTTGCCTACTTGCCTGAGACCCCGAATCATTTGCCTGTACCTTGGACCACGCTGTTTTGCCTGTTGCCCTGACCTTTTGGACAGACTTCTGGACCTCGCCTATTTGCTTGATCTCTACCTGGCTATTTGGATTTGTTTGTCTGGTCTCTATTTGATCCCTGGACTCTGTCTGCTTTCCTGGACAGCCTTGTGCCTTCTGGACTGGGGTAAACTTATTATACTTGTTCCTGCCATTTTACTATACAGTCTCTTTTGGAACCTGTTATCCGTGGATTTGAGTTATCTTTGTTAATATATTTACCTGAATAAAGACACTTTGCCTTACACTTCCGCTGCACTTTGTGAATGCACTGGGATTCATAACATGATGAACTGCCATACAATCTGGGCCTGCTGATTGCACGCCCTCTGCCTTAGCCCTGGAATTCCTAGAGTTGTTGCATTGAACTCTGTGTTTGGCTATTAGACATGTCTGTAAATCCACAATTACAAATGCTGCAAATGGACATTGTTCAGCTCCGTTACCAAATCATACAACTATCCACTTTACTCCAAGAACTGCTTAAAACCCTTCCTGCTGCTGTGATAAGTAATTTCAACACTAATTCTGATTTTAAAGCAACAGACTCCTCTAATGAAAGCATGCAGACCGCAGAGAATCCTCCCAGAACTTTTTCTGACATTGGTGCTGCATCTATGGTATTGCCAGCGGTCCCTACCATTAGGGATTCTAAATGACCAAGCTACCTGCGTCCCCCTCTCACTGAGGAGGAACAATGGCGCAGAAGGATTGGTAAACTATGCCTCTACTGCGCCAGTGGCGAACACTTCTTACAAAGTTGTCCACTCCGCAGACCACAACATCCTATGGAGCAGCCTTCAGTGTGCTCCTCTCCAGACCCTGTATTGTTCTGCACATCACCTCCTGTTGCTTTACTTCAGCCTAATCTGCCAGTTCCCGCCTGTCCTGCGGTGCCAGTTCCAGTTGCCGCCTGTCCTGCGGTGCCAGTTCCAGTTGCCGCCTGTCCTGCGGTGCCAGTTCCAGTTGCCGCCTGTCCTGCGGTGCCAGTTCCAGCTCCTGCCTGTCCTGTGATGCCAATTCCAGCTACCACCAGCACTGAGTCTCCGGCCATTGCCTCCTGTTCCGAGGTGCCAGCCTCTGCCTTCAGTCCTGAGTCTGCTGTGTCCGGTCCTGAGTCCGCTGTGTCCGGTCCTGAGTCCGCTGCCTCTACTCCCGGGTCTTCAGCCGCTGCCTCTACTCCCGGGTCTTCAGCCGCTGCCTCTACTGTCGAGTCTTCAGCTCCAGAGTGGGCGCTGCCCTTCCAGTCTGCTCTAGAGGGGACGCTGCCCTTCCAGTCTGCTCCAGAGGGGGCGCTGCCCTTCCAGTCTGCTCCAGAGGGGGCGCTGCCCTTCCAGTCTGCTCCAGAGGGGGCGCTGCCCTTCCAGTCTGCTCCAGAGGGGGTGCTGCCCTTCCAGTCTGCTCCAGAGAGGGCCCTGTCCCTCCAGAGAGGGCCCTGTCCCTCCAGTCTGCTCCAGAGAGGGCCCTGTCCCTCCAGTCTGCTTCAGAGAGGGCCCTGTCCCTCCAGTCTGCTCCAGAGAGGGCCCTGTCCCTCCAGTCTGCTCCAGAGAGGGCCCTGTCCCTCCAGTGTGCTCCAGAGAGGGCCCGGTCCCTCCAGTCTGCTCCAGAGAGGGCCCAGTCCCATGCGGTTCAGCCCGAGTTGCCAGTCCATGCGGTTCAGCCCGAGTTGCCACTCTTTGCGGTTCAGCCCGAGTTACCACTTGGTGCTGTCTGCTCTGCGGCTCCTCACAGTGCTGTCTGCTCGGCGGCTCCTCACAGTGCTGTCTGCTCTGCGGCTCCTCACAGTGCTGTCTGCTCTGCGGCTCCTTACAGTGCTGACTGCTCTGTGGCTCTTCACAATGCTGTCTGCTCTGCGGCTCCCCATAGTGCTGTCCAGTCCGAGTGGTGTGCTCAGTTTGGGCAATCCATCCAATGTGCCCAGCTTGCCGTCCCAGTGGGGGACTCCTGCTCTGCCGTCCCAGTGGGGGACTCCTGCTCTGCCGTCCCAGTCGGGGACTTATGCTCTGCCGTCCCAGTGAGGGATTCTCCAGAGACCGCTGCTCAAGTTGAGGACTCCCCAGAGTTTCCTAGTGAGCCAGAATGCCCAGATGCCTCTTCCAAGTCATCAGATCCTCCTTCAGTCTTCTTTGATGGAGATATCAAACAGTTTATTTTGGTTCTTCAGCTTTCAATGAAACTGTTTCAAGACTCTCCAGATAACTTTGCCAACTAATTTAACCAAGTGGGTTCTATTATCATGAGTTTTAGAGGGGAGCCACAGACCTGGGCCTTCTACCTTTTAAATTCCGATAACCCCATTATCCATAATACCATGGACTTTGTTAATATTGTTTGCAAGAAGTACTCTCCATCAACAGTTGATGCTCCTGTTCATAGTCCTTCCATTTCCATTCCGGCCTGTGTTTCAGCTCCTATGCTTATTCACAAGTCATCGATGTCCGTTTCTTCTATTGGTCAGCCTATATCTTCAAAAAATAAAAAGAACAATCACAAACAACAAACCTTGGTTACTGGCTTCATGGGCATTTCACCATCTTCTCATAAAATTAACAGTCCTGTTTCGACTCTAGGCTGGGACTCAGACTCTGAAAGCGAATTTTCGGAGGATAGTGGACGAACTTGCCAATTCTTCTGCTTCTGAAGAATTGGGTCTTCTCTGTACTCCATTAGAGAAGAGCCCAATTGTGTCTCCAGAGAGATCTTATGAAAAGAAAAAGAGGAGAAAAACCTGAAAGGAGCATGTATGGAGCGTCTGGAATCCGCTCCTTAAAGTGGGGGCTATGTTATGATCTGCTTTGTTTCTTTGTGTGCATTTTTGTTATGATCTGCCCTGTTTCTTTGTGTGCATTTTACCCTGTTATTATTTGTCCTGTTACCCTGTGTGCACATATCTGATTCTCCAGAGGAGCTGCTGTCCGGCCATTCCTCTATCAGGGGTTAACTAGCACTGCTAATTAATTATTCTCACCTGTCTGTGGCCTATATATGCCTGCTTATTCCTGAATCCTTTGCTGGTCATTGAAGTTCCTGGCCTGCTCATGTATCTCTGTTCCTGGTTTCAGTTAAGTTATTGACTGCATTTCTTTATCATTTACTGTTGTCTGCCAAGATCTGGAAATCCATTGTTTCATTCAACTTGAACTATTTACTGTTTATTTGCCTTCCCTGGACTAAACCTTTACTGCAATAAACAGTTTAAACATTTATATCATGTGTCTGGCTCCATGGCTGTAATCAAGGAATGGGTTTTGAACAGAACCATAACACTGTCCCGCAAAAAAATTAGGGCACTAAGAGGCTGATGTAAGGATTGACATATATATGTTTTATATGTGTAAAATGAGCACCACGAATGTGTATGTATACCTCCGTACGCAGATATTAACGCATCTTAAACTGATTACACCTTACCTTGGAGATGTGGGACGGGGGAGGGAAGGAAGGGTGAATGTAGGCCAAGGACAGTAAGGGTGTGTTCACTTAAATGCGACTCAGGTTAACCTGGACGCAATGATAATCATGATGATTATGATGAACACTAGCTAGTTGTTTCTGATTGGCTGTTTGCGTATTGACCCCTCCCACTGATAGTACGTAATTCATGTGGCTGCTGTGTTGTATGAAGTTGTCTATTTGTGTTACTTAATTGATATTTGCATTTGGTCTGAGAAAGGAAAGATGATTCCCTTTGGATTTGTAAAGGGAAAATAACAGATGTTTCTACTTAGATATATTATATATGGTAAATGTGACTTTTACATTTATTAAAACATTGTCAAACTATATTCTCTGTTGTGTATATGACATTTCATTACATTATTATTTTATATAGAAATAGGGTAATGTGACCCTGGCGCATTATGGTAGTGTCGTAGAGCTGGATGCATTGTGAGATGCAGAGCCGTAACTTAGAATTCTAGTGCCCTGGGCGAGAAAGACAAATGCCGCCCCCCTAGCCCTTAATTTTAACCAAATTAACCTGAAATATTCCTAAATTGCGCCCCTCTTCAGCGTTGCGCCCTAGGCGGTCGCCCCTGTCGCACAGCCCTAGTTACGGCCCTGGTGAGATGTATCCGACTGAACTGATGCGCGTAAATGGGTTTATTCTTGTGAATCTTTTCCTGCTGACGTTCGTGACACAAATGTGTCCAACTGTACATGAACCCTAAGGGGGGTATTCAATTGTTCGTCCGGACCGCCGAAAAACTTGCGCTCTAAAACTATTACCGTTAATACGGTAATATTGCGTGTAAAAACCGTTCGTACGGTAATTTACTCGCTGCATTTCACTGAGCTGCGAGCTGAAATTCAGCGAGTAATTACCGTATAAACGGTAATAGTTTTAGAGCGCGAGTTTTTCGGCGGTCCGAAAGAACAATTGAATACCCCCCTAAATGTGCTGTGTGCAGATAGTAAATGACGCTATCTCCACGGATGTATAGGGAATGCCATTGTCAAATACATTGTATACACATAAAATACAACAGTGCTATATGGAGGCTAAAACTAAGACTGATACTGAGGAGTAACACAATAAAAGAGTCGGAGTCTTAGGTCCGGTTACTTACCCCTCCGCTGTCTTTCTTGGCTGTCCCTGCGGTTCACAGGCTCTGCTGGTCTCAGATCTCTCTGCAGGATGCTGCCCAGTCTGTCTCCTCTCCAGAGATCCCTCCAAAACCAGTGCATGGGCACTGCCATCTTGGATTCGGTCACATTCTCCCTCTCAGTCAGTCAGAGTGCTTCTTCAGCTCAGCTGACCGCAGCCTCCAATCAAAATATAGCAGTTACTATATCCAGCATGGTCCAGCATTCCGATTCCAGCCCAGTCCAGCATTTTGGTTTCAGCCCGGTCCAGCACTCCGCTTCCAGTCTGGTCTCTCCTGCTAAATCTGATCTTTGTTTTGCTGCTCTTGACTTCTTGCCAGTCTCCTTTGAGATTCATATTTAGTATTCTCTTGAACTTTCAGTAACCACCACCTGCACCTATTCTTTTCCTCTCATGCAAAGAAACATAATCAAGCCTACACTCACCCACCCACCCACACTCGGACGTGACACTTTGCACTGGCCTAACGGGTCACGCTGGTGAAATATCCCAAGGGGCAGGCTCAATGCAAAACCTTGTAAATCGGCTCATCAGCCAGGAATCCGCACAGAGACAAATCATGCAGTTCCTTCAAGAGTTGTTCTCCCGCCTAAATAGCATTCAAACTACTCTTAGTGGTTCAGGTGACTCTACTCATCCTGCACAGGCTCCACCTGTTCAAGTTCAAGCAACGGTTCCTCGTCTTCTTCTGCCAACTCCTGTTAAATTCGATGGAGATCCATAACTGTGCAGAGGGTTTCTGAATCAGTTTGAGATCCATTTTGAGCTACAACCCAGCAATTTCCCCACAGAGAAAGCAAACGTTGCATACATTATCTCCCTCCTATCGGGACAAGCATTACCTTGGGCATCTCATTATGGGAAAGAGCAGATCCCCTGCTTTCCTTATGTTATGGATTCATAACAGCCTTCCATCGGGTCTCCGACGAGCCAGGCAGAACTACTTCGGCATCCTTAGATATTCCTTGCCTTCATCATGGTTTTCGTCACGTGGGCCAATACCTGTTTCAGTTCCAAATACTGGGTTCCAAGTTGAAGTGGAATGATGCGGCCTTGATTGCAACCTTCTGGAGTGGCTTGTCCAATGAAACTAAGGACAAATTATCCACTCTTGATCTGCCTTCCACACTTGATAAATTAATTTCTCTGTGTACTAAAGGTGATTTACTCTTTCGGGAACGTGCCCTGGAGTAAGGAGGGGGTGAACGGGTTAAGCCGCATCACCACCTTCCGACCCCGACACCCCTCACCACCAAGCAATGAGCCCATGCAAGTGAATTGCTCTTGCTTAACCCAGGAGGAACTTCAGAGATGTCGACTGGCGAACTTATGCCTTTAGTGTGCAGCTCCGGGATACTTACTTGATTCCTGCCCCAAGCATCCAGGAAACTCTCGCTCCTAACCGGTGAAGGAGAAGCCAGGTTAGGAGCAAAAAATCCGATTGTGGAGGTCTCCACTCCTGCATTGATTATAGAGGTTTTGAACAATATCACACTTAAAAATTATCACGGAACTGTTCGATCGTGTCAGAAGTGCCACTATCTTCAACAAATTAGATTTGAGAGGAGCTGACAATTTTATTTGAATACATGCAGGGGACGAAAGGTAGACAGCGTTTAACACTAGCGACAGGCACTATAATCATCATCATCACCATTTATTTATATAGCGCCACTAATCGCAGCGCTGTACAGAGAACTCACTCACATCAGTCCCTGCCCAATTGTGGCTTATTGTCTAAATTCCATGACACACAGACAGAGATACACACAGAATAGGGTCAATTTGTTAGCAGCCAATTAACCTACCAGTATGTTTTTGGAGTGTGGGAGGAAAACGGAGCACCCGGAGGAAACCCACGCAAACACGGGGAGAACATACAAACTCCACACAGATAAGGCCATGGTCGGGAATTGAACTCATGACCCCAGTTGTCACTCACCGGACTGTGAGTGCTTCTTCTCGGACCTTTAGGAACCGTGGCCGTCCTCCATCCTGAGGTTCTGCGCATGCGCAGCCCTTTCAAATCCTTCAGTACATGTTCCTTTAACTTAATTGGCAGATCAGGCAACACTCCCTATATTAAGTACCTGTGGTCAACACCACGTTGCCTGATCTTGGAGTCTCATTCCTCATGAGTCTCTGAAGGTGTTCCTGTGTTTCCTCGTGTATTCAGCGCTGCTGATTCCTGTGGTTTCCAAACCACTTCTACCTCGGTGGTTTCCAAACCACTGCTACTCCTGTGGTTCCCATACCACTTCTACCCTCCTGTGTATCATCGTGACTGTTAGCTGATTCCTATCCGCTGCCTCCGTGCACTACAGTCTTCTAGCCACTTCAACTCTACCATATATCATTGTGACTGTTAGCTGATTCCTATCCGCTGCCTCCGTGCACTACAGTCTTCAATCTACATCAACTCACCTGTGCATCATCGTGACTGTTAGCTGATTCCTATCCGCTGCCTCCGTGCACTACAGTCTTCAACCTGCAACTCGTCTGTGTTTTCATCGTGACTGTTAGCTGATTCCTATCCGCTGCCTCCGTGCACTACAGTCTTCAACCTGCAACTCGTCTGTGTTTCATCCTGACTGTTTGGCTGATTCCTATCCGCTGCCTCTGTGCGCTTCAGTCTTCAGCTCATCTCAACTCTCCCGTGTTTACTCGAGACTGCTACTACTATTGCTACCCGCTACTCTCCGTGATCATCTGTTCCAGCTCAGCTCTGCTCTCCTGTGTTCCATCGTTACTGCACCTGCTGGTTGCTATTGGCTACCTCCGTGTGTCCGCCGAGTCCTGCTGCTGCTACTCCTCAGCTCTGCTCGTCATTCAACAGCTGATCCACTCTCCATGCTTTCCTGTGTTCCCGCTGGTCTCTACCCGCCTGTTAGCATCGGATCTGCGCCTCACTACTTACCTCTCAGCTAGACCATCGCTTCGCTTCAGGGTCCTCCAGGAGTCCAGTTCTACATACTACTGCTTCCTGAGTATTTGCTTCCCTGCTGGTCTACCTACCTGTGCGCTGCACCTACTTGACTACCGCTTCACCCATCCAGGGACTTCGCATCCTGCCGGCCTCCTGCCGTTCAGGTATCTCTGCACTCCTGTCTGACAGCCTGCTTCTGAACCACGGTATGCATACTTCTCATTGACTGTGCTGGTGTATTGCATACCTTGCTGGACTGTGTTGGTTCTCCTCTGGAGTTTGCTATCCGCTGAGTCTATTGCCATCATTGACTGTGTTATCTTGTGCTGGATTACCTCAAGTGACTTTCTATTATTGCAGTGCTGTTCAGTCATTTATATATTGTGCATGTTGTTGTGGATCGAGTTTTAGGTGCCCGTGTGTCTCCTGTATTGCAGTCTCTCCCCGTGCTCCTCCTCACATATATATTCAGTGGTACAACTTGCTAGAGGCAGACCACTGATCCCTGTTTCCTGTGTCACCTGTTCCAGTATCCTCTCACATAGCAGTGGTACAACTTGCTATCGCAGACCACTGACTCCCCGGATACCTCCACTTGGATTCCATTCCTTCACTCAGACAGCGGTACAACTTGCTATCCGCAGACCGCTGACTCTCATCACCTCCTCGTTTCTGTTGGACATTCCTCCTCACTATAGCAGTGGTACAACTTGCTACTGCAGACCACTGACTACCTTCACGTGTCCTTTGTCCATACAGTTCCTCGTGTATTATTACCTCCACATTACCAGTGCTGCTAGTCATAGACTTTCCTGAGCATCTCATCATCTGCTATTTCCTGTTCCGTGATCACCCTGCTACCAGAGTACCATATTACCACCTATACTGCTCTGGTAAGCCTATCACCTGGTGATCCCTGGGTAAAGACTCCTAGTGCCCGTGACAGTAAGATCAGGCCATGACAGACCCAGATACGGAACCTACAGCCAAGGAGATGCTGCAGCATCTGGTCAGCCGTGTGGAGCAACAGGATGCTCGCCAACAGCTGTTACTTCAATGTTACCAATCGTTAACCTCCCAAGGAACATCTGGACAGACTATTACAGCTAATATTGAAGCTCCTGTGCTTTCCTCCGTTTCCCCAGTGCCATCCCAGGTGTCTACAGCTCCCACGCTTCACCTGCCTACTCCGTCAAAATACGATGGAGACCCCAAAACTTGTAGGGGTTTTCTTAACCAATGCTCAGTTCATTTTGAGCTCCAACCTCAAAATTTTTCTACCCATCGTTCCAGAGTGGCCTATCTTATCTCATTGTTTTCTGGACAAGCTCTGGCTTGGGCTTCCCCTCTGTGGGAGAGAAACTATCCTATACTACAAGATAGTGCCAAATTCATTTCTACATTCCGAAGTGTATTCGATGAACCAGGTCGTGTGACCTCCGCTGCTTCCAGCATTCTCCGTTTACGTCAGGGTTCTCGTACAGTAGGCCAGTACGTCATTCAATTTAGGATCTTAGCCTCTGAACTTCAGTGGAACACTGAAGCATTAATTGCCGCCTTCTGGCAGGGGCTCTCCGACAAAATTAAAGATGCACTGACTACCCAAGAGCTTCCTTCGTCACTAGAAGATTTGATCTCTCTTTGCCATCGTGTAGACATGAGATTTCGTGAAAGAGAATCTGAGAAAACAACTTCTGTTAAAGCACCTCTTCGTTCAACCCCTCAATTTCGTCCAACTTCACCTTCTGTGATTCCCATGGAGATAGGACGTTCCAAGTTATCCTTAGAAGAGAGGAAACGAAGAGTCAAGAATAGACTCTGTATCTATTGTGCTGATTCCAAACATATGCTCAGCTCTTGTCCTAAGAGATCGGGAAATGCCAGGCCCTAACTAGTTCTGGAGAGGTGAAGTTAGGGTCCCTGGAGTCCTCTCCATCTTCTATGAAATTAAAAGTCTGTGCTTTTGATGTTACTATTTCCTTTGCTACAAAATCCTTTGAGTCACAGGCATTGATTGATTCTGGAGCAGCAGGAAATTTCATTTCTAAATCCCTAGTGAATCAATGGTCCCTACCAGTGATTACTTTAAAAACACCGATTACTGTGACTGCTATAGATGGATCACGTCTCATCAATGGTCTCATCACCCAGAGTACGTCTCCAGTAACACTTCAGATTGGTGTGCTTCACCATGAAGAAATCTCGTTTTTAATTCTTCCAGTTACAACAAGTCCGATTGTCTTAGGCCTTCCATGGCTTCAGTGTCACTCTCCCCAGATTGACTGGCGCACTCCTCAAGTTACGTCTTGGGGAGCTGAATGTCATCATCGTTGCCTTTCCCAAGTTATTCCTCTTAAAGTACAGCAATCTTCCATCTCATCTTCCTCACCGGGACTCCCTCCTCAGTATGCTTCATTTGCCGATGTGTTTGATAAAGCTCAGTCTGAACGTCTTCCTCCTCATCGTTCTTGGGATTGTCCGATCGACCTTCTACCGGGCAAGACTCCTCCCAGGGGTCGGGTCTATCCACTTTCGTTACCTGAAACTCAAGCCACATCTGAGTATATACAGGAGAATCTCCAGCGAGGGTTTATTCGACCTTCCACCTCTCCCGCTGGAGCCGGATTCTTCTTCGTTAAAAAGAAGGATGGATCACTACGCCCCTGCATAGATTTTCGTGGACTCAACGCCATTACTATTAAGAATCGGTATCCCATTCCACTGATCACTGAGTTATTTGATCGCATCAAGGGAGCTCGGATCTTTACCAAATTGGATCTTCGTGGTGCTTACAATTTAATTAGAATCCGTTCCGGTGACGAATGGAAGACAGCGTTCAACACCAGAGATGGGCATTATGAATATCTAGTAATGCCTTTCGGGTTGTGCAATGCCCCCGCTGTTTTCCAAGGCTTCATCAATGAGATCTTTCGGGACTTAGTATATGTATGTGTCGTTGTCTACCTGGACGACATATTGATCTTTTCACAGGACCTGCCTTCTCATCACCAACATGTGGCAAAGGTCCTCTCCAGACTACGGAAAAATTCATTGTTCTGTAAATTAGAAAAATGTTCGTTCGAGTTGCCCCAGATTCCATTCTTGGGGTATATAGTTTCCGGAGTTGGCCTGAAGATGGATCCAGACAAGGTGAATGCTGTATTACATTGGCCCCAGCCAACTACTCTTCGTGCTATCCAGCGTTTTTTAGGTTTTGCCAATTACTATAGACGCTTCATTCAAGACTTTTCATCCATTGCATCCCCTATTGTAGCCCTGACTCGTAAAGGGGCTAATACTAAGCAATGGTCATCTGAGGCTCTCCAAGCCTTTCAAATTCTCAAAGAGTCCTTCTCCTCTGCTCCCATTCTTCGACAGCCTGATGTGACACTTCCCTTCTTCCTAGAAGTAGATGCCTCTAATGTGGGCTTAGGAGCCATTCTCTCCCAACGCTCGGAGCAACAAAAATTCCATCCTTGTGCCTTCTACTCTCGGGGTCTCCTGCCTGCAGAGAGAAATTATACTATCGGGGACAAGGAGTTGCTGGCTATCAAAGCTGCATTAGAGGAGTGGAGATACTTATTGGAAGGAGCTCGCCATCCGGTGACGATTTTCACGGATCATAAGAACCTGTCATATCTACAATCTGCAAAATGCTTGAATCCTCGTCAAGCAAGATGGTCTCTTTTCTTTTCCCGTTTTGAATTAATTATAACGTTCAAACCAGCTGCTAAGAACAAAAAAGCTGACGCTCTATCTCAAGCTTTTGTGACGTCCTCTGACGTTGAAGAGGTTCCCAACCATGCTATTCTAGACCCCAAATGAATCTCGCTGGCTGCTTCATCCACCAATATGCTACCATTTGGGAAGACCCTCGTGCCTCCTACTCTGAGGAGGAAAATCCTTTCGTGGTTCCATGCCTCTCGTTTTTCTGGACACGCCGGTGAACGCAAGACCTTTGAGATTCTCTCTCGAAGTTACTGGTGGCCTTCGATGAGGAGAGACGTCAAAGAGTTTATTGCGTCCTGTGATTTATGTTCTCAGTTCAAATCCTCCCGCAGAACTCCAGCAGGGTTGCTGCGACCACTACCCATTCCGTCCAAGCCTTGGACTCATATTAGTATCGATTTCGTTACTGATTTGCCACCTAGTAAGAATTATAATACTATTTGGGTAGTGGTAGACAGATTTTCGAAGATGGTTAATTTTGTCCCTTTGTCTGGTTTGCCTTCCTCGTCTACTCTGGCTGAACATTTCATTAAAGAAATCTTTCGTATCCATGGATGTCCTTCTGAGATTGTGTCAGATAGAGGAGTACAATTCGTTTCCAGATTCTGGCGGGCCCTTTGTAAAACCTTGGGCATACGATTAGCACTCTCATCTTCTTACCATCCGCAATCTAACGGACAAACTGAACGGGTCAATCAAGATCTCGAAACCTTTATTAGGATGTTCTCGTCAGCCAATCAAGACAACTGGGTAGAATTGCTTCCTTGGGCTGAATTCGCCCATAACAACATGTACCATGAGTCATCATCCAAAACTCCATTCTTTGTGGTCTACGGTCACCATCCGTCTTTTCCGGAATTTCCTGCCCTCCCTCCCACCCAAGTTCCTGCTGTGGAGACTGCTTGTCAGACCTTCAAAAATATCTGGTCTCAGGTCAAAACCTGTTTAAAGAAGACATCTAACAAATATAAGTCTTTCGCAGATAAGAAGAGGCGGGCTATTCCACCACTAAAAATTGGAGATCGTGTCTGGTTATCTACCAAAAATATTCGTTTGAAGGTCCCATCTATGAAATTCGCTCCTCGTTTTATTGGTCCATATAGGATCATTCAAGTAATCAATCCAGTGTGTGTTAAACTTCTACTCCCTAAGAATCTTCGGATTTCCAATGCCTTCCATGTGTCCTTGCTCAAACCTCTCATCATCAACCGTTTCTCGACTCCTCCTTCAGCACCTCAGCCAGTTCAAGTTCATCAGGAGGAAGATTTCGAGATTACTGAGGTATTGGATGCAAAAATTTCGCGAGGAGTCCTCCGTTTCCTCGTTCATTGGAAGGGCTTTGGTCCTGAAGAGCGTTCATGGATCAAAGCTGAAGATCTTAACGCTCCAGCTCTCCTGAAGAAGTTTTATTCCAAAAATCCGGACAAGCCTGGTTCCAGGCGTTCTGTGCCCACCTTTAAAAGGGGGGGTACTGTCACTCACCGGACTGTGAGTGCTTCTTCTCGGACCTTTAGGAACCGTGGCCGTCCTCCATCCTGAGGTTCTGCGCATGCGCAGCCCTTTCAAATCCTTCAGTACATGTTCCTTTAACTTAATTGGCAGATCAGGCAACACTCCCTATATTAAGTACCTGTGGTCAACACCACGTTGCCTGATCTTGGAGTCTCATTCCTCATGAGTCTCTGAAGGTGTTCCTGTGTTTCCTCGTGTATTCAGCGCTGCTGATTCCTGTGGTTTCCAAACCACTTCTACCTCGGTGGTTTCCAAACCACTGCTACTCCTGTGGTTCCCATACCACTTCTACCCTCCTGTGTATCATCGTGACTGTTAGCTGATTCCTATCCGCTGCCTCCGTGCACTACAGTCTTCTAGCCACTTCAACTCTACCATATATCATTGTGACTGTTAGCTGATTCCTATCCGCTGCCTCCGTGCACTACAGTCTTCAATCTACATCAACTCACCTGTGCATCATCGTGACTGTTAGCTGATTCCTATCCGCTGCCTCCGTGCACTACAGTCTTCAACCTGCAACTCGTCTGTGTTTTCATCGTGACTGTTAGCTGATTCCTATCCGCTGCCTCCGTGCGCTTCAGTCTTCAGCTCATCTCAACTCTCCCGTGTTTCCTCGAGACTGCTACTACTATTGCTACCCGCTACTCTCCGTGATCATCTGTTCCAGCTCAGCTCTGCTCTCCTGTGTTCCATCGTTACTGCACCTGCTGGTTGCTATTGGCTACCTCCGTGTGTCCGCCGAGTCCTGCTGCTGCTACTCCTCAGCTCTGCTCGTCATTCAACAGCTGATCCGCTCTCCATGCTTTCCTGTGTTCCCGCTGGTCTCTACCCGCCTGTTAGCATCGGATCTGCGCCTCACTACTTACCTCTCAGCTAGACCATCGCTTCGCTTCAGGGTCCTCCAGGAGTCCAGTTCTACATACTACTGCTTCCTGAGTATTTGCTTCCCTGCTGGTCTACCTACCTGTGCGCTGCACCTACTTGACTACCGCTTCACCCATCCAGGGACTTCGCATCCTGCCGGCCTCCTGCCGTTCAGGTATCTCTGCACTCCTGTCTGACAGCCTGCTTCTGAACCACGGTATGCATACTTCTCATTGACTGTGCTGGTGTATTGCATACCTTGCTGGACTGTGTTGGTTCTCCTCTGGAGTTTGCTATCCGCTGAGTCTATTGCCATCATTGACTGTGTTATCTTGTGCTGGATTACCTCAAGTGACTTTCTATTATTGCAGTGCTGTTCAGTCATTTATATATTGTGCATGTTGTTGTGGATCGAGTTTTAGGTGCCCGTGTATCCTCTGTATTGCAGTCTCTCCCCGTGCTCCTCCTCACATATATATTCAGTGGTACAACTTGCTAGAGGCAGACCACTGATCCCTGTTTCCCGTGTCACCTGTTCCAGTATCCTCTCACATAGCAGTGGTACAACTTGCTAACGCAGACCACTGACTCCCCGGATACCTCCACTTGGATTCCATTCCTTCACTCAGACAGCGGTACAACTTGCTATCCGCAGACCGCTGACTCTCATCACCTCCTCATTTCTGTTGGACATTCCTCCTCACTATAGCAGTGGTACAACTTGCTACCGCAGACCACTGACTACCTTCACGTGTCCTTTGTCCATACAGTTCCTCGTGTATTATTACCTCCATATTACCAGTGCTGCTAGTCATAGACTTTCCTGAGCATCTCATCATCTGCTATTTCCTGTTCCGTGATCACCCTGCTACCAGAGTACTATATTACCATCTATACTGCTCTGGTAAGCCTATCACCTGGTGATCCCTGGGTAAAGACTCCTAGTGCCCGTGACACCAGTGTTGTATGTCACCCACTATGAATATGTTATCATGCTATTATTCCAGCAATATGTATGTAAAAGGACCTGTATTTACGCCATAATTGCATACGCTATCTTCTTATTCTATTTCTGGATACGCTCGTTATATTACCATACGCATTTACACTTTCACTCTTGTGACACACCTACTTCAGTCCTTTAAACCTAATTTACTGTATCACACATATTTCTATATATAATATCTCCTGTCAAAAAGGTTCTCTCACAACTCCATACAAACCGGCTCTTTAGCAAATTGGAGAAATGCACCTTTGAAGTACCACCCGTCTCCATTTTAGGTTACTCATTTACAGATGGACCAGGAGTTCAAGGCTATTCTAAATTGGCCCCTTCCAACCACTCTCAAAGTGGTTCAACAGTTTTTGGGCTTTGCAAACTATTACAGAAAACTCATTACCACAAAGGGGTCTGATCCCTCCAATTGGTCTAAAGAAGCTTAAGTAGCATTCCATTGCATCAAGCAACTTTTCATTTCTGCGATAGTTATTTGTCAGCCTGATATGTCCCAACCTTTTATCCTGGAAGTTGATGACTCTGCAGCAGGTGTTGTATTATCCCAACGTTTCATAGATTGATATCTTCATCCCTGTGGCTAATTTTCTGTCACATTTCTGCCGGCAGAGAAAAACTACTGTATAGGAGATCAGGAATTATTAGCCATTAAATTGGTTTTGGAGGAATAGAGACATTTATTGGAAGGTGCCAAATATCCCATCTCTGTCACCACAGATCATAAAAATCTTCTGTATCTAAAGTCAGCCCATTATCTCAATCCAAGACAAGCTAGATGGGCCTTGTTCTTTTCCTGGTTTAACCAAGGTAACCTACCGGCCAAGATCCCAAAATTGTAAGGCCAATGCCATTTCTAATTCTCTAGTTCAAGGCGAGGATCTTTGCCTCACTCAAAAAAGTGCAAACATCGATCCTGTGTCCTTGTCACACAGCGCTCATTCGGCTTCCATAACCGAAGACTAGAGATGAGTGGGCTCGGATTATCGTAATCTGAGCCCACCCGAACAGTGCAGATCCGACGGCGATCCGAGCACTGTTCGGGTATTTCCGGCGGGGAGAATCAGTGAAAGCGAGGCGGAGACTCCAAATCCCAACGTCGGATTCTCGCGAGACTCGGATTGTATAAATTGCCCGCTTGCCGCTGCCATCTTCAGTCGGGCTCAGATCAGGGAAGAGGGAGGTTGGATTTTTTAGTGGTGCTGTCTGTGTCCTGTCACTCTGTCCTGCTGAATCCAGTGGTTACTTTGTCCTGTGCTCTGTCCTGCTGAGACCAGTGGTGCTGTGTCCTGTGCTCTGTTCTGCTAAGTCCATTGTTATTTTAAAATTATTTAAAAATTATAAAAAAAAATAAAAAAAAATATAAAAAAATTATACAAAACTAATTAAAAAAATTATACAAAAATTATACAAAAATAATTTTAAAAAAATTTCTACTGCAATATATAAATACGTTCACTGTTCCTGCAGTTCAGAAATATTAGTACTGCAATATTTAACTACGTTCACTGTTCCTGCAGTCCAGAAATATTAGTACTGCAATATATAAATACGTTCACTGTTCCTGCAGTCCAGAAATATTAGTACTGCAATATATAAATACGTTCACTGTTCCTGCAGTCCAGAAATATTAGTACTGCAATATATAAATACGTTCACTGTTCCTGCAGTCCAGAAATATTAGTACTGCAATATATAAATACGTTCACTGTTCCTGCAGTCCAGAAATATTAGTACTGCAATATTTAACTACGTTCACTGTTCCTGCAGTCCAGAAATATTAGTACTGCAATATATAAATACGTTCACTGTTCCTGCAGTCCAGAAATATTAGTACTGCAATATTTAACTACGTTCACTGTTCCTGCAGTCCAGAAATATTAGTACTGCAATATATAAATACGTTCACTGTTCCTGCAGTCCAGAAATATTAGTACCAGAGATTAAACTACGTCCACTGTTCCTGCAGTCCAGAAATATTAGTACTGCAATATTTAACTACGTTCACTGTTCCTGCAGTCCAGAAATATTAGTACTGCAATATATAAATACGTTCACTGTTCCTGCAGTCCAGAAATATTAGTACTGCAATATATAAATACGTTCACTGTTCCTGCAGTCCAGAAATATTAGTACTGCAATATATAAATACGTTCACTGTTCCTGCAGTCCAGAAATATTAGTACTGCAATATTTAACTACGTTCACTGTTCCTGCAGTCCAGAAATATTAGTACTGCAATATATAAATACGTTCACTGTTCCTGCAGTCCAGAAATATTAGTACTGCAATATTTAACTACGTTCACTGTTCCTGCAGTCCAGAAATATTAGTACTGCAATATATAAATACGTTCACTGTTCCTGCAGTCCAGAAATATTAGTACCAGAGATTAAACTACGTCCACTGTTCCTGCAGTCCAGAAATATTAGTACCAGAGATTAAACTACGTTCAATGTTCCTGCAGTCCAGAAATATTAGTACCAGAGATTAAACTACGTTCACTGTTCCTGCAGTCCAGAAATATTAGTACCAGAGATTAAACTACGTTCACTGTTCCTGCAGTCCAGAAATATTAGTACCAAAGATTAAACTACGTTCACTGTCCCTGCAGTCCAGAACTATCATTACTTCGATATTAAACTATGGTCACTCTTTTATAGTCAGAGGAATACATTCTGGCCATCCTTGTTGGCTCCTCGGTTTAAAGCGTATGTTGTGTCTCTGTTTCCGGCGGACACAAGCCTACAGCGGTGCAAAGACCTGCTGGTCAGGAGATTGTCCTCTGAAGAGGACCGTGACATGCCAACAGCTCCTCCTTCATTTTCTTCCACACATGTGGCTGCGAGGAAATAGCTGAGATTTCATAAACGACCCTCTGGCGGGGATGCTGAGAACATCTGGTCCGGACTGAAGGACCTGCCAACCATTGCAGACATGTCTACTGTCGCTGCATTGGATGCTGTCACCATTGAAAAAATGGTGAAGGATTACTTTGCTGACACCATCCAAGTAGACATGTCAGACAGTCCTTATTCTTACTGGCA
Source organism: Mixophyes australis (assembly GCA_036250195.1). NCBI lineage: Eukaryota > Metazoa > Chordata > Amphibia > Anura > Limnodynastidae > Mixophyes > Mixophyes australis. The sequence continues at coordinate 375,942,404 of JAVHZZ010000003.1, forward strand.
GGAAAAAAAAGGCAGTTTGGAAGCCCCTGTACAAACTGTACCTGAGTTGTCCCTCCTCCAGTGTGTACTCCGAAAGAGTTTTTAGTGCAGCGGGGAACCTGGTCAGTGAGCGGCGAAGTAGGTTGCTTCCGCAAAATGTTGAGAAGATGATGTTCATAAAAATGAATTATCAATTCTTCAATCAAGACCAGCACTGGCCTACAGAGACTACAGAGGGACCTGTGATTGTGGAGTCCAGCGGGGACGAATTAATAATGTGTGAGGATGAGGAATTACACACTGAAGGGGGCGAGGAATCAGAGGATGAGGATGACATCTTGCCTCAGTAGAGCCAGTTTAGTTTGTACAGGAAGAGATGAATAGCTTTTTTTGTGTGGGGGCCCAAACAAACCAATCATTTCAGCCACAGTTTTGTAGGCCCTGTTGCTGAAATGATTGGTTTGTTAAAGTGTGCATGTCCTATTTCAACAACATAAGGGTGGGTGGGAGGGCCCAAGGACAATTCCATCTTGCACCTCTTTTTTTGGCATTATGTGCTCTTTGGGGCCTAGTTTTTCAAACTGCCACTGCAGTGCCACTACTAGATGGGCCACGTGTTTGTGCTGCCCATTTGTGTCGCTTAGCTTAGACATCCAGCTACCTCGGTGCAACCTTTTGGCCTAAAAACAATATTGTGAGGTGTGAGGTGTTCAGAATAGACTGGAAATTAGTGGAAATGATTGTTATTGAATGTTATTGAGGTTAATAATAGCGTAGGTGTGAAAATAAAAATAAAAATGGTTTTTAGCACTTTTTATGATTTTTTAAAAATAAATCAGAACCCAAAACCCTAAATCAGAACCAAAACCTTGAGTGGGGTGTTTTGGCAAAACAAATCCGAACCCAAAACCTCAAGCTAATCAGAACCCAAAACCCTAAAAGTGGCCGGTGCACACCCCTACCAAAGACTAAGACACTCACCTGTCCCTCATTAAACAGACTTCAGCTCCTAGTGTTGGATCTGCACATGCGCAGACCTAGTACCTGTTTCTCTGTAGCTATTGGTTCCTGGTTCTGGCTCTAAACTTGAAAAGGCACTTCCTCCCTTTCCTCTGGACCTGTTGATCAAGTTACCTGTCTGATTAGGATCCTGCCTATTCCTTGTGCATTCTGCTGTGTGTAGCTGTTCCACGTGGCTATACTGCTCAAGCTGCACCTGTGTCCACTGTGTAGCTGTTCCACGTGGCTATACTGCTCAAGCCGCACCTGTCTCCATTGTGTTGCTGTTCTACGGGCTATACTGCTCAAGCTGCACCTGTCTCCACTGTGTTGCTGTTCCACAGGCTGGACTGCTTCAGCTACACTTGTCTCCGCTGTGTCGCTGCTACACGGGCTGTGCCGATCAAGCTACATCTGACGCTGCTGTGTTACCGCTCCACGGGCTGGACCGCTTAAGCTACACTTGTCTCCGCTGTGTCGCTGCTACACGGGCTGTGCCCCTCAAGCTACATCTGACGTTGCTGTGCTACCACTCCACGGGCTGAACTTCTCAAGCTACACCTGTCTTTGCTGGGTCACAGCTCTCCAGGCTTCCCTGCTCAAATCGCTCCAACTCCTACTGTTGTGTTGCCTGGCTCATCTACTCTGCATCTGTCTCTGTGAATTGGTGGCATTACAGGTCGTATTATTCAAGCTGCTTCATCTCATCTACTTCTGTTAGCTGTACCGTTCCTGCTGCATTGTTATCCATATACCTAGTTGTACTATGGGGTATTTTACCTTGGCTGCACTCATAGTGATTACTTTGATGGCTGGCCTGTTACCTCTCTTATCGTATTGCCATACTTGTGGTTCCAAATACCTAAGCTGCATTTATTATTACCATACTGCTGCTGGACTGTTCAATGTTACTACTATTGAATATGCCGTTATATTACTAAAGCTGTATTCATTCTTGTTTCGCTGCTTGTGGAATGCTTCACGCTGCCAATTGATCTCCTTGTGTTTATATACTAAGACTGTCCTGTTCAACCTTTAGTCATCATTAAACCGCTGAATGTATTGTTCATCCTGCATCTGTCTTCACTCCGCTGTTTGGTCTTAGAACTTACATCTCAACATCACCAGTGTGCTCATACATCGTTTACAAGCCACTGCCCTGGGACCTTGCCTAAACACTCCTGGTAGGGGCCACGACCTGCGGGCGAACGCCGCTAAACCCAAATCACTTTCCGGTGACCCCTGGTGAAGACCATTAGTCAGTTAGACTCCGCGCCCTGCTAGGAGTTACATCTAGTTGGGCAGGTCTCCAACTCCTGAGGAGGAACCTATGCAATTAGGACGGTCACGCTTGACGCCGGAGGAGCGCAACCGAAGATTTTAAAAATTATTTGTGCATATATTGTGCCGACCCAGGGCATATGCTTAACAAGTGTCCCAAGAAATCGGGAAATGCCAAAGCCTAATTTGTTCTGGGGAGGTCAAGTTAGGCAATATTAAATCCTCTCCTCAATCAACCTTACCTACAGTGTGCTCGTTTCCCATTATATTGTATGGTTCTTCAGGCCCTATACATTCCTTTGCCTTATTGAATTCAGGAGCTGCTGGGAATTTTCTTTTTCTCATGTCTCAAGGTTCCTTGGCTACATCCTTCCAAGAGCATCCTGTATCTATTTCTGCAATCGATGGATCCTGCATCTCCAATGGTCTTAATAAGAAATGCACCCAGCCTATTCTTCTGAAAATAGGAGCATTACATAAGGAAATGATATCCTTCCATGTTTTGCCATCCTCCACTAGTCCTGTCATCCTGGGATTGCCTTGGCTCCAACAACATTCACCACAGATGGATTGGACCACTTCTCAAATCTTATCTTGGAGTTCAAACTGCTTCAAAAAGTGTCTTTCACATGTTCAGCCCCTGGCCTCTACTAGCATCTCGTCTGAACTCAAATCTCATCTACTTCCAAGTCAATATCTGTCATTTCAAGATGTTTTTGACAAAGCCAGTTCTGAACACCTTTCTCCTCATCAAGCATGGCATTGTCCTATTGATCTTCTACCTGACCAAATCCCTCAGCGAGGTCGGGTATACCCTTTGTCACTGCCAGAGACTCAAGCCACGTCCGAATATGTTCAAGAGAATCTTCAACATGGATTCATTAGACCTTCTTCCTCTCCTGCTGGGGCCGGTTTCTTTTTTGTTAAAAAGGATGGGTCTCTTCGGCCATGCATTGACTACAGAGGCCTTAACGCCATCACAATTAAGAACCGATACCCCATTCCTCTAATTACTGAACTGTTCGACCGTATAAAGGGGGCCAAGATCTTCACAAAGCTAGACCTCAGGTGAGCTTATAATCTCATTAGAATCAAAGCAGTCGATGAATGGAAAACAGCCTTTAACACCCGTGACAGCCACTATGAATACCTGGTGATGCCCTTTGGTTTATGTAATGCCCCTGCGGTATTCCAGAGCTTTGTTAACGGGATTTTTAGAGACTTCCTATATGACTGTGTCGTTGTATATCTAGATGACATTTTTATTTTCTCCCAGGATATCCAGTCACATCGCCTCCATGTGGCGGAGGTTCTCTCGCGACTTCGCAAGAATCAACTCTTTTGCAAATTAGAAAAATGCTTGTTTGAACAATCTCAGATGTCATTCCTTGGCTATATAGTCTCTGGCACAGGACTAGAAATAGATCCAGAGAAAGTACGAGCGATAATTGAGTGGCCTCTTCCCTTGGGATTGAAACCTGTACAGTGTTTCTTAGGATTCTCCAATTATTATAGACGCTTTATTAAAGGTTACTCTACTACTATGGCACCCATTGTGTCCCTCACCGGGAAGGGTGCCAACCCCAAAGCCTGGCCGCCAGATGTCTAGAAGCTTTTAAGTTTCTTAAAGAAGCATTTTCTTCGGCACCAATTCTGCTACAACCCGATACGTCTCAACCGTTCTTTCTTGAAATTGATGCCTCAAGTGTTGGAGTAGGAGCTGTCCTATCTCAAAAATCTCACCTTAGTCAGTTTCATTCTTGTGCGTTCTTCTCCAGGAAATTTCTACCATCAGAAAAGAATTACGCCATCGGCGATAAAGAGTTACTTGCCATTAAGATAGCCTTGGAGGAGTGGCGTTATCTTTTAGAGGGAGATAGATATCCTGTTACCATTTTCACGGACCATAAGAACCTTTTGTACCTACAATCTGCTCAATGCCTAAATCCTAGGCAAGCTAGGTGGTCCCTTTTCTTTTCTCGCTTTGACATTCGAATTACATTCAAACCTGGAGAAAAGAATAAACGTGCCGACGCCCTATCCCAAGCTTTTTCTTGTGATGACAAGACTGAAGAGGTAAACCCTCATCCTATTCTAGATACCAAGTGTCTACTTACATCTGCTCTGACTTCTGGCAGTACACCACCACCCGTGAAGACTTTTGTGCCAACCAATCTTCGAAGGAAACTTCTGTCCTGGTTCCATTCTACCTGTTTTGCTGGCCACACTGGAGTACACAAAACCACTGAATTGGTTTCTCGAAATTATTGGTGGCCAAAACTCCATCTTGATGTCAAGGACTTTGTTTCTTCATGCGTTTCTTGTACTCAACATAAGTCATCCCGTCAGTCACCTACTGGACAATTAATCCCGCTGCCTATCCCAGACAAACCATGGACCCATCTTAGCATGGACTTTATTACCGACCTACCCCCTAGTAAGAAATATAACATCATCTGGGTAGTGGTAGATCGGTTTTCGAAAATGGCTCATTTCATTCCACTCATTGGCCTTCCATCTTCTTCAGTTCTTGCTACGCACTTTATTAAAGAAATATTCCGGTTGCATGGTTGCCCCGCGGAGATTGTTTCGGATCGTGGAGTCCAGTTTGTGTCTAAATTTTGGCGAGCCTTATGTAAAGTTCTTGGCATCCAGTTAAATTTTTCATCATCCTATCATCCTCAGTCTAATGGACAGACTGAACGTGTAAATCAAGATTTAGAGACTTTTCTCAGAATATTCTCTACTGCCAATCAAGAGGATTGGGTAGATCTGCTACCTTGGGCTGAGTTTGTGCATAACAATGCCCTCCATGAATCAACTACTGCATCACCCTTCTCTATCGTGTATGGGACCCATCCATCTTTTCCTAGGTTTACTTCCCTCCCGCCCACCCAGGTTCCTGCTGTTAATCTCGTCCAACGAAGATTCGTGTTTATCTGGAACCATGTGAGGAGCTGTCTTAAGAAATCTTCTAAACGTTACAAGTTTGCGGCGGATAGGAAACGTCGGGCCGCACCTGCTTTCAAGATAGGTGACAAAGTATGGCTTTCACAAAGAATATCCGTCTCAAAACCCATTGTATGAAGTGTGCTCCTCGCTTTATTGGTCCTTATACTATTTCCGGTTATTAATCCAGCATCTGTGAAATTATCGTTACCTGCTGCTCTTCGGATTTCTAATTCTTTTCATGTATCTTTGTTGAAACCGCTGGTCATCAACCGCTTTTTGTCTACCCGTACTTCCTCTACTGTACCTAAAGTCCATCTGGATCAAGAATTTGAGGTTAAACAGATACTGGATTCAAGAGTCTGTAAAGGAGGATTGAAGTATTTGGTAGACTGGAAGGGTTTCGGTCCCGAGGAGCGCTCCTGGATCCGTGCTGCGGATGTCCATGCTCCTGTCCTTCTTAAGAACTTTCACAAGAGATTTCCATTAAAGCCGAATTCTTCGCGGTGCCCACCTTTAAAGGGGGGGGGGGGGGGGGTGGGGTACTGTCACATGGCGCTCATTCGGCTTCCATAACCGAAGACTAAGACACTCACCTGTCCCTCATAAAACAGACTTCAGCTCCTAGTGTTGGATCTGCACATGTGTAGACCTAGTACCTGTTTCTCTGTAGCGAGATTCCTATTGGTTCATGGTTCTGGCTCTAAACTTGAAAAGGCACTTCCTCCCTTTCCTCTGGGCTTGTTGATCAAGTTACCTGTCTGATAAGGATCCTGCCTATTCCTTGTGCCTCACCTGGATCTTCAGTGTCTCCACTGTGTTGCTGTTCCACGGGCTATACCGCTCAAGCTTCACCTGTCTCCGCCGTGTTGCTGTTCCACTGGCTATACTGCTCAAGCTGCACCTGTCTCCGCTGTGTTGCTGTTCCACGGGCTATACTGCTCAAGCTGCACCTGTCTCCGCTGTGTTGCTGTTCCACGGGCTATACTACTCAAGCTGCACCTGTCTCTGCTGTATTGCCGCTCCACGGGCTGGACCGCTTCAGCTACACTTGTCTCCGCTGTGTCACTGCTACACGGGCTGAGCCGCTCAAGCTACATCTGACGCTGCTGTGCTACCGCTCCACGGGCTGAACTTCTCAAGCTACACCTGTCTTCTCTGGGTCACAGGTCTCCAGGCTTCCCTGCTCAAATCGCTCCAACTCCTACTGTTGTGTTGCCTGGCTCATCTACTCTGCATCTGTCTCTGTAAATCGGTGGCATTACAGGTCGTATTATTCAAGCTGCTTCATCTCATCTACTTCTGTTAGCTGAACCGTCCCTGCTGCATTGTTATCCATATACCTAGTTGTACTACGGGGTATTCTACTTTGGCTGCACTCATCGTGATTACTTTGCTGGCTGGCCTGTTACCACTTTTATAGTGCTGCCATACTTGTGGTTCCAAATACCTAAGCTGCATTTATTATTACCATACTGCTGCTGGACTGTTCAATGTTACTACTATTGAATATGCCGTTATATTACTAAAGCTGCATTCATTCTTGTTTCGCTGCTTGTGGAATGCTTCACGCTGCCAATTGATCTCCTTGTGTTTATATACTAAGACTGTCCTGTTCAACCTTTAGTCATCATTAAACCGCTGATTGTATTGTTCATCCTGCATCTGTCTTCACTCCGCTGTTTGGTCTTAGAACTTACATCTCAACATCACAAGTGTGCTCATACATCGTTTACAAGCCACTCCCCTGGGACCTTGCCTAAACACTCCTGGTAGGGGCCACGACCTGCGGGCAAACGCCGCTAAACCCAAGTAACCTTGAGGTGACCCCTGGTGAAGACCATTCATCCGTTAGACTCCGCGCCCTGCTAGGAGTTACATCTAGTTGGGCAGGTCCAAGAGTCCAGAGTACCAAACCGTGACAGTCCTTTTGTACCACCAATCCTGCCGCTTCCACCTCTGCAATATCGACCCTTCCTCTCCCCTGATGCCACCAAAACTTTCACCCATTCTCTTATCTCCCGCTTTGATTAGTGTAACCTCCTCCTTTCTGACCTCCCTCGCAACCGTCTTGCTCCTCTTCAGTCCATACTCAATGCTGCTGCCCGTATAATCTTCCTCTCTTGCTGGTCTACATCTGCCTCCACTCTTTGTCAGGCACTTCACTGGCTCCCCCTTATTTATAGAACCCTCTTCAAACTCATCTCCCTCACCTACAAAGCCCTCTCTAACTCCACTGCTCCTTATGTCTCCAACCTCATCTCCATACATACTCCCTCTCGCCCTCTATGACCTGCCAAGGACTGCCACCCCACCTACCATTTGCTTACTATGTCTCACTCCCACATTCAAGATTTCTCCCGTGCTGCCCCCCCCCCCCCCCCCCTCTAGAACAATTTCCCCCATTCTATCAGTCTTTCCCCTACACTGGAAGTCTTCAACAGATCCTAGAAAATCCACCGACAGCCTACCCTTCCCGTCTAACCTGCTCTGACCCCCCCTCATCCCGATCCTACTTCACTCACCATAGTACGCCTCTCCCTCTATCCTCCTCTGCTCATCTCTCCCCCCGAGTATTACTCCTCTCACCCTGACACCCAATGCTTCCTGTCAGTCTGCACCTTCCCTATAGATTGTAAGAGCAGGACCCTCTTGTCCCGGTGTTCTCATCGTCCTATTTACTTCTCTCTTTGGCGTTTTTATGTGTTGTGGTATCACTTATAGCTCTATGCGTTGTCCATCTGTTCTCAGCTGAGTTGGTTTTATAATTGCAATTTATTTATGTACTGCCCATTATGCCTTGTCCATGCACAGCGCCGCGGGCCCCTTGTAGCGCCATATAAATAACAGCTAATATTATTTTAAGAGGGGTCATCCTGTATTATTAGGGGTCTCACTGTATATTAGGAGGGTGTATCCTGTATTAGGAAGGGTCTCACTCTATATTAGGAGAGGTCATCCTGTATTTTTAGGGATCTCACTGTATATTAGGAGGGTGTATCCTGTATTAGGAAGGGTCTCACTCTATATTAGGAGAGGTCACCCTGTATTATTAGGGGTCTCACTGTATATTAGGAGGGTGTATCCTGTATAAGAAAGGGTCTCACTCTATATTATGAGAGGTCACCCTGTATTATTAGGGGTCTCACTGCATATTAGGAGGGTGTATCCTGTATTAGGAAGGGTCTCACTCTATATTAGGAGAGGTCACCCTGTATTATTAGGGGCCTCACTGTATATTAGGAGGGTGTATCCTGTATTAGGAAGGGTCTCACTCTATATTAGTAGAGGTCACCCTGTATTATTAGGGGTCTCACTGTATATTAGGAGGGTGTATCCTGTATTAGGAAGGGTCTCACTCTATATTAGTAGAGGTCACCCTGTATTATTAGGGGTCTCACTGTATATTAGGAGGGTGTATCCTGTATTAGGAAGGGTCTCACTCTATATTAGGAGAGGTCACCCTGCACTATTAGGAGAATGTAACACTACATAAGGAGCCTCTCTCCAGTCTGAGCAGTCCCTAGAACCATCACCATGGAGACCAGTCGTCCCGCCCCTTCCTCTGTCCCATCGCTCACTGTGGTGTAGTAAGATGGCGCAGGGTACCGCACACAGATAATGATGACTAACGGTCACAGGGTGTAGTAAGATGGCAGTGTACAGTCATGTGAAGCCGCCCGTGTGGGTGTAGCAAGACGGCAGCCGACGTTAGCTATCAATACGTCATGACGCAGCTGCGTGTGACGCGTTAGAGCTCAGCGCTTCGTCCGTTCGGCCTGTTACTCGGTGTTCGCCATGTACCGGACTCCGCTGCGGCGCGGGCCGTCCCCGGACACCCCTCCCCTGCACCTCTCTCCAGTCAGACGCGGCCGCTCCCCGGCCAGGCGCTCCCGCTCCAGGTCCCACGGCCGGTCCCGCTCCAGGCACGGCGGCCAGCACCGCTCCAAGTCCAGAGGCCGTCGGTCCCGCTCCAGGTCTCGTCCCGGCCGGTCCAGGTCCAGGTCCCGTCCCGGCAGGTCCCGCTCCAGACCCCGCCGTTCCCGCTCCAGACCCCGCCATTCCCCGTCCCCTCGCTCCCGTCGGCGTTCCCCGTCCGCCCGACGCCGTTCCCCGTCCCCCCGACGCCGTTCCCCGTCTCCTCGCTCCCGCCGACATTCCCCGTCCCGCCGCCACTCTTCGTCTCCCCGCTCCCCTTCCCCCCGGTATCCAGCCCGGCTCCACTCCCCGGAGAAATCCCACCCGTATGAGGGCCGCAGCAGTGAGCAGGTGAGTGCCCCGCCCCCGCGGTACTGCTGAGCTCCTCCCCCCGCGGTACTGATGAGCCCCTCCCAACTATTTCCCACTGTCATTTGCACCTCAAACTTGTGTAACTGCCCCCTCCCCCAGTTACAGACCCACCCCATCACCTGCCCCCTCCCCCAGTTACATGCCCACCCCATCACCTGCCCCCTCCTGCAGTTACAGACCCACCCCGTCACCTGCCCCCTCCCCCAGTTACATGCCCACCCCATCACCTGCCCCCTCCCGCAGTTACAGACCCACCCCATCACCTGCCCCCTCCCGCAGTTACATGCCCACCCCATCACCTGCCCCCTCCCGCAGTTACATGCCCACCCCATCACCTGCCCCCTCCCGCAGTTACAGACCCACCCCATCACCTGCCCCCTCCCGCAGTTACAGACCCACCCCGTCACCTGCCCCCTCCCCCAGTTACATGGGCCTGCCCTCTTATGGAACTTGCTCAGCCTCCGCCCACCCTGTCATACCCAGTCCTGGGCCCATCTTTCACATGCCACCTACAGTTACTACAGCTTCTGAATTGTTTCCTTCCCATTGGGTATTAACTTACTTCTTCCTCCACAGCTTCGCTATTCATCCAGTTACCTCTCCAATGCAGTCAGTGACCACCGCTCCCCTGACCTCCGCCCTCTGACAAATCCCAGCGATGACAGGTAGAATACCCCACACCCCTCGGAAATGTTGGTGCTTACTACAGAAACTTGTCTGTTGCTATGTAGAAAAGAAAGCAAACGTCTGAATACCAGCTTTCCTCTGGTGTTCGCTGCTGGAGTTTGCCCCCTCAGTCATTGAGCTCTATTATATGCCTCATTGGAGGAGAACACTGTTAAATGTTAACTTCGCCCAAACAATATGTTGCATAATTGCAATCATTATGTTGGGTACTAAAATTACTGGAATACTTCTGCCTGAAATCTACTGAAAGCCCAAAAAGCCTCCGTTCAGTTGGGTTCCATGGCGGTTTTGGAAGGTCATTTATTACCAGCATATTGTTCAATTGGTTGAGTAGTTTGGTTTTCAGCTTTGAGCAAGAGATTTCAGGTGGAAATCCTAATAGGGGCATAATGACTTTGAATAGTGCAGGAAATGTTATGAAACTGGTGTGTTTGCAACTGTGCTTAAAGGTTCTGTAACACATAGCAACCGGCAATATTCTGTCACCTCTGAAGAACGGTTTAGAAAATGAAAGCCAACATCTGATAGGTTTCTGAGGGTTTCACCACTTTCTTCATAATCATGTTTTCCATACCCTTATTTCAGGACTTCCTAAAACAATCACATTCTATTTTCCAAATGCAGCCGCAGACAACGGTCCTGTGAATGAGCTTTTAGATGGTTTCTCCAAATACATTTTTGGAGGTTTTGGCTTGCCCTTACACCCCATCCTTTGGCAGAGCAGCATGGAGGTGAGGGTGACTTGGACTTGTCTTGAACATGTCTGTAGCATCAGATGTGCAAAATTTCCACAATCCCTTGATAGTGAAAGAGTTAAATGACGTGATCGACTGGAGTACATATATTGGAGTCTCCCATCCTGTCTGCATCCTTGGATCAATTTTTGCTCAGTCCACCTTTTAGGGCAATGCATTTCCAAATGCAATATTCATCAAGGTCTCGGTCTATCCTTGTGGGTATCTTCACCTTGGCCATTGTTCAGACTCTAACCTGGTTCTTCTGTCATGGTCTCACGTTAGTGCTCCAATGTAGGCTTTGTCCTATTTAGCAGTGCAGACATTTCACAAGGCTAAAATATAGGATCCCTACATCCTGCATTAGTCAGCAAGTCTAGTGCAGTTCTGCTTTAGATAAAAGACCTCGTGTAGCGTTGCCAACAATTGCTTGCATGTCAAATTTACAGCCCTCAATACTCATGTTTGGGGACCAGGGTTAGTCTGAAAGAATGTGACAAATTCCGGCCATATCGAGCAAATGTTCTTTACACTTTAGGTTCCTGGGGTCCTTTCTGCCAATGGGCTACAGACTTCTGCTCAGATACAGCATTTATCCCACATCATATGCTGGAATAGACTTTGATGGATTTTACCTTAACAAAGAGTAATTTAAATATGCAAGAAAGCTGGTACTCAAGCAGGCGTCTCTCATGAGATTCTGGAGATGACATGGAGGAGGAGTTTTAAAGCTGTGAAGGATCAAACATTTGAGGCAGAAGATGAGTTTCCTACTTCTTCATCCCTTGCAGATGCTGTGTCCTGTCACTAGGTTTCCTTCTAAACTAAACCTGTCCATATCAAAGTGCATCTATCCTGTCTATAAAAATGTTCTTCCCTTGTTCTTGGATTTCTCTGTGACCTCCCTTGTGTGCCGCTATTATATAATTTTATAGACTGCGCACTGTTTTGCTTTCCTGTTTTCTAAAGAAGAGTTCATTTAATATACCCTTTGTGCACCTGATGGCTTTGGTTGTCAGCAGTTTCTTTAAGGAATAATCCTTTGTCGCTATGATTGTAGTTGTCAGGCTCAGTTATTCAGACATTCCTTGAACAGGGCAAAGAATCGCTCATGGGTGGTGGCATCCAAATCTATGTAGTCTTCTCAGGATGTTGGTGAAGTGTTTCCTGTTAATCTGGCCTTATATAGACCTCTGTCTTTTGTACAGTCCTTATTGGGCTTGATAAACTGGAATTGTCCTCTTGTCTTTGGTCTTATTTGGTTTAATGTCTTGTCTTATAACTATATGTTAATTGACCTTACCCCTAGTACTAGGGTCAAACCTGCTGCTCAATTTCATAAATGACCCCAAGAGCTCAGTGGCAGGGGCTCTTAGGGCTGGGAGCATGTCAGGCCAGTTTAGGGTGGTGTGAGGGTATTATTAAAAATAAAAAAATAGTTATAGAAAATCCATTAAAAAATTATTCTGGAAAAAAAGGTGAATGGAATTGATCTCTAAGTTGAGGGAAGAGGTGGAAAGTTTTCTTTTTTTTGGTTCTTTGTCTTCCCTTCTATAACTCCATTAGACATGTATTTATCCCCCATTGGTTTCAGAAAATTAGAAAGGAAAAAAAAGATTTCATCATAAGTTTATAAATGGGTTAGAGAATAAAGACCAGGAAGGATTGTGAAAAGACCACCCCCTGGCACTGGAGTAAAGTGCCCCTCCATTGTAAGTGTAGTCAGGACATGGATTGTTTCCCTAATTCATATACTACAGGTTTTAGAAAATAATGTTGATACATTGTCATACATATGTAGCAAATATTGCATAGAATATACAAATAGCATTCAGTTATTGTGTCTTGGCGATTTTGGTAGCTATTACTATAAAGTTGTTCGAGGTCTCAGTCCGATTGTATATTGTTTCAGATCTACATCTGTCCATGAGATTATTTCCAGCATCTACCAGGGTTCTGGTGACGCTCGCACCCTTTCTGGGTACCCCCATCCCTTTCCAGGCCTCCAGGATAGAAGACCTATAGATGAGCCACTGCCCATGCCTAAAAAGTCAATATTAAAGAAACGTACTGAACCAGAGGCCACAAGCCACAGCCAATCCCCTCAGGTATGTACTCAGTCCCACACATCTCACACTGCTTATGGTCTGTTTAAGCTACGTATATGTACACAACTTCCTGTAACAATTGAGATTGAATTCCTGATCCTATGTATAGGATCTCATCATTACAAGGCGATTCCTCTGGTTGGATTCATTCTTTGTATAAAATTAAGTTAGCGAAGTGAAAAGTCTTACGGCATTGGGAAATTACATCTCAGGGGTAAAACAATTCTTAGAAATGGGCATTTTATTGTACATGTGTTGTCTGTTCTCCATGCCGAGAAAACCCTCACAACCTTGTCGGTTAGCATATGGGTGTATTTGTGGCTTGGACCTGTGTACAATGAAAATCACCACTTTGTATTTACGGTTTAACTTTATTTTTTCTTTCCAACAACAGGCTGATAATTCAAGTAACAAGGATCTAACAGATTTGAAGTCTTCCCCAGCTTCAGCGAGAATCGGTGAAGTAGCCTCTAATAGTGTCACAAAAGGTCCCGACAAGATTAACTTGCCACAAACCAAGACCAGTCAAATGACCCAAGGAGACAAGAAGCCCGGTCTTATCCCTCCAGTACTCACGACAAGCAACATTTCCAGCCTTCCATTAGCTGGAATGAAATGTAACTTGCCAACTGTACCCAGCAGTAACCCATCTCCAGCAACACAATTGATCCGAACCTTGACCACAACTAAACAATTTGGCACTAATGCTAATGCAGACCCCGTGGGTAAAACGGCTCAACATGATCAGTCGGAGAGCAAATTACCTTCAGCAAATGACCCCAAGATTAGCCAATACTCCCCATCTATGGGAAACTTTCTACATATGTTTAACAAGAACGCCTGTGAATCTCAGGGTCTTATTTTCAATCCCACAAGACCCTTTCCTGAATGTAAGAAAGAAGATCCTAAACCAGATGACGGCTTTTTGTTACCACACGAGCAGGCAAAGGAGACGGAGTGCAAATTATCTCCTGCCCCGGCAAAAGTAGATGTTTCTAGCAAAACTCAGGATCAGAATCAAAGAAGCGCCTCAGAAATTGAAGATGAAGAAAGATTCTTGTATGGAGACGAGGAGAAGAGCGTGGACTCTGAGAAAGCACCACCTAGCCAACCACCTAACCAACCACCTAGCCAAACACCCCCTGTACCTCCTGACAAGCAGGAGTTTGAAAAGATCCATGATCTGCTAAAGACTATTGGATTGGATATTGGTGTAGCGGAAATCGGCAAACTTGCCGTCCGAACACAAGAGCGGCTTCATGGAAAGAAATATATACCTAAGATGTCACAGGCTTCAACAGAGCAGCCACAGGCTGGGACTGACGCCAGTCCTGCTGACCCCAAACTGAAAAACTCTCAGCCTCCTGCTAAATCAGAGAATAAAGAGAAAGACCCTGCTGAACCATCAGCAAATGTGGAACAAACTGCAAAGCCAGTTAAATCGGTTAAAGAGCAAACCCCACCAGTACCCCAACCCTCAGGACCTACCACTAAGGAGAAACCGCCCCCGTTAATGGAGATACCAGCCCCCAAAGAGACAATTCCCCCACCCAATGTAGAAGTCCCCGTTCAGTCGGACAAAATTCAACCGTTGATGGAGGTACCATCTGCTGCTTCCCAAATTCCCACCTATCCTCCATATACTCCCACGCCATTACTACCTGGATATAGCATGCCACCTCCAACCTATAATCCCTACACTCCCTATGCCACATATTCCACATCCAGCTGGCCAATGTATACACCAGTCCCTCAGGCCCATGTACCTCCCCCTCTGATGTCCTCTGCCCCAATCCACAACACCCGCATTAATTTACGAGTCATTGAAACCACTGCAGATGATGTCAAAACAGCAACTAATCCAATAGGAGAACTACTGGCCAAGCAGCAGGCCGATCGCAGAAACAAAGAAACCGAGAAGAATAAAGTAAGTCTCTTCTTGATACTAAAAGGCCATTATCTAACCTTGTATGTCCCAATAGATAAGATACAGTCTTACTTTGACTTTTCACTGAACACCACCACAGCTGGTTGACGGTGTATAAAGGAGATCTGCTCTAGGCAGCAAGCTAAACTAATCTGCACAGAGCTTACCAGTTATACCTGCCGTTCCAGAACCTCTAATCTGCGCAGGGCATACCAGTTATACCTGCCGTTCCAGAACCTCTAATCTGTGCAGGGCATACCAGTTATACCTGCCGTTCCAGAACCTCTAATCTGCGCAGGGCATACCAGTTATACCTGCCGTTCCAGAACCTCTAATCTGCGCAGGGCATACCAGTTATACCTGCCGTTCCAGAACCTCTAATCTGTGCAGGGCATACCAGTTATACCTGCCGTTCCAGAACCTCTAATCTGCACAGAGCATACCAGTTATACCTGCCGTTCCAGAACCTCTAATCTGCGCAGGGCATACCAGTTATACCTGCCGTTCCAGAACCTCTAATCTGCGCAGGGCATACCAGTTATACCTGCCGTTCCAGAACCTCTAATCTGCGCAGGGCATACCAGTTATACCTGCCGTTCCAGAACCTCTAATCTGCGCAGGGCATACCAGTTATACCTGCCGTTCCAGAACCTCTAATCTGCGCAGGGCATACCAGTTATACCTGCCGTTCCAGAACCTCTAATCTGCGCAGGGCATACCAGTTATACCTGCCGTTCCAGAACCTCTAATCTGCGCAGGGCATACCAGTTATACCTGCCGTTCCAGAACCTCTAATCTGCGCAGGGTATTTCCGCTACTACGTCCACTAGGATATCAATCTCGCACTCTGGTTTACACTGCTCGAGCGATGGCTGCTAAGCAATGGCTGCCTGTTCTAAAGCTGGCACAGGAAGGTATATTGTTCAAGCTCCGTAACATATAGGTTATGATATACAGTAATGTTCACAGATTGTTTTACTCGCTCCTTAAGTGATTTTTACAAGGTTACAGTTTGGGGCCTTCATAGAACCCCCCCATCCTACTAGTGTGCCCATGTCCTATCTGGAATGCACAGCAGTGAAGAAGAATAAATAATGGGGAGACAGAAGTAACAATTACAGAGCACCTTAATGATGGCAGCGGGTGGATACGAATGTAACTTAACATCTGTAAGTTCTATTACCGTCATGAGACCGCGCCTGATGTTCAGAAGAGGTCAGCAGTAATTAGCTGTCTCTTGTATCGGTGATATGTGACCTCATTGGGTGTGCGGTATTAATTACCAAAACTATGTGCAGAATCCACTTTGCTGCCGCCATGTGCCTTTATTTGTTCGAGTGCATCTAGATTTCCACCAAGGTGTGTAGGTTTGTAGCGCAAGGAGGTGGCGTTTGTGTAGGAGCCGTAGTTTGCCCTGGCCGGGGGGGGTATGGAATCTGCACACAGTTTTTGCGGACAATTGCAATAATGAGATATTGTTTTGTGGAGCATGATTATCGAAATTAAATAAAAAGAGGGAGGTCACATGTTTATGGGGGGTTCCTTACTCTGCAAAAAGACTGGAACTTTGTCCCTGCTCATAGCTTGCGGTCTTCGCATCTCGTCCTACACTTAATGGAACACGTTTTGTACCTCCATGTAGCACTTTTCAGTTTCTAGTTGCACCGAGCATCATGATAAAAATGCCACATGTAATAGACATTGCAATCACTCTCATTAATTTCAGTGAGGCTAACCCAAACATTGAGAAAAACTGGGAAAGTTTTACTTAATAAGAAATGGGGGTGACTGTGATGTGACATTCACACTTGCGCCTCTGGACTCTTAAACACACGTGTAGTATGCAGAGGTGTCTCCCAATGCTGGATAGTAGTGGATAGCAGTGCTCAGACACACTGGTGCAATACTAAGGGATTAATCTGGAGAGCTTGGTAGCCAGTAAAGTTTACCCATTCCCTCGGTGTCCTCTCACCCGGTCATGGAAGTTGGAAGCTGCAGAAAAGTGGACGCTTTGGGGCTGCATGCTGGAAGTTCAAGCGATGTATAAACCAAGCCGTCCATCTTGGAATTCTCTCATGGTTCTCCAAAATGCTG
This sequence comes from Mixophyes australis, assembly GCA_036250195.1. Lineage (NCBI taxonomy): Eukaryota > Metazoa > Chordata > Amphibia > Anura > Limnodynastidae > Mixophyes > Mixophyes australis. Next base: position 375,959,452 of record JAVHZZ010000003.1, read on the forward strand.
ATTTCCCCTGTAGTGGGAAAGCAGCTGCCTGTTAGTGTACTTACCTTCAGGAGGTAGAGTGGAGTAAACTATACCCATGTAGAGTCCACTCAGATTAAGCCTTTTATTCCCTTACTAACAGTAGGGACACTGATATGCATTGTAGATGGCTGGGTATTGCACGTATAAATTCAGCCTACTATAACACCCTATCAGCAGTGTCCATTGTTCTGATTATATGATGCTTTAATTGCATTAGAGCTTTTTTTGTCTTTGTTTAAACCACCTGGATCATGTTTGTTTTGTGCTGTATTATTCCAATGCCGAGTCTCTTAATTGATATGTTGTTGTAATTTGCTGAAGAGGCGTCTGTAGCTGTTGTGTAACGTTCTAGGTAAGTGTGAATATGAACTGTTCCTTTCACGTCATACCTTGCATCGGAGCTGTTCGGCATTGAACCCAACACTGGCCATATGACCTTAACTAGATGTAAAGCTACAGATGTGACCCTTTCATTTATTGAAGGTCATGGAGGAGTTGGATGGACTTATGAAAGAGCATCAAGCCAAGAAAGACAATCTGCAGACCCTGAGTGCGAAGGTGGAGCAGTTACGTATCCATCAAGGTAAGTGGACATTGAAGACAATGTCTTTTGCTAAATATTTTGTCTAGTACATTGTTTGGTGACATTGTGGATACACATCCGTTACCAGGTAAATGTGTTATTACTTCTCCATAGAAAAGTCTATTATGATACAGTGACACCATGATGATTTACTTTGCTTCTCCCAGGTATCCTGCGGCGGAAGAAACGAAAGGAGAAGGATGGTCATAAGGACCCTCTACTAGAGGAGCTGAATGCTGTTTTGGGGACTGCCCAGAAGCAGATTAACTCCCTGTGTCTGGAAATTATTAATACAAAGCAGAAACAGCAGCAGCTCACTAAGGTGGCAGAGATCTTAGGTGTCAGCCCTACTGAGTTAGCTGAAAGGAATGCAACTTGCAGAAAGCGGGAGAGGAGCCCAGGCTCTCCTCGATCTCCTGCTTCCACCAGGGTGAGGGTTTCACAGAGGTCATCTCACTGTCATGTCTCATATATGTACTGTCTATGGGTTTAGCTTTCATATTAAGTATATGTCTTGAACCCAAACTTAATTTACTATCTGGCCAGTAGCTCCATTTGTGTTCTTGGATAAATATCTACTATTTATGCATTTCTTATGATTGAAATTATCCAAGTCTTTTATCCACCCATTAGAACATGTCCATTCTCTTCTTAAACACATCTTCTTTCTTATCCAGGGCTCTGATAGTGAGTCGAGGAGTAGCAGTCACTCCAAGGCTAAGACTGACTTGAAGAGCAGCAATGAACCAGTGTCTAAGAGTAGCTCAAAACCTGGTGTTGCTAATAAATCTGAGGAAATCCGCTCATCTGGAAGCTCATCAGGCTCGTCCAGCAGCACTGTAAAGCCAGAAGAAGATTTAAAGCATAGAAGCACCCCACCAAGTTCAAGCTCGAACTCCAAAGATACTTCGGAGCCCAGCTTGTCTTGCTCATCGAAGACTGAGGATAGTTTAATGTTACAAGACAAGTCAAGGTCAATAAGCCCAAAGCCCACTGCACCCGCTTCCAAGATGTCCCCTAAGTGTGAGGAAACTCCACCCTTTGTAATATCTGAAATATTTGAATATTATGATTCTGGTGGACATTGGTGTGAGGACTGCAACACGATCTTCCTGTCACTGACAGAGTTCCTCCTGCACTTGCATGATAAAAAGCACAGTCAGGTATGATACTAAAAATAGGCCTTTATTTTGTTGTATGATTATATGGTGATGGATGCTTGTAATGTTTCTTGTCACGGAGGAATGAGGAGGTTGTGGTATCTGGACAAATAGTCTCCCCCCTTCCCCCATCCCCTCTAACTCTATTTATACAAGTAGACATGTTATAATTTTTCATTTGACTTCATATGTGCTTCTTAAATATTTATTTACCTTCTACTCAAATAGTGCTTGAAAGAACAGAAAAGACCGTGGGCTAAAAAGAAGCCGGAAAATACTGTTAGGAAACAGAAAGTCAACCTTCCTCTGAAAGGTGAGAACTTTCTCCGTACGGTGGTTTGGAAATTGTGGAACTACTGAATGTTCTCTGACTCGATCTGCTTGCACACGTTGCAGGTCCTGAGTTCCTTGTCCCAACTTATGGATATTACTGTGGACTATGCGAAGAACTGTTTCCAGATCATCAGGCAACTGAGGAGCATCTGAAAGCTTATGCTCATAATGACAAGTACAAGGTTTGTCTTTCAAAATGTCTCCTTAAACCAGCCACTGTCTTTGAGCTTGAGGGAAGTGGTAAGTCACTGCTATAGATCCTGTCCATCATCCTATGGGTAGGTTCTGTAGGACCAACCTCTTCTATTTATTGGCTCTCGGATAATTAAACCCTGACTAATTAATTTATCACGCATAAATAGATATCAGAAACTGTGTATATAATGGGAAATAGTTTACACTCGCTGCATGAAGCAGCAGCTCTTCATCCTAATCTTACACTCTGAAATTTATTATGCTGCATAAATCTTCAGTCCTGCAGGCTTTAAGGATGTACGATTATTAATTGAGGAGAAGCTTACAGCAGACATGAAAATGAGAAACGGTGCTGGTTTCTTTTTGAAGATTAAACCCTGTTCGGTTAGATTTAAAACTTGGATATTTTTTTCACAGAACTAATATATGTTCCCTTAGTAATAAGAATCCAAATTTACAATTTCTACCTGGTTATTAATTCCATTTTCTATAACTTTCCCAGAAACATACTGATGCTTTCAACAATTACGAATCACTGCGCCGTGAGAGGAAAAGATCAAGCTTGATTGCAGCTCAGGAGGCAGCTCACAAACAGGCAGAGCTAAAACGGAAAGCTGCAGAGCAGAAAAATAAAGCCGATGAGCAGAGCAAATCTAAGAAGGCGAAGCGAGAAGAGCAGGAGGAGGAAAGAAATGTGAAACGCAAACCACAAACCTCTGTGTCACCAGCCAAATCTGACCAGAAACGAAATTCTACTCCAGATAAGGAGCCAGTGAAAACCCCAACATTCGGGAAGTTTGCCTGGAAGACATCGGAGAACAAAAACCAAGCACCTGCTAGCTCATCAAAAGCGGAGGGTTCAGCCAACAAAGAAAAACTGGATGAAGCTAAAGGGCATGCTGGGAAGTCAAAGGGAATTGAAATCAAATTATTGGGTAAACCAAGTAATACACAGGGAAGCCCTCGAAATTCAACATCCTCTTCCACTGAACATCACGCTTCAACAACCTCCACATCCACCACCAATACCTCTACTACTTCTGTAACTCTCACAACACAAACCAAAGTTCGACCCAATCTGCCAGGTCCTACAACTGTTCGAAGAATGTCCTCTGCAGTTGCAGTAAATAAGCCAGCTCCTCTAAATACATTTTTATCTATAAAGTCTTCAAGCACAGCCTCAAAATCTATACCCGTATTCAAAGGTAAATCTGAGGGGGGCTTTCCAGAGGACTTGGTTTCCAGAGCTTTTGGAGGACAATTGGTGCCTCTGAAAGAAACTAAAGAGTCCAAACCGAAACCAGAACCTGTTTCCACAGTCAAAACAACAAAGGAGACCTCTAGTAGTGTGAAACCTGACCATGAAAATACTGTTTCCCAGGCCACGAAAAGCAGAAACCAATGTTTATATGATATGCTGTTCAATAGAAAGGATACTGCTGATCGGAGCGTTGACAATAAAGGAGGAAAAGGAACGAAACAAACCCCAACATCTACAAAACAAATGGGTTCTAACTCTCACAAAGCTGGTTTTATTTCCATCAGCCCAAGTACTGCACTTTCCTCCAATCCTTCACATAAATCTACGAGTGATTCCAGCAAATTAGTACAAAATCCAGGTTCTGGAAAAGTCCAGCACGTACAAAGTACGAAGTCTTTTACTCAAAGTCCTAGTCATGCAGGATCTGTCAGAACATTTCAGCCTCCAAAACCCAGTACGATATCTGGCAAAGTGGAGTTGGCTAAGGGAGTGACTGTTTCAAGCAGTTCACAAAGCAGTACGTCACCAGTGGAAAAAGGCAAGAACACAGTTTCCAATATCTCGATGACTAGTAAGCCAGGGTATGATCACTTACAGGAAGAAAAGGGAAAATTGACCACTGGCCAAAAACCTTCAGATATCAAGACTCCTAGTAAACCAGAACAAACTACTCCCCAAGATGTCAAGATCTCTACTCTTTCAATGAACCCTGTGACAGGGAAACTGGAATATGTGGCTGTGCAAGAAGCAAATAAAGACAAGGAAACCATTGCCCTAAAACCGTCAGAAAGCAAAGTATATGCTGAAAGTATAAAACCAACTTCAGTGTTGGCTATGAATCCAAAACCCATTTACAGTGCTACTACCAAACTGAATCAAAAATTTAAAAAGGCACCTCTGTCTCTGCCCTCTTCTTTGTTTGGCCATGTACCAGACCTAGGGTGTAAAGATATTAAAATCTCATCAGCCCAGAACACCAGTAATATAGCAGAGAAATCTAATGAAGGTCAACTACCCCCTGAGCAGAGTAATGTAACCACAAACTTTCCTAGTAAAACAAGTCCCACTAAAACCAGTAACAATGACCTGCAAAACGAACTTGACTCGTATTACAAGTTAATAGCTTCTGAAGATGACCCCGAAGATTTAACAACTTCTGAAGATCAAGACATGGAAGCTCCACCAGTTGTTGCCAGCGCTCCTGTCCAAATAAAAGTGGAAAATCGAGGAAGGAACAAAAGACCAGAAAACAAACAGACTCCCATGAAGACACCAGTTGTCCCTGTCTTACCAGTTGAATCTAGTGAAGATATAGATGAATCTGATATGGCTTGTGAAGTTCCTGAAGTTCCCTTGAGTACGGTTAATGTCTCTCTGCATAAAACCTTGGGCCAACACTCTATGCCGCCCGCTAATTCCTTCTCACAAGTCTACGGAAAAGTGGCCACGCAACCTGTGAAGTTTTCACTTGGAAAAATTATTGTGAATAAAGATTATTCAAAGAAAGTACCAGAGACCACATCTGTACCAGATTGTTCCATGGAAGACTTGTCTGTATTAACCACATGTGATTCCGATTAAGATTAACCATAAAATGATTTGTAAAATTGTTTATTAATCTATGGTCCACTTCCTTTAGTATAAAGAGATCAGATTGTCTTTGAGAAGGTCACAATTTACACCTACTGTAAATATTGAGACCGTTCCAGTCTCCCAGACAGCGTGGCCAGTCTTTCTTCCCAGTACAATAACTTTTTTGTGTAACTTCATCCTGCGGATTTATGTTTTATGTTAGCAAATCGCTTCCAATGTTTAAATGTGTTTAAACTTTCAAATGTTACCTTATGCAGTTTGTTTTTAAATTGTGCATTGAATTCCTGGTTTTCAGTCCTTTTGGTTTGTAAATATTTTTGGGAAACTGTCAAATTTAAGTTTCTGCTCAACTTGCTCGATGTGTCCCAGGACGGTGATGTGAACGAGGAGATGGAGCTCTCGGAATTGGATCTGCGCGGGACAAGATAAATTTACATTGTGTTGTGTTGTAAATATTCCTTTTGGGATCACCTTTCTGTGCACACCTTTTGTTTAGTTGCATTTTGTTCCAGTTTATCATGTGCCATTATTGTGTGATTGTTCTTCAGGGGTTTACGGAATCCTGCAGGAAACTGAGTGGAGATGATGTCTTGGTAAGACCTCCAGACTATGGATCTTGTATACATTGTTACTACCTTGTTATAAAGTAACACATGCAATGATTCCATAACAGTTTGGCTGTATGCTCAGAAGACTGAGGAGAACATTACATACTGGTCACATGAGTCCCATCGTGGTAAAACCTTCCCCCCCTTCTCTACTTTGTATTATTCTTTTTCTGAACTGTGCAGTGTATACTGACAATTACATTTCAATAAAAGGTGATCGAAAATGCTGTTTTTTCCTCCTTTTGCATTATTTTTTGTCATTCCGACCTATACACCACTAATTTGCATGGGATTAGAATATGTATGCTTGTATAAAAAAGACAGTACAGCCAGGGTCCAACAAGACACAATTTGTGGTCCTGCAGCCAGGGGCGGATCCAGAAGTTAATTGTACCGGGGGCGATTTAGCCCCGCCCCCTTTTTGACACTTAAGGCTGCTGACGGCTGCACACTGTGCAGATCCGTTCAGCAGAGAGAGTTAGGGAGCGAGTCCTGCCCGGCTGCTCTGATTGTGTCAATAAATCAGAGCAGTTGGGCAGGACTCTCTCCCTAACTCTCTCTGCTGAACAGATCTGCACATAGTGTGCAGCCGCCGGCAGCAAGCCCCTGCTAGCGGGGGCGATCGCTCCCCCCCCCCCCCCCCCCCCCCGGATCCGCCACTGCCTGCAGCTGATAGCTGTTGACTTTTCCTGTACAAATTGTGAAACAAATGTGAGAGATAACAGAAGGCTGCCATTGTGTAAGTGTAAAGGAATATGATGCACCCATAGGTTCTGTATGTACTGGTAACAAATCTCATAGCGTTTTCATAAACTAACGCACCAGTCATTGAGCACAGATCGAAATCATTTTTCTAGCTTAGTCCCACTGACTGCACCATGGTCACTCTGTGAAATTAGATTCATAGCTCTGGGATCGTACATTACAAAGAGCTTCACCTAAGAGAAGGAACTACAAGTGCATGGTATCCATTGCATCAGAATAAAGTCCTATGTATTTCATACTTTGCACTCGGCCACTGTGAAGTTACTGGTTTCCTTCTGAAATGTTCAATACAAACATCCTACTGCTAGAAAATAGGGATGGGGTTATTTAAACAAAATCTTCCCACCGCTATGTTGGGTTATTCACAGTCCTGATCCCTGATTGTTATGTGAAGTGGTGCATATTCCTGTGTGTTGTCTGTTCTCTGTGTGTGTTCCTGAACATTGCGCTGTGTGATTGTGGCAGGGTCAGTTGGACAAGGGGGGATAATATAGGACACAGGAGTGAGGAGTGTTATAGGGAGGACGGATGGACTTTACCTCCTGTACTAAATATTTACTGTGGTTCATTCCCTCTTGTCTGCCCATTGGCTTTACCCATCGTTACTTACTACATATCACAAATAGTAATGTAGGTATAATAAATAAAGAGTCGTCATCTTGAAAATGAATTCTAACATCTGAAATGTAATAATCTGCATTGTACCTTTATAGAAAGAAACTCCTGCTTTTGAAAAAAGTTATAAACTAGTTTTACAATAAGTCTTCTCACATAAGCTTAGCCCCTGCTATATGTCATGACACAATCAGGACCTTGGGTCCATGGCGATCCTATCAAAGCAATCTGGGATGGGTCATCCGCTTACATGGATGCTGGATCAGAGCAATGAATAGATACTGTGTATGTCCATAAGTATATACTACTTAAAGGGGTTATATGAGCTCCAAAACACTCGTGTAAACTGCCAAAATATCGTCTCTCGTCACCTCAAACTGCAGAAATCTAAGGCAAGAAGATATAAAACTTGAGCCGTCTTACCCAACACTCCAAGTTGTAGAAACAGTTTATGATGTTAAGCAGCAGATTACACAAACTTGCAGCATTCAGATAGTAAAGAATAACTTTTATAGGCTACTGTGGTGTCCTTTTTCGAGCGTGTAAGGTGGCATTATAGGTGTTTTGTCCTTGCTGCCATCTCTGTCCGTCACACAAACCACGCTGCGTCTTCACATAAATGTTGTTTCTTTATTTTTCTTCTCCGAGGCTGAGTCTGTTCCTTGTGTACACAAATAACATGTCCTCTTTGCATGAAGGCAGCTCAAAATCGCCCAGCATGTTTATACCTCTAAAAGGACACTGTACGCTCACAATGCAATACACAGCAGCCAAAATTAACGTAAATAAAGCGCTTGCTATTTATCGTCGATTGCATCGTAGTAGACGGTCAACGTGTCTCGGACATCTTTATGGACAGCACCTGGCTTCAGCTTTTGCCTGTGATGATATTTACTAGCTACTGTTTTAGGCGTAGTTTTCGAAGACGCTTTGTGCATGTTTTCTTTGAATCGTTGGTGATGGGCGACATAATATTTTTCAGGACCTTAACAATTGACCCCTCATCACAAAAGGGAGAAGCATAAGATCTTGACGTCCTCCTTGCGTCTTCTCCGGATGAGCTCTACCTCTGTGTGCGTTTTACTATAACGTGAAGTGTTTACAAATCTCAAACCATAAGGTAACCTGTGGTTGGTCAGGGAAGCTGGTGAGGACATCAGGATTAAAGGGAAATTGCTCCGGGGGGGTTATTTATCAAACCTTCTGAAAGGGAATAGTGGAGGTGTTGCCCATAACAACCAATCGGATTCTAGCTTTCATTTTTCTATCTCTTTCTAGAGAATGACAGCTGATTAGTTGCTATGAGTAACACCTCCACTTTTGGTTGTTTCTTCAGTGATTCCGTTCCTCTGTAACTTCATCATATTATACCTCGGTCTCATTATTCCTTTGTTCTACCACCTCAAGTCCCCCTCTGCTCCCTATTTCATTTTGTCTACAAGAACAAAGTAAGTTGCAGTGAGAATTCCCTTCTCAAGGACACCCCTTGTATTTTTGAAGCCAATAGAGGTTATGGGAGATATCGCTATGCATTGTCCATGTAGCATACAGAGAGCTGAGTCATGTGTATGTTCTCACCTAAGCAAATAAGTAAACATAGTATTAAGTCATGGATGGGGAACATGGCTTACCTCAAGGGCTGCATGTGTGGCCCTTCAATCTTCAAAAGGGGCCACACAGAGGAAGAAGGGCGAGCACCCTAACCCGGTATGTCGTGTGGTCATGTGATGCAGAAGTCGGCTGTCCCCATCCTGCCGTATTCCGTGCTTTATAACAAAGCAGAGAATAAGATTGGGGGCAGCAGGCCGCCTGTTGCCCACCACTGTATTAAGTGATGTGGGCTCCATGACGCTCTGTCATACTGTGGCTAGCCAGGGTGGCTACATGAGGAATGAGCAATGCTGTTTCCAGGACAAGGCATTAAAATAACTCACCAGCTCCTCTGATGTAAGTTTTGTTGCTGTTCTTTTTAGTGCCCTTTGGGGGAGCTTTTATTTGTGTGCGCTGTTCAGTTTGCCTTCTCCCAGGCAGGCTTCCTCCAGTCCAGGTGTAACCACTAATACAGGCTCCGAAGGTTAGTGGAGCTGTCAGGGTAGAGACTAGTGGGCTGGCATCTTGCTGTGTGTTCATAGCATAGCGCACAACTATTTAAAGGCTCCCTTAGTGGGCCACCAGGGTATCCTGTTTGCGCCAACTACACAGCTCGCACTGCATTGTGCAGCGAAAGAAAATAAGCTTCAGAGAACCTGCAGACTTTCTTTTTCAAGAACTGTTTAGTTACATATGGCACAAAATGACTGAGCAAGCGCCATAATCTGTTCTATGTAAACTAGTTGTATAGCTAGAGCTGTACTGGTTATTAGCGGAGTCTGCAACCTGGACACTGACAGACGCTCTCCATGTCAGGTTTCTGGGAAATAATTTCCAGTGTTCCAAAAAGATTTCCTAACGAAGCAAAAACAGCCTGCAGCAGACACTTCTTTGTAGACAAATTGTACGTACATAACAAGCGCTGCTTATACATAAATAGATGATGACCTTTTCCCTGTCTGAGTCTCCACTTAATGGGGGGCAATCAGTTGCCCGCAATGTGTCCTGAAGAGCCTCTGCGCAGGGATGTATCTTTGACAATTTTTTCTCGCATTCCTTAGAGGTGCGCAGGGCAATTAGCGACGTTCTGGTTCTTTTGAACCTGTAAATTAGCTACATGTCTAGCGGCTCATTATTGAGAATTGAATTTCCATCTAGAAGTCATAAAAACAGAGCTTGATTAAAGCTTAAGGCTAATATGTTTGCAGCGCCCCCTCACCTTCCACCCCAGGCTAATGTGTGGTAGACAAAAACTGTGGCCGTCCTTGTCTCCTACTTGCTTGTCATCAAGCTCCCTCTCGTCTTCAGCCTGTACCATGGAATACAAATGATTAAAACCTCACTACATTTTTCTTTCATGTTTTCTTTTACTTTGGGGATCAACTATTCTCTTGTATTTTAAAATTAATTTCAGTTTATACCTCTCCTTCACACAATTCTGCATCCCCCAAAAATCTTGCTCCCCTCTACAAGCCTTGTGTCCTTGGCTGCAACCTAATCAGCCTATTAAATAATCAGACCCTGCATAAGAATCAATTTTCTTTCTACCCACAGCTTTTGTCCCCTCATTTTTATATCTTCCAGATATTCCAGATTTACTAACACTTCTTAAAATAAAAAGTGGGGGATTCTAGCTATAATCTGTCTCGTACATTATATAAAATGATAGTTCTGAGCTGATTGGTTCCTATGGACAACAGCTCTGCTTTTCCTTTCTAGAAGTTTTAGTAAATCTACCCCTCAGGTTTTTTTTTTTACTCCCTGCAAAACAAAAAACAAACCTCTGTGCGGTATTTGATTTCCCCATTTGTGGCGCTCAGGAATGCCATGAGACTCGGAGAATACACAGCGCCTCCTCTGGTTGTCTCCATGGTGCAGTGGCACAAACTGGCAGCACTGGGGCACACTTGCCATAGATGGGCACAATACCTGGAGTACAATCAAATGATTTCTGGGCAGGTGGTGACTCTTCCCCCCCCCCCCCCCTAAACCTGCTGATCAGATGATTCTAGCGCACGGGAGGGAGTGTTTCTGGGCTGTCAGCACTGCATCGGTAGGAGTATACATTCTAGCTTGGAACACCATAGGTGGGCACTCCGCGTCCCCTCCCCTCCTATCAGAGACTCTGCCAGTCGGGTGTGTATTATAGGTCAGGGGACACGCGGAGAGTGGTGGGGTTTCAGAGATCTGTGTAACTGAAGTTTTGCTTTGTTTTTATTTTAGCATGGTGTCCTGTGATCCATGTGCTTAATGTCCCTGGTTTATCTGCCAGTAGGGTACGAGTGGAGGATACCCAGAGTCCCCCAGCGTGTGACCTGTAGCAGAACAGGAGAGTAAGTGCAGGTATATGTGTGTACAAGCTGGATTGTCTATATGTCTACCCTAGTATAATGCATCCTATCTGGCTTCATGTTACCTAATATGAAATATGGTGTGGGATTATGTGCCAGCAATACAGAGTATGGCGCTAGGTACGGTGCCCCCTGATACAGAGTATGACGGTAGAGACAGAACCAGCTCCAAGGTTCTGATCCAGTGGCAGGACACAGGAACGCAGCAATAGGACTGTATGTATTCAAGGAGATATTCAACAACCTTCTGACCAACATTGCAACACACACAGCCCACTCAGTACTTTTACCTTTGCAGTCTGGCTGGTCCATTGTGCAGTATGATGTTGCACATGCCCTTGTGTTTCTAACTCCCATTGTCCTATAGACTGTAAGCTTTCGAGCAGGGTTCTCTTACCACTCTGTCTGTATGTATTACCCAGTATTGTCTTATTAATGTTTGTTCCCAATTGTAAAGCGCTACGGAATTTGCTGGCGCTATATAAATAAATGATGATGATGATATGAGGCACTACCTTCTGGGTCATGGGTCCTTCTACAGGTAAAGAGTAAGTATTTAAATAGTAACATCAATTATGTGGTAATGCAATGGACCGATCATCCAATAAAATATGATGTTGCCATAATCTGTGTGGTGAATTAATTGTAAGTTATAAAATCCACCTTGTACAGCCAAATAATACAACACAAAGGCTCACAATATTTAATAATATTTTACTTAAATAAGTCATGAATCTAAACTGCCCTTTGAAAGAGAGACATGAAATGTAGAAATGTGATTTGCTGCATTAAGATTTGATTCAAACCATTGTAATTAAGTACTGCAAGGTTATTACTCACTGAAACAAAATAACAGTAATACTTCAGCCTATAAGCACGAAAGTATCATCTCTGTGCGGATGATACCCAAATCTATCTTTCCTCTCTTGATCTATCACCATCTGTGTTGACCCATGTAACCGGCTGTCTTTCTGCCATTTCATCTTGGATGTCCTCTCGCCAACTCAAACTTAATCTTTCTAAAACACAGTTAATAATATTCCCACCCACCAACAAGAGCATACCTGACATTTCTATCTCTGTTGATAACATGACTATAAATCCCACACCACAAGCTCGCTGCATAGGTGTAATCCTTGACTCACACCTATCCTTTGTTCCCCACATTGACTCTATATCTAAATCATGTTACATACATCTAAAAAACCTTTCCAGAATTCGCACATATCTTACGCAAGACACTGCAAAAACCTTCATTCATACACTTGTCATCTCCCACATTGACTATTGCAATTCCCTTCTTACTGGTCTTCCCCAAAACAGACTCAAACCCCTACAATCTATTTTGAATGCAGCGGCAAGATTGATTTTCCTTGCAAATCGTTATTCCTCTGCTGAATCACTCTGTATGTATCTACACTGGTTGCCTGTTTTCTACCGAATCCAATATAAAATACTCTTACTAACCTACAAGGCCATAAACAAAGCTGCACCAACATACATCTCTTCTCTTGTCTCAAAATATCTCCTAACTCGGCAACTCTGTACTGCACAAGATCTGCGTCTCTCATCCACCCTCATTACATTATTATTATTATTATTAATTTTTATTTATAGGGCGCCACAAAGTGTCCATAGCGCCGTACAGGGACAAACAAGTACAATACAAGGTGGGACAGCACGGTACAGTAAACAATAAGCACAGTTACTCAGTAAGCTCAAAGCACAGCTAGAGAGAGGGGGAGGGAAGACCAGCAAGCGCTGGAGCCCAAGAGGAAGGGCACTGATGATGGGGAGACCCCCTGAGGGGTGGGGGGAAAGGTAGCTGGAGAGCAGAGTTAGAAGTGAAGGAAACAGGAGGAGAGATGGCCCTGCTCAAGGGAGCGTACAATCTACATCCTACCATTCTTGGTTACAGGACTTTTTCGGGCTGCACCCACTCTATGGAATTCTCTCCCTCGCACAGTAAGACTCTCCTCTGGTCTACAAACTTTCAAGCGTTCTCTGAAAACACACCTCTTCAGACAAGCTTATAATATTCCTCAACCACCCTCTTAACCTCACTACATTACCCTATTACCACCCGTTACACAATTTCACACAAGACAACTACCCCCTGACCAACATTGTTGTGTGACAGGATCATTTTACCTTTGCAGCCTGGCTGCGCCAAAATGCAAAATATAGACTTAACCTCATGTGTCAAACTCCCATTGTCCCATAGATTGTAAGCTTGCGAGCAGGGCCTTCTCCCCTCTTTGTCTGTTTTACCCAGTTTATTAGTTTACTATGTTTGTCCCCAATTGTAAAGTGCTACGGAATATGTTGGCGCTATATTAATAAATGATGATGATGAAAGATTAATTTTTATTGTATTATTTCCAACTCAAATCAGAATGTATCTAGAAATACGCCAGACACGGCAGAGAAACACAATGTCATTGTAGCCATACGTGTAAAATGACCGAGCACATGTCAATAGCATGATGCGTGAATAACTGTATTAATGAGTTAGTGGTATATTGAAGCCTGAATGACAGCTATCCTTGAAATTCATAAATTAGAGTAAGAAGTGGTTACAATTAAATATACTCCCAGAAGAACAAACCAGAAAATAGTAAAAGAGATAAAGACGCTTCTTTACATTAATGAAATGTGTACAAGTGAATAAAATAATTTGAGACGGCAGCCAAGGCCAGATAAGACCAATGTGCGAGTGCAAATAAATCTTTCACTATTTTCTAGTTTTTTTTTCCCTCTTCCCTTTATATACCACAGACTTTTATATATGCTTCTCAAATACGTTTATTAAAGCAACCTTTCATCACTACCCAATATTTGTTTCTATAATCATTCTCAAAAGGTGTAAATGTGGTTCTCAAATATAAGAAGAAAAATGATAGTGGGGATACACACGAGTGGGCTAGGAAGGAAGATCTGAGGGAGAACCTGGGCAATGAGTATTGGGAGGAAATAGAAGAAAATACAACCTGTAGCGACTGGAAACAATCCCACACTCACTCCATGCAATCAGTCATCAATAAAATATGGAAAACCGATCAAAGGAAATTTATGAGTTTTCACCGCAACCCTTCCAAATTGTTTAACATACGTCTTCTATTTTCAGCCTTGCATTTGAAGTTGGTCCATCTAGTCCCCTTGTCCCAGCCATCCCCCTTTCCAGGGGACGGCCACATCACACTCTCCCACCTCTCCTTTTCTCTTACTTTTCCTCACATTTCTTTGTTATTTAATTTTATTCTACTAAAATAGGGCAATTATTGTAGTAAAATATCCTGAATTAAGATTTTGTGATATGTCTACAATAGCCATTTTCTTCCTTCTTTTTTGTATGCTGTTCATCATTATACTATGTCCATCATCCATCATTATACTATGTCCATCATCCATCATTATACTATGTTCATCATCCATCATAATACTATGTTCATCATCCATCATAATACTATGTTCATCATCCATCATAATACTATGTCCATCATCCATCATAATACTATGTCCATCATCCATCATAATACTATGTTCATCATCCATCGTAATACTATGTTCATCATCCATCATTATACTATGTTCATCATCCATCATTATACTATGTTCATCATCCATCATTATACTATGTTCATCATCCATCATAATACTATGTTCATCATCCATCGTAATACTATGTTCATCATCCATCATTATACTATGTTCATCATCCATCATTATACTATGTTCATCATCCATCATAATACTATGTTCATCATCCATCATAATACTATGTTCATCATCCATCATAATACTATGTTCATCATCCATCATTATACTATGTTCATCATCCATCATTATACTATGTTCATCATCCATCATTATACTATGTCCATCATCCATCATTATACTATGTTCATCATCCATCATAATACTATGTTCATCATCCATCATTATACTATGTTCATCATCCATCATTATACTATGTCCATCATCCATCGTAATACTATGTCCATCATCCATCGTAATACTATGTCCATCATCCATCATAATACTATGTTCATCATCCATCATTATACTATGTCCATCATCCATCGTAATACTATGTCCATCATCCATCATAATACTATGTCCATCATCCATCATAATACTATGTCCATCATCCATCATAATACTATGTTCATCATCCATCATTATACTATGTTCATCATCCATCATTATACTATGTTCATCATCCATCATAATACTATGTTCATCATCCATCATAATACTATGTTCATCATCCATCATTATACTATGTCCATCATCCATCGTAATACTATGTCCATCATCCATCATTATACTATGTTCATCATCCATCGTAATACTATGTCCATCATCCATCATAATACTATGTTCATCATCCATCGTAATACTATGTTCATCATCCATCATTATACTATGTTCATCATCCATCATAATACTATGTTCATCATCCATCATTATACTATGTTCATCATCCATCATAATACTATGTTCATCATCCATCATTATACTATGTTCATCATCCATCATAATACTATGTTCATCATCCATCATAATACTATGTCCATCATCCATCATAATACTATGTTCATCATCCATCATAATACTATGTTCATCATCCATCGTTATACTATGTCCATCATCCATCATAATACTATGTTCATCATCCATCATTATACTATGTCCATCATCCATCATAATACTATGTTCATCATCCATCATTATACTATGTTCATCATCCATCGTTATACTATGTCCATCATCCATCATAATACTATGTTCATCATCCATCATTATACTATGTCCATCATCCATCATAATACTATGTTCATCATCCATCATTATACTATGTTCATCATCCATCATAATACTATGTCCATCATCCATCATAATACTATGTTCATCATCCATCATTATACTATGTTCATCATCCATCATAATACTATGTTCATCATCCATCATTATACTATGTCCATCATCCATCATAATACTATGTTCATCATCCATCATTATACTATGTTCATCATCCATCATAATACTATGTTCATCATCCATCATAATACTATGTTCATCATCCATCATTATACTATGTCCATCATCCATCATAATACTATGTTCATCATCCATCATAATACTATGTTCATCATCCATCGTAATACTATGTCCATCATCCATCGTTATACTATGTTCATCATCCATCATAATACTATGTTCATCATCCATCATTATACTATGTTCATCATCCATCATAATACTATGTTCATCATCCATCATAATACTATGTTCATCATCCATCATTATACTATGTCCATCATCCATCATAATACTATGTTCATCATCCATCATAATACTATGTTCATCATCCATCGTAATACTATGTCCATCATCCATCGTTATACTATGTCCATCATCCATCATTATACTATGTCCATCATCCATCATAATACTATGTTCATCATCCATCATTATACTATGTTCATCATCCATCATAATACTATGTTCATCATCCATCGTAATACTATGTTCATCATCCATCGTAATACTATGTACATCATCCATCGTAATACTATGTTCATCATCCATCATAATACTATGTTCATCATCCATCGTAATACTATGTTCATCATCCATCATAATACTATGTACATCCATCGTAATACTATGTTCATCATCATACTATGTTCATCATCCATCATTATACTATGTCCATCATCCATCATAATACTATGTCCATCATCCATCATTATACTATGTTCATCATCCATCGTAATACTATGTTCATCATCCATCGTAATACTATGTTCATCATCCATCGTAATACTATGTTCATCATCCATCGTAATACTATTTTCATCATCCATCGTAATACTATGTTCATCATCCATCGTAATACTATGTTCATCATCCATCGTAATACTATGTTCATCATCCATTGTAATACTATGTTCATCATCCATCATAATACTATGTTCATCATCCATCATAATACTATGTTCATCATCCATCGTAATACTATGTTCATCATCCATCGTAATACTATGTTCATCATCCATCGTAATACTATGTTCATCATCCATCGTAATACTATGTTCATCATCCATCGTAATACTATGTTCATCATCCATCGTAATACTATGTTCATCATCCATCATAATACTATGTTCATCATCATACTATGTTCATCATCCATCGTAATACTATGTTCATCATCCATCATAATACTATGTTCATCATCCATCATAATACTATGTTCATCATCCATCATAATACTATGTTCATCATCATACTATGTTCATCATCCATCGTTATACTATGTTCATCATCCATCATAATACTATGTCCATCATCCATCATTATACTATGTTCATCATCCATCATTATACTATGTTCATCATCCATCGTAATACTATGTTCATCATCCATCGTAATACTATGTTCATCATCCATCGTAATACTATGTTCATCATCCATCGTAATACTATTTTCATCATCCATCGTAATACTATGTTCATCATCCATCATTATACTATGTCCATCATCCATCATAATACTATGTCCATCATCCATCATTATACTATGTTCATCATCCATCGTAATACTATGTTCATCATCCATCATAATACTATGTTCATCATCCATCATAATACTATGTTCATCATCCATCATAATACTATGTTCATCATCCATCGTAATACTATTTTCATCATCCATCGTAATACTATGTTCATCATCCATCGTAATACTATGTTCATCATCCATCATAATACTATGTTCATCATCCATCGTAATACTATGTTCATCATCCATCGTAATACTATTTTCATCATCCATCGTAATACTATGTTCATCATCCATCGTAATACTATTTTCATCATCCATCGTAATACTATGTTCATCATCCATCGTAATACTATGTTCATCATCCATCGTAATACTATGTTCATCATCCATCATAATACTATGTTCATCATCCATCATAATACTATGTTCATCATCCATCATAATACTATGTTCATCATCCATCGTAATACTATTTTCATCATCCATCGTAATACTATGTTCATCATCCATCGTAATACTATGTTCATCATCCATCATAATACTATGTTCATCATCCATCGTAATACTATGTTCATCATCCATCGTAATACTATTTTCATCATCCATCGTAATACTATGTTCATCATCCATCGTAATACTATTTTCATCATCCATCGTAATACTATTTTCATCATCCATCGTAATACTATGTCCATCATCCATCATTATACTATGTTCATCATCCATCGTAATACTATGTCCATCATCCATCATTATACTATGTTCATCATCCATCGTAATACTATTTTCATCATCCATCGTAATACTATTTTCATCATCCATCGTAATACTATTTTCATCATCCATCGTAATACTATGTTCATCATCCATCGTAATACTATGTTCATCATCCATCGTAATACTATTTTCATCATCCATCGTAATACTATGTCCATCATCCATCATTATACTATGTTCATCATCCATCGTAATACTATGTTCATCATCCATCATAATACTATGTTCATCATCCATCATAATACTATGTTCATCATCCATCGTAATACTATGTTCATCATCCATCGTAATACTATTTTCATCATCCATCGTAATACTATGTTCATCATCCATCGTAATACTATGTTCATCATCCATCGTAATACTATGTTCATCATCCATCGTAATACTATGTTCATCATCCATCGTAATACTATTTTCATCATCCATCGTAATACTATGTTCATCATCCATCGTAATACTATTTTCATCATCCATCGTAATACTATTTTCATCATCCATCGTAATACTATGTTCATCATCCATCGTAATACTATGTTCATCATCCATCGTAATACTATGTTCATCATCCATCGTAATACTATGTTCATCATCCATCGTAATACTATGTTCATCATCCATCGTAATACTATGTTCATCATCCATCGTAATACTATGTTCATCATCCATCGTAATACTATGTTCATCATCCATCGTAATACTATGTTCATCATCCATCATAATACTATGTTCATCATCATACTATGTTCATCATCCATCGTTATACTATGTTCATCATCCATCATAATACTATGTTCATCATCCATCATTATACTATGTCCATCATCCATCATTATACTATGTTCATCATCCATCATAATACTATGTCCATCATCCATCATAATACTATGTTCATCATCCATCATAATACTATGTTCATCATCATACTATGTTCATCATCCATCGTTATACTATGTTCATCATCCATCATAATACTATGTTCATCATCCATCATAATACTATGTTCATCATCCATCATAATACTATGTCCATCATCCATCATAATACTATGTTCATCATCCATCATAATACTATGTCCATCATCCATCATAATACTATGTTCATTATCCATCATTATACTATGTTCATCATCCATCATTATACTATGTTCATCATCCATCATTATACTATGTTCATCATCCATCATAATACTATGTTCATCATCCATCATAATACTATGTCCATCATCCATCATAATACTATGTCCATCATCCATCATAATACTATGTCCATCATCCATCATAATACTATGTCCATCATCCATCATAATACTATGTTCATCATCCATCATTATACTATGTTCATCATCCATCATTATACTATGTTCATCATCCATCATTATACTATGTCCATCATCCATCATTATACTATGTCCATCATCCATCATTATACTATGTTCATCATCCATCATAATACTATGTTCATCATCCATCATAATACTATGTTCATCATCCATCGTAATACTATGTACATCATCCATCATAATACTATGTCCATCATCCATCATAATACTATGTTCATCATCCATCATTATACTATGTTCATCATCCATCATTATACTATGTTCATCATCCATCATTATACTATGTCCATCATCCATCATTATACTATGTCCATCATCCATCATTATACTATGTTCATCATCCATCATAATACTATGTTCATCATCCATCATAATACTATGTTCATCATCCATCGTAATACTATGTACATCATCCATCATAATACTATGTACATCATCCATCATAATACTATGTCCATCATCCATCATAATACTATGTTCATCATCCATCATAATACTATGTTCATCATCCATCGTAATACTATGTACATCATCCATCATAATACTATGTACATCATCCATCATAATACTATGTCCATCATCCATCATAATACTATGTTCATCATCCATCATAATACTATGTTCATCATCCATCGTAATACTATGTCCATCATCCATCATAATACTACGCCAATCAGGAATATACGGTACCAATGGAAATCCGAAAGAGTAGTCGCCAAGCCAAGGTCGCAGTACAATATGGGTCACACAGATATCAGGATAGTCGCCAAGCCGGGTCACAACGGAGAGCAGGAACTGAAGAAGCACACAGAAGAACTGGAGCAGGAAACCAGGAACACAGACTAGGAAACCTGTTACTCTGGCACCCTAATGGTGCCAGAGCCAGGTTTAAATAATGGAGAGAAGCCGCTGATTGGTAGGCTCAGGAGGCGGTGATCATCGGGGAAACAAGCGTCCCGTTGCCTAGCAATGGGAAGGAAGGCAGGGCGCATGCGCCCGACTCAGAAGCAGGGGAGAGCCGGAAGCTGCAGCGGGAGATCAGGCGTCCGTTCCCCGACTGACAGGGAATCAGTGGGGACGGTGTCTGACAGGCAGGCAGCAAGCAATGTTGATCAAACAGATCAGGAGCACAGAAATAGGTATGCTGGATATTTGTCAGGTAAACTTCAATATTCTTCAAAATAGCCTTGCCTTGACCGGATCTTACAGCACAGGTATGCACCACATGTATGACAGCACTGCTACTTAAGATACACATAGCAGTCAGCCTCACTTCAGTTTCCTTTGTCTTCGTGAAAGAACCTATCCTCAAAGAGTGGCTTCCAGGCGCTCCAGTGTTGCCAGGGTGTTTCTTTAAAAAAGGCTTGAAGCAGTCTGAGAGCATGAACATTGTCAATCCGGCTCCCATAAATTTTGGGACAATGAGTATCCCTTCATAAGATCCTGCAGTTCACCATGCCTGATTCGGTAACCTAGAATCTGGGGGTGGGGGGGAGGGAACATAGGATACTGAAGGTTTGACTTGAGAGACATGAACCGTATGCATTGAAGCTGGAAGACCCTACCTACTGAAGATGTTTGGATTGTAATAGTCTTCAATGGACCTAAAAATGTATCTGGAAGTGTAGCAGAAGGATCCCATAGGTTCAGATTCTCGTACTTGGTCATTAGCAGAATATTTCTTAGCTGGTTTACGATGTCTTATCTGATTGACGTCTGAAACTTTCTTGTGCCTCCCTTAGGCCACACATTAGGTTTCTCCAAATTCTATGCAGCTTTCTATGGAGAATTAACAGCTGGCACAATAGATTCTCTAACCTAACAGGTACTGGACAAGAATGATATCTATAATTTGAGAAAAATTGACTCTGCTTTGTTGACAAACACATTAAGGAAGTTCATAGAGATCTCTCCAAGGTCGCTGGGGTATTGGTAATGGATGTAACAGAATTGCTGGTCATTCTGGCACACACTGAACAGGCTTCCACATATTGATAATCTCTTTACGCATTTTAGGCCACCAATAATATATATATATATATATTAAATCAAAATTCTTAGTCCTTGCTGTATGATCTACCACTTGAGAATCATGGTAATTATGAAAATCTGTCTGTTTGAAAGTATTTGTAGAAATAAATATTTTTGAAAATCTGATGAGACAAGCGTCTGAGTTTGGAGGTCAGGATTTTACGTTTCAACCTAATATGGTCACCTGATTTATTTTTTAGCAGCAGTAGCAGTCTCTATCTGTAATGGAGCAGTCGAAAAAGTAACCACAATCTGCTTAGGATGTACATATTTCTGGACAAGGCATCTGGTTTGCCATTGCATGGTCCTGGACAATAAATCACAATGAAATTAAAATGAGAAAATAACAAAACCCAATGAGACTGCAGGGAATTATGTATTTTTGCCTTTGTAAAATATTCAATAGTTCTCTTTTGCCCGTAGTAGTTTTGTTCTGCAGAACTAAATCTTTTTGAGAAAAAAACACAAGGCGCAAAAGTTGTTTATCACAATGTTTTTGTGACAAAATGGTTCCTACTACTGAACCAGAGTCATCTACTTCTCAAAAAGAAAGCTTGAACTATATTGGAGTGAATCAAAGCTGGTTATTTCTGTTAAGACTGCGGTTACTAGATGAGCTTTTAGAACCAGACTAATGGAGGTCTTCACCTTTAGCAGCCGCCTTTCCTGTAGAACTATACTTGCTTGGAGGTACTCTAATGTCCCTAGGACTTAAGCTCATAGGTAGTAAAAGCTTATCTAAATAACCACAGCACAGGAGGTAAGTGGGATGCTGGAGGCGGATGTCCGTGTCGGATCTAAAATCTATTCAGAGTTTGCCTGTGGTGTCAGGTATATCTGGAAGCCCTTCAATCAGCTGGAGAGAATAGACACAGACCAAGTTCTGTATGCTAGAAATATTCTCTGTTTATTATCTCAAAGTTACAAGATTTTATAGCATTCTGAATTTATGTGATTTAAACATAATAAGCTTATAGAAGTGCACGGAATATGCTGTGGGTTGTCTTTCTCACGTATTCTTGTGGTGTGTAGCTCCCTCCCCCTTCTCAGGCCAGATGTGCCAGTTATTCTTATCTATGTCTTGTTAGCTACACCTCAAGGCCGTGGGCTTACATCTTGCAAAACTGCATTTCAGCAGAAAATGAATAACCTCTTTTAGGCAGATAAAATATCTATGCAAATTACAAAAATGGCTGAACAAAGGCTTCATGAGGCCTTAACAAAAAATCATATTTAACATCAGAAACAGGCCCTTGGATAACCAAGGGACAGGCAAAAGTTCTGGGCAGGCAGCGTACAAGAATCAGAAAACAGGCCGAGGTCACAACAGGGAATCAGGTCACAGATATCTAATATCGTCCGGAGTAAAAAGCAGGTCGGCTCACGTGCAGCACACAGGACGCTATACCTGGCAGGGAGGCTAAGCTCTCCCTGCCTTAAATACTTTGATGGGCCAATCAGAAAGGAATAGGCACAGGGCTGAAAATCAGCCTCAGGAGGTGTCATGAACATAGAGAGCTTACAGTTACTTATAAGGGATAAATTCTAACTGCAGTGTAAATATCAAATGAATCCATTGAAAAGTTTAGTTAAAGTGTAAGGTGTGAAGACAGAGAGTCTGATGTAAATGTATTTGATGGCTTTGCACATCCCAGTGTGAGAGGATAGAAGTGTCACTTGTGGCAGCTTCAAAGAGCTCCTGCGGTGAGATATAGCCTAATTGTGACTCCTGAACAGGGCTGCCAAGAGGAATTCAGGGCCCGGGTACAACAAACTCATGGGGCCCCCCCATAGTTGAGTAAGCCCTAAAAAATTTTTGCGCCGCCTCACGGCGGCGCAAAAAACACGACGCGGGTTTGGTCATACATTCAGGGGCGTGTCAATGCGCCATTGGGGCGTGGCTAGCCTAACGACGGTGCAAAAATTTTCGGGAATGTGGTCATACATTTGGGGCCGTGGCAATGCACCGTTGGGCGCATAGCTAGCACATCAAAATCACTAGGTCCTGAATTCACCACAGCGTCACATATGTCCAAGCACTCCTGACTTTTAAGACATCCAGCACCACAGTGTAGTATACAAAGAATGCAGTGTGTACACAAACAGTTCAGTCTTGGCCTGCGCCCACTGGGCTCACCAAACATTGGCATTGTCCCTACTAGAATCACAACATTTCACACACTATGCTGCTCTGTCCTACCTGTTCTTCTCACTTTCTCCACCCGAGGCTGCTGGTTTCTTTAGTTGTGGCTTGCCTGGATCTTGGAATGTAGAAGGACCTATTTGGGAAAAAAATGGCTACATTTAGAAAATTTCAGTCAGACGCAGCGTTAAATCAATAGCACCCACGATTAATAATTAGGCCTTCCTCCAGCCCCAACATTAAAATAATAGAATTCACATGTAATAAATAAACCTATTTCCCGTCATGCAAACAGCCTAGCAATACCTATTTCCCGCAACCATCACTGCCATTAAATAATTCATAGTCACATTTAATAAATAGACCTCATCCTCCCCAAACTCACCTCCACATTCAATAGGCCCCAAATCACCCCATCTTAAATTAATAATCCCCACTATTAAATTGCCTCACCATCACCCTACAAACAAAATAGCGCCCATTAATTAGCCACCACCTACCGCACACACACTACATTGCAACAAGCCCCATCACAACTACACTGCGCCCTCCATGCTGCTTTCCCCCCTTTTTATTCACTCTGTGCCTCTTTGCCCCTTTTTTTTATAACTCTGTGCCTCTCTGCCGCTGTTTTCCTCCTCTGTGCCTCTCTGCCCCTGTTTTCCTCCTCTGTGCCTCTCTGCCCCTCTTTTCCTCCTCTGTGCCTCTCTGCCCCTCTTTTCCTCCTCTGTGCCTCTCTGCCCCTCTTTTCCTCCTCTGTGCCTCTCTTTTCCTCTGTGCCCCTCTTTTCCTCCTCTGTGCCCCTCTTTTCCTCCTCTGTGCCCCTCTTTTCCTCCTCTGTGCCCCTCTTTTCCTCCTCTGTGCCCCTCTTTTCCTCCTCTGTGCCTCTCTTTTCCTCCTCTGTGCCTCTCTTTTCCTCCTCTGTGCCCCCTTTTCCTCCTCTGTGCCCCCTTTTCCTCCTCTGTGCCTCTCTTTTCCTCCTCTGTGCCCCTCTTTTCCTCCTCTGTGCCCCTCTTTTCCTCCTCTGTGCCTCTCTTTTCCTCCTCTGTGCCTCTCTTTTCCTCCTCTGTGCCCCTCTTTTCCTCCTCTGTGCCTCTCTTTTCCTCCTCTGTGCCTCTCTTTTCCTCCTCTGTGCCCCTCTTTTCCTCCTCTGTGCCCCTCTTTTCCTCCTCTGTGCCCCTCTTTTCCTCCTCTGTGCCTCTCTTTTCCTCCTCTGTGCCTCTCTTTTCCTCCTCTGTGCCTCTCTTTTCCTCCTCTGTCCCTCTCTTTTCCTCCTCTGTGCCTCTCAGTTTCTTTCCTTACCTTTTGTCAGCTTCTTTCTTTTCTTCTCTTCTCTTCTGTCTTCTCTTCTTTCTTCTTCTTTGGTCTTGTCAGGCTGCGGCGCTCCTCACTGACTGACTGCCGGGCGTGACTTGATGACGTCACGCCCGACAGTCAGTGTGAATGGAGAAGACAGGAGAGGAGGGACGCGGCGCCGCGGTCACGTGAGTATTGATTTTTTTTAATTTTTTTTTATTTCTTATAGCTCCCCCCACCAACGCCCCCCCCCCTCCCCCTACCCCGCGGGAATTTTTTTTTAAAAAAAATAAAAATACGCAAAATACAAAAAAAAAATAAAAAAAAAAAATGACAAAAAATAGCAGCAAGGGCCCGGCCCGGGCCCCCTGGCATGGCCGGGCCCGGGTAAAATGTACCCGCTCCCCCCCCCTCTCGGCGGCCCTGCTCCTGAATAGACTTTAGGTACCGCTCAGCATGTGGTGTGGATCAAAGAGGCAATTGCATTATGTTTGTATGCCGTTATTAACTGTTTTATCTTAAGCATTGTGAATGTATTTTGCATATTAAATTACACTTACTAAGTTCAAGTCTCTGTGTTCTTACGAATTCACGCTACAGTTTGGTTAAGACGCTACCTAATTGAAACGAGGAGAACATTTGAGGTTTATGTTAACTCTGATTAAAGTAAATTGTGCTAGATTAATTCTAGGGAGAACCGAAGGCTTCCTAAATAAGAGTGTCAGCTCTTCATAAAAAACCCTTGGTGGTGGCATAGTTGGTACCGCAAAGCTAGTGTGTGGCATAGATAGGGAAGGATTTAATCATTTTAGACAGACCAGGTGGTTGTTTTTTGGTTAACCCTGTGTCACACACTCGTCACCCAGGCTCAGGTGAGTGCTGTTCATGACAGGAGGCTGCTAATGAATTACTAGTTTAGAACTGGCATAGGTAATATCATAACAGGGACATGAATAAATATATAAATGATACAATTTAATTCATAACAGAGCTCCCCCTAGAGTTGTAGAATGTCCCTACACACGCTTAAATCTGGCACAAAGATAGCTCCAAACAAAAGGTCACACATAAAATATATAAATAATAACAGTATTATAGTAACTTATGCATCACACCGGGACACGGCGCTATTGACAGAGGGCGTCCCGGCCGTTGTCCTGGCAATGGTCGGGACGGAAGAGGAAATGACCATGAGAACCAGAACATAGCTGCAGAGAGCCGCTGTGGCTCAGGGCACCGCCGTGACTCGTGACAGTACCCCCCCTCCCCTTGAGGAGGGGTCAAGGAACCCCGAAACCAAGGTTTCCTAGGGAAGCATCTAAAGAACTCCCTGATAAGTCTGTTAGCATGTAGACGTCTCCAGGTAACCCAGGACCGTTGTTCCGGCCCATAACCCTTCCAATGCACAAGAAAGTGGGTCTGTCCTTGGACTTTTTTGGAATCCAGTATCTTTTCCACAAGGAACTCTTTCCAACCATCAATGTCAAGAGGCGAGGTCTCCATGATTGTAGGACTCTAAGGTTGCTAGAGAAAACAGCTGGCTTCAGAAGGGAGCAATGGAAGGTGTTGGGAATCCTTAAAGAACAATGGAGTCTTAGCCTGAAGGCAACAAGATTAACCTTTGTATTAATGGTAAAAGGTCCAGTGATCCTTGGCCTGAGTTTCTTACAGGGCTGCCTGAGCTTGATGTTCCGGGTGTAAAGCTAAACTTCATCCCCATCTTTAAAGGAGCAAGGTCCACGATAACGATCCAACAAGGACTTGGATCTAAAAGAAGCCTGGAGCAAAACGGAGTGGACCTTTTTCCAGATGGCTCTAAGACGTGAGGCAGTTGAACAGATTCCCGGCAGACCAGAAAAATTGATGGAGAAGAGAGAGATGGAATTCAAAATAGCAAAAAAACGGAGAGAGGTGAGTCAAAGAATGACAAGAATTGTTGTATGCAAACTCGGCCCATAGAAATAAAGATGACCAGTTATCATTGAATTTGGATATATACAAGCAAAGGAATTGTTCCAGTAACTGGGTACCTTTTCCATCTGCCTATTGGATTGTGGATGGTAAGCAGATGACAAGCTAACCTTAATGTCCAACAAGTTACAGAAAGATCTCCAAAACTGGACAATGACTTGAGAACCACGGTCAGAGACGATGTCTCCAGGTAGGCCGTGGAGACGAAAAACATGTTGGACGAACAATGAAGCCAGTGTTTGGGCATTAGGTAGCTTATGGCACAAAGTGGGGCATCAAACTGAAACGATCTACGACCACCCAGATAATATTGCGGCCCAATGACCAAGGTAGATCAACAGTGAAATCCATCGAAAGATGTGTCCAAGGTCTAACTGGAGTGGACAAGGTTAATAACGGACCCGAAGAATGACTTCTGGAGGACTTGTCTTTGGTACATTCTTCATAGGAAAGGATATATTCTTTAACATCAGAGGACAGAGTGGGCCACCAGACCCAGCATGAGAGTAATTCGGTGGTCTTAGCGATCCCTGGACGTCCGGCGAGTATGTTTTCATGGCATTCAGCGAGGAACGTTTTCCTAAGATGAACAGGAACAAACAATCTATTCTATTCTTAGGGGAATTGAGGAAGGAGGAGTAATGAGCAGAGGATCAGCAGGCGGAGTGTGACAGGAAACAAAGCTTCGAGAGAGGCATCGGCTTTAATGTTCTTTGAACCAAGTCTATAGGAGATAATGAATCTGAAACAAGTGAAAAACAAAGCCCAGCGTGCCTGTCTGGCATTTAGACATTTAGCAGACTCAATGAATAACAAATTTTTGTGATCTGTAATGACAGAAATAGTATACATTGCCCCTTCCAACCAGTGTCACCACTCTTCGAATACCCATTTTATGGCCAGGAGTTTGTGGTTACCCACGTCATAATTAACTTCGGCAGAAGAGAATTTCCACGAGAAATAGGCACATGGATGCATCTTGCGATCCCAAAGATCCTTCTGAGATAGAACAGCGCCCGCATCCACATCGGAGGCATCCACTTCAACCGCGAAAGGCAACTCAGGATTAGGATGTCTCAGGAGGGGAGTGAAGGCAAACTTCAGGGCCTCAAAAGAAGTTATCGCGTCAGTAGTCCAGTTGGTCATATCCGCTTCTTTGCGGGTTACAGCAGTAATTGGAGCTACTAAGTCTGAGAAGGTATGTATAAATCTCCGGTAGTAATTTGCGAAGCCCAGAAATCTTTGGATGGCCTTCAGATTGGCTGGGCGTACCCTGCTTGAACCTTGCTAGGATCCTTTGAGAACCAATCTGAGGAGTTGATGTACCCTAAAAACGAGACCATCTGGACCTCAAATTCGCACTTCTCCAACTTAGTGAAAAGTTGAAGGCGGTGCAGATCTAAAGATGATGAATAGATCAGGATGTCATCCAGATATTCCACGACAAAGCGGCCTAAGATCTCTCGAAGGACATCATTGATCAATTCCTGGAAGATCGCGGGAGTGTTGCATAAACCAAAGGTCATGACTATGTACTCATAATGGCCCTAGGAAACTTCCCTTTACAAGGCAGCGCCGCTTTAAATTTAAGCGCTGAAGACGCCGAACTCGCGGGTGTTGAATAATGTAAATATAAATTCAATAACATAATCTTACACATGGTACATGTAATAGATGAAAATCTATATGTAGTAAAATATGTCATCAATTTCTTGCAAATTATGTATGTGTGTGTACTGTGTACGTGTATGTGTCCTAATTGCAATATATATATATATATATATATATATATATATATATATATATATATCAAAATTCCAATAAGTACAACAAATCTTCTATAACACAAATCTTGCCAATACAACTTCACTGCTTGCTAAGATTTCTCAGTCACTACTTAAAATGGCCGACCTCATACCATGCTTTGTTACAAGCACATGTTAGCAGCATGTGGCTCCCATTTTCTTTACTATGCAACCTATTTGTAGCTAAAATAACAGACCCATTTCTTAACTTGTTACAATCAGCATTAGCAAAAAATCTCCAATAATACAATACAACATAATAACTGCAAGTCCACCACAAATATATTTCTATTCAGCAGCCATCACACATTGTCCACTAATTTCACTTTGGTCTCACAGGGGTAAGGGATGGCTACAAACAAGCCAACTGGTTTCTAACATTTACTTACTATCTTTCCCACTAACATTCTGTACAATTTAAGTACAAACTGTGTGCAACTGCAGACATCTATTTCTAGCTATCTGTATAACAAAGCATGTCTTTTGCAATCTTCTTACAACACAGAACTTCCAAACAATATCACTTAACTTATCTCATACAAGAGTCTTTTCTACCTTATCACACATCTGTTTGTCCAGCATCCATTTCACTTAGTCTTCTCCACACATTTCCTCCAGCCCAGGTGGAGGGGGCGAGAGCAAACGCCAGCAAGGCATACCAAATATAGTCTGTATTAAAATCAATAATCAGTATTTGGCAATAATAATACTGAAGATCAATATATATTTACAGTGTTACAGACTGTCTTTATCTAGCAGACACTCACAAGCCACACTATAGACACAATCAATATCACTTATTTAATGTATTTGCAATGTTACAATATAACAGCCACAAACATATCTACAAGCCAAATGCAATTACATTCAAACACTGCATCATTACTGACCAAATGTGATCTCTCCGAATTACCAGCCTTCCATGTTGTCCCAATGTAGTCTGTCTTAAACTACAACTCCATAACACCTTCATGTCCAGCAGTAACAGTTACCACAATAGCAATATCTAATTCCACAACTATTATTGCTACTTCACTTTCTATGCCTACAGTGTTACACTAAAGAAAACTGCATTACCAAATAGCAAAACAACTTACTTCAACTATTTCACTTTCTCAGTAAAAATATCAAATACTATAAAACACATTAAACACTATAGAAATATATTAACCATTACCCATTACCTATTCCCTCATGTTCAAATTTTACCAGAGACTTTTACTCTTCCATTAGTAACGAAAACCTTTTGTTTTATTACTTTAGTCTATCTTAATGATGTATCCCCCCCCCCCCCCCCCCTGTACAAATTTCTTGATGAAAAAGCTCTTAAATGTTGTGCCTTTTCCTCAGTCATTCATTTGTAAACTTGCCCTTTTTGGGGTGGTTAACCAATAAAGGTGTCACTCCTATAATACTTTTGTCTTTTTTGACACGAAAATATTTAACATCACATAGATTTTTCTGGCTAACACGGTACTGCAATAATAATAAAAAAAAAATTCCCCAACCAGAGCCCTATAAAAAGGCCCATATATACTTCTCTTTTCCTGTGTCCAAATGGGGAGAAAAAGTTCATGGATGTGTCTGTGCACAGAGAGCTGCTTACAAAAACTTCTGCGGGAGGGGCTGATGTCCCTGATTGGGAGCCAATTGTTTTTGTTTTTTTTAAAAGTTTTATTTTTGAAAGGTCACAAACAAGCATCAGTCCAATATAGTATCCGTAACAATCAAGTCAAACAAGTTCAAGGACCTATACATTCAGTGTATATCATACAGAACAGAAGCATGATATTGACCAAATTTTAATTGTAGGGAGAGAAGAGAGAGGAAACAGAGAAAAGAGAAGTTGGTCAGGGAGAGATAAACCAGTTAGACTAGGGGGGCGGTGTGGCAAAACCGCCAATAGAGGAAAAAGAGGGGCAAAGCAGGATAAGGGAAGAAGAAAGAAAGAAGGGGGAGCCGGTAAAGAATCGAGGAAGGGTATCAAGTGGAATGTTGCAGGGGAGTCAAATGGCAAAAGGAGTTTGAACTTGAAAAAATGACATCCACGGTGCCCAAATTTTGTTAAATGATTTAGAAGTATTACGCAGTATGCATGTCATAAACTCCATTTTGTATGAGTGCCAGACTCTATTGATAATTGCCTGCAGAGTAGGCACGGTGGCCTGTTTCCAATTAGTGGCAATTTGACACAGCGCTGCAGAAACTATATGGCGGAACATTTTGGTTTGATGTGTAGTAGATGGAAATCCAAGTGGGAGAAGGAAAAACCTAGGAGAGAATGGGATGTCAACCTGCAGAATCTGAGACGCGAAGTCCCTTAGTTCCAACCAGAATGGGGCAAGCTTGGGGCACTGCCACCAAATATGGAGGAAGGACCCTTCCGACGAACATCCTCTCCAGCATGAGCTGGATGTGTCCGGGAAGATTTTTTGCAATTTGGTTGGGACCAGGTACCATCGATAAAGAAGCTTATAGGCGTTTTCTTTCAGCTTCACACAGATTGAGCTAGAGGCCGTGTTAGACTTTATTTCATCCCAATCCTCTCTATCCAAGGGGCCTTCCAAATCTTCCTCCCAGGCTCGCTCATGGGAGTCTTGGATGTCTAAGTTAGGGACTCTCAGTTCCCAATATAATCGAGATATAAGGCCATTTGTAGAGGATCGCCGGAGAAAAAGTGATTTGAATGAGGTCAACGGTCTGATTCTTAAAGTTAATTTAGTGGTGGAGTGAAAATTTCTAAGTTGTAAGTATTGAAAAAAGAAGGTGTTGGGAATAATAAATGTGTTTTTTATGTCTGCGAATGAGGGAAAAGAAGCGTCTTTAGTGATATCATTAAGATAATAAACATCATTCCTTTTCCAAAATTCAAAGGATGAGGCTATACGACCTGGTGGAAAATCTGGGTTGTCAAAGAGAGGGATGATTGCACTAGGAGCCGGGGCGAGATTAAACTTTGTGTTTGCTCGATCCCAGATTGAAAGCGAATGTGATACAATTGGGTGATAAGTAGCGGACCGAGGACGCTTAGTGGGAGGGAGCCACAGGAGAGAGGAAGCGGAAGAAATACCCAGGCTCTCAGCTTCAATCGAGACCCAGACTCTGGAGGAGCCTGAGGAATTCCACAAAATACATTGGGCGAGTTGCGCTGCCAGAAAATAGTTCCTAAAGTTGGGGACCCCCAAGCCACCGTCCCGTGTCGATCTTTGTAGAACAAGAAGCCGTACTCTTGGGCGCTTCCCACCCCAAATAAATTGTGAAGTGTAGTGTTGTAAGAATTTGAATACATACGGGGGGATGCGTATGGGAGGGGCTTGAAAAAGATATAGTAACCTGGGTAAAATGTTCATTTTGACTGAATTGATGCGTCCAATCCAGGAAATGAGATTCTTACTCCAGGTTTCTAAGTCAGATTTAATTTGGGATAATAGTTTTGGGTAATTAGCTTGGAAAAGCTGATTATATTGTTTAGTTATATAAATACCCAAGTATTTTATCTTTTTTTAGTGCCATTTAAAGGTGAATTTTTGAGTAAGAGAAGATCTCATACTATCGGTGAGATAGAAATCAAGAGTCTCTGTTTTTTGAGGATTGACTTTGTATCCCGAAATATAACTGTAGGTTTTGATGTCTGCGAGAAGGGGGGGGAGAGAAATAGTGGGGTCCGAGAGAGTCAAAAGCACGTCGTCGGCGTATAATGATATTTTATGTTCGGATTTCCCTGTTTTAATTCCATGTATCGCCCTGTTAGATCGGATCTTTGCCGCTAATGGTTCAATTAACAGGGCAAAGATTAAAGGCGAGAGTGGGCATCCCTGCCGCGTCCCATTAGAAATTGAAAATGGGGGGGAAGCGACTCCGTTGGCCACTACCGTTGCTCTAGGGGACTGATACAAAGCTAATAGGCCGTCTAAAAACTGACCAGAAAAACCCATCGACCCCAGAACCCTAGACATAAAGGTCCAAGAGATGCGATCAAATGCTTTTTCTGCATCAAATGCCATTGAGAGCCAATTGTTTTTAAATGTAAATGTATTTAGCCTCTCAGCTCTCTCTAGACAAATGTCTGTATCTTACTATATAAAGTGGGGGAGGTGAGAACCCAGCTGTCCCATCAATTGATAGCAAGGAAGGAAAATGTTATATATATAAAATAGGTTATGTATAATCTTCTTCAGTCCCATTTTGTCGGTGTCTGCAATTACAGTTAATTCATTAATTTTCCATCTCAATGTAATGTATTTCAAATATGTGAACACGTGTATGTGATAAAGCATTCCATTTGGAATACACATGACAATTCAGTTTTAAGCAAGTTAAAGGGTACTACAAGAGAGAGGTACATCAGTCTATAGGGGTTACCTTACCATGTGGAGATTAAAACAAAAAATTTAGTTGTTTTTCTTAACAGAAGTAAAGAAAAAACCTTCATCACAATAAGACAAATCTCAATTGCATCCTACTACAATTAAATCTCCTTTTTGGCCAGTCTCTATTTGGGTGTCTTCTTGCTGTGGCGTCTCTGTGATGTCATCCTCTTAGCACAGTTTGATGGGGGTCTTGTATATCATCTTTAGACATCTGGTCCAGGTCTATCTTGTCCATGTCCTGTAGTCTTAGGATCCGATCTGTCACCTGCTAGAGGTACCGACTGCTACAGCTGGGCTCCATCTTGGGATCTGCAACTGGGAGGAAGACAAAAGAAATCAGTACTTCTGAATGTTTTCTACCCATCTGTCGTCTTCTCCGTCCGGTCCGTTTGTACAATTTTTCCGATATTCCGTAGGTACCCTTTTCTTGGTTCCTAATATGGGAAGAAAAACAAGAACTCTTCTGGGTATATTCCCTTCTGAGCGTGGTTAATTATCCCACCCCGTCCGCTGGTGATTTAGGAAAAAAGGAAAGTTTAGTTGTGAGTGAACCCAAACCTGATAATAAAAGGCGTCCCGATGAATGAGTATTATGAGCTGCCATTCTAATTCTTCCTGTCCCTGTTGCTTATTATCCGGAACGTGTATTTTTGCTCCGGAGCTGCCGTACTGTTTGCAGATGCTCCCTCTGCTTCTTCCTTCCTGGCTGTTTGCTAACCAGTCGGATGCACTGTATTGTGAGTCGTGTGACTGCTATCACCTATGTAACACCCCCCTAGTGGTGTTCCAGTAAAACCCTTCACTTTACACTGTGATTTTTCATGCAATAGTGATGTAGAAAAGTTTACATGTGTGTGGTCATATGTGAGTTAGGTGTGAGTGAGATTAGCTAGGCAGCCCCACTAGGTGTAGTTTAGGGTGCCCAGCTAATCGGGGGAGAATGTAACACCCCCCCTAGTGGTGTTCTAGTAAAACCCTGCACTTCAGTGAATACAGGAGGGGTCACCTAGAGGGTAAGCTAGAAGTTTATAAAAAGTTACATAAACTGGTTACCATGGGGATAACCCAGCCTGTGAGACTGAGTGAGAGGAAGGATGGGCTGTCAGTAAGGGGGGGGAGAGAGAGAGAGGAGAGATGTAGCTGGGGACTAGGGGTGGAAGCTCCCAGGCTCCCCCAGCATTCCCTGGAAGTCTGAGCGTGGTGACTGCACCAGGGCAAGGAATGTGTGCCCTGAGGGGGAGAACTCCATGTCATTATAGAGAACCCAAAATAGAGGGGGCACTTCATCATCATCATCATCATTTATTTATATAGCGCCACTAATTCCGCAGCGCTGTACAGAGAACTCATTCATATCAGTCCCTGCCCCATTGGGCTTACAGTCTAAATTCCCTAACATACAGACACGGACAGGCAAACACACACACAGACAGAGACAGAGACCAGTATGTTTTTGGAGTGTGGGAGGAAACCGGAGCACCCAGAGGAAACCCACGCAAACACGGGGAGAACATACAAACTCTCCTCACAGATAAGGCCATGGTCGGGAATTGAACTCATGACCCCAGTGCTGTAAGGCAAACGTGCTAACCACTGAGCCACATTGTACAATGTATTACTCATTGTACAAATAGATATTGTTGATATTGCAATGTTGCTGTTATACATTGTACTTAAATTTATTTACTGTATAGTAAATATAGTATTCTAGTGATTGTTTTTATTACAATATATGTACTTTTCACAATCTGCCCCTATCTGAAGTACTTCATCTCCTCTTTGGATGCTGCTTTGTCTGTATCAGATCCTGCCTGCAAGAGGTTAAGCCCTTATCATTTGTTCTGGATTCTGAACACCTGTGCCTGACCTTCAAAGACCTGCCTGATCCTGGGCTCACGCTTAGTACTGCTGTGATCTGTTCCTGTATGCAGTGTTTGCTACCAGTATTACCAAGTGCTCTGTTTCTGACTGCAGTACCAGGTACTTCTGGGTCATCCACGGCACCTTCCTCCTGCATCCATCTCACGCACTTCACGTTGGGTTCCGTCTCCCTTTGTTTGCGACATGAGTGCTTTCCGGTTTCCTCCCACACTCCAAAAGCATACTAATAGGTTAATTGGCTGCTATAAAAAAAAAAAGACCCTAGTTCTTCTCTCTTTCTCTGTCTGTGTGTGTATGTTAGGGAATTTATACTGTAAGCTCCTATGGAGCAGGGACTGATGTGAGTGAGTTCTCTGTACAGCGCTGCGGAATCAGTGGCGCTATATAAATAAATGGTGATGATGATGATGATTATATCCATGTTTGAATTCTTGAAGTTTTGCCTGTAATTCTCTGGGGTGATTGCATAAAGCTTCTACTGCATATCCTTGCAATGTGGAGATCAAATATTTCACCTATTTGCTCTTTGAAAGGTCATGGATGCAGATCACCTCAAACACATGCAAGTGACAATCAATGTCTCTAACACTGTCATCGGGAAGGTACAGTGGTTGATCCCTGTTCTTTGTTTGTTGAGGCACCACCTTGTTTCTCCACACCTAGACAAAGGAGTATCTGCTCCAGTTCGCCTTGGCTCCCAATGCTTTAGGGTGATCCTTGACTAAAGGAACCAGTGACTCCAGTTCCAGCACTGTGGTGGACCAGCTGCTGTGAGAGGGTGTTGAGATCTGTGAGGTCCTTCATAGCAAAGTGCATGAGCACTGCCTGCCACCCTTAAAGGTCCATAACTGGTCTCTTTGGGAACAGTCAATATCAGCTCCACCATTCAGGGGCCTGTTGGCTATAATCGGGGGCTCAGCCTGTCTTTTTATCACTGTAAGGATAACTTTGTCCTGCACTGGACCTTGAAATTTATGTTGGACATAATTGGAGACCTTGTGCCACCCGCTTGTACTGCAGACATCCCTTTACTGGGTAACCTGGCTCTCAAAGCTGTAGTCTTCATACAGATGCCTGGGTTTATTCCACTGCAACCAACAGCTACCGATATGATGGGATTGGCTTCCTCTGCCACTCCACTCCACCATCAGTCATCAGTGGCTCATCCTACTGGCTGGCTAAATCAGCCACTCAAGGTCAACTCCACACCAACGTGGTATGAATAGTAGCAGAGTAATCACTGCCACCACCAGGCTCCTTCACCAGCCCCTTCTGCCACTTAAGCTTCTTTGGTAATGTGTATCTGCTGCAGGACCTCTTACTTTATGTGAATCCTTTTTGGCCGATGGATATAGGTCAGGGCTCCTGGGTAGCTAGCAGAGCGCTGACTTAGGACTTTGGGTTCAATTCAAGACAGCCAGGGGATGGAATAAAGAGTGCACTTACATATGTTGGTCACAAGAACACAGTAGGGATAGGTGTCTCACCGGTACAAGTAGTATCTAAGTCGTATTCATGTTGATTGGCTCATATATCTCTTATAAGAGTTGTTCCTTTACACACACAACATAGTAACTACATTAGATAGGCTACTAGTCTTTCTCTAATACAGTTTTTACACTCAGGGCTGAAGGGGGCAAACCAAACTGCAGCCCTTTTAACCAATTCAGGCTGACCCTCTAATTTGTGCTTGAGAGTCAACTTTGTCTCTGCTAGAGTCCCTAGCCACATGCGGCAATATGCCAGGGGGCTTAGCCCCCATTTGTCACTGGTGCCTCTAAGTCTGATTGTTTGTATCTCAAGATGTGTGCTGACTTCCAGAACTCTGAACCTTGGGAGACACCCCGGAGGCAATGTGCCTCATCTGAACCTGTCTGGCGCTACTGTTCCTTGGAACTTGGGCGCTGGAGGTGTGGCATCTGAGTAGAGTGGGCCCTCCCGGGGTTGTTGCAGCGCTCCCCGGGACTCAGCCACTACTAGTATTGAGAGGCTTTAACATTTAGCCAACTTACATTTCTGCCAAGGTTTATTATAACTACATCGAAAATGTGTCCAAAAAGAAATTTTGCATCTTTTTACTTATGTGTGTGAGAGAGAGAAAGAGGGAGGGAGAGAGGGAGAGAGAGAGAGAAAAGATCTATGTTAGAGCCCAAATAATGATTAAAAAATACAAAGGGGAAAGGTGTAGGAAATTTAAAAAGGGGGCTAAAGTCAAGCTTCTATTCAGACTACTATAAGACAGTCTAACTTCTCAATACACCTAACTTCACATAGAATGGCGTGAGGTGTGGTGGCTGCTTGCACATAGTAGGCTGTGAAATATCATATATCACATTAATGAATTCACATTTATTCTGGACCCACTCCACGTTTCAATAATTAGATGAATTAATGTGCAAAATCCATAATCGCCTCTAGAGGGCGGCATATGCCAGTGAGCATGTAACAAACTACTGAACAGTACAGTCAATGGGAATGATTTAAAGTTAGGTGTGGATCTTGCACGCTGCACACACATACTGGTCAGGATTATTGTTACACTGTATTTTAGACTCGGACTAGGTTATGTCTCCTCACAACTCTCAATCAGTTCCACTCAGTGAATTCTTTTTATCTTAACACCATTTCACATAAATGCCCAATGACAAGAACGCAGAAGTGGCGGGGGATATCTAGATTGTACGCTCTCAGATGCAGTGTAACCCTGCCAGGAGAGCCCCCATATCCCAACTGTGCCACCAGGCAATGGTATGAGCATTTTATTTAATATACATTTAAAAACATAACATTTATTTAAAATACATTTTAAAAAACATGTAGAAACATACCCTAAAATATAAATTAATAAATGCATTGAAACACGTTTTTCACCCCAGGTGGGTAGCGCTGGCGAGGTTATCCCATTCAGCGTCACAACATAGGGTATTTACTTTCTGAACACCAACAAAAACCTTATTCAAAAAAATCAAAGACTGTTTCTGTAAACATCACTCCGAAAAGTAACATAAATATAAAACAAAAGCACTCACAACAAGAGCTGACTGATTCATTCAACTCAATCTCTGTTTTACTACATAAGGAAATCAGAGTAGGAGACTGAAAGTACGTTCCACTGGCCTCTGTTTCCCTGGACTTTGGCCACGGAGACATGGTCTGCTGGTTAATAATCATGGATGGCCGACTGACTACAAACAAGGACCACTGTGGCCCCTACTAAACAACAAACTTGCTCCACAACGCCCTTGGCGTTTCGTTGGCAGCACACCACACGGCAGACAGAACTAGAAATTGTTTAACCCAGAACTTTTATTGGTCTGACAGCAGTGATGTCAGACTTCTGCCATACCTGAGACACCTGTCAACAAGTGAGCAAACATGATGACCAGCTCTGTGCACCCATCCAAACATGCCCGTACTAGCTGCGTTTTTCCAGTCGGTTGCAACAGAGAAAACTGGGCCCCTTGCCAAACCCAGCAGTATGGGAAAAAGGTGTATCTTCATAACCATAGATTATGCCGTTAAGTAGAATGAGGCAGTAACTGCATCGCATCGCGGCCCATTATGTAGCTGAGGCCCTCATGGCTATTTTCAAAAGGATTGAGTGCCCCAGCAAGATTCTTTTATACAAGGGTCCCCAGTTCATGTCAGGAATGGTTCAGTGCTTTTGAAATGTCCCTTTATGGTCAAACCAATGCCTATATATGGTTTATTTGCACCCTTAAGGCTCAATGTCTTCGCTGATTCAGAGCCTGACTGTGAGAAGTACCTTGACCGCCTTATATTTGCATACCAGTAAGTTCAGAAGTGCACCAGTTTCTTCCAGTTGATGCTGCTGTTTGGGCACAAAAGAGCACAGAGAGAGTGAGATGGATAAGGGGACACAAGTTGTCTCCTATGTCCTAGAGTTTAGAGAGGTTTAACAGGGTTACGTCCCTTGCCCAAGAGTTGCAGAATGGGCAAAAAGTCTATTATAACTGGAGTGTGCGTTTGAAGCAATAGACAGGACTGCACACCACCCACTATATATAAACATGGAAAGAGTGGGAGGAAACAGCGAACTGTGCATGGAAATACGCTCAAATCATACCATGATAGGGCGCCCCACTCTTGGATATCTGGCACATGCTGTGTGTACAGTCCAGGCAAGACCTCCTAACAAATTCCCATTCTGAGGCCTCCCTAGCTAAACTATCCATAGGATGAGGATACCGGATTAATGTTTAGTTCTTTTACCTTAACCTGACTGGTTTGCCTTATCTACCAGCTTGGCACTTCCAGTAGCTCTGTCGGTATGAAATCAAACAGGAAAGTAGCTGGTTAAGTTAAACCTACTTTTATTGTACACCACCACGCACTGTGGCAATTACAACACTTTATATGAATAAGCTCCAGAAAGCTCACGGTATCAAGCCTAACACACAACCCTATCCTAACATGGCTATAGTTACAATTCCAAAATCTCTTATTCCGCTAATCTATAGCAATCTTTTTCACTCCTCTACCAGCAAGGTGGACACCAAGCCAGATGTCTCTCTGCTTTTGGCAGGCTCACAAAATGGCTTCAGAGTTCACAGAGTCTTGTAGTTAAGATCCACAGTACCTTCCAACAGTCATATACTAGTCCAACAGGAGCTGTAACCCCTCGTCAGCAATGTCTCATAAAGAGCCTTGTGTTACAGGGGAGAGGCCCTTTTTTATCACTGATCTGGTTCCTACTGTGTTATGTTTTGCTACAAGGAGAGTTAAGTAACAACGTCTCTCTCGTTTGGGATCTGCTCAGTAGTGGGGACGTCCCCTGCTGTAATGGGCTCCAGGAAGTCTAATTCCCCCAAGGTGTTAAACAATGAGGTTCCACTTTTCACACAGTGGAGCATGATTACCTCTGTATCTGGGCATCTAGAGTTACCTCCTGATTCAACTCCAGTCTGGGTGAAATCATGCTTCCAGCTGACCAGTACTACCTGTGAAATATGGCCGACTGTTAACAGAGGAAGTTCCATAAGAATTATGACAGCGGTCAGTGATAACAGTCTCTGTGGTACCAGTGGCCTGAGGAACCCAATGTACCAAAGTGACAAAAGCTCTTTTAGAGGGCAGGGTAAACATTACACTGGTCTCTAGAGAACCCACTGGGTGACATTTTAGAACAGAGAATAGATATACATTAGAACACATACTCTATTCATTTAACATTGCATATATAGTCAATATAACTTGTTCTAGTATGAAGTAATGCCAAGTGGGCCAACCTTTTATTGTCAATCAGGCTGGAAACCTGCTCTCGCCAGAGAGAAACATAAGAAGCACCCCCCAAAAAGTGTCCTTAGAAAACAGGCTGCAGTCCTCCAGGTCAGGACCCCATTCAGCAGGTCCATATTCTGTCTGGACAACAGATTTCCCTCCTCTGTGTGGACTATCAGAGACTGAACGACTTACTCCATCCCTGTATTGATGACCTGTAGGGACAATGTACTTCACCACACACTATACATATCAAACTGTAGTGTGACTATGTATATAAGGATTGATTCATGTTCGGATGTACATCCATTTGCGTAGCGTATCTTGAGTGAAATAGCTCTGCACAGGGTCCGAAACAGACCTTACACCAATGAACGCAATCGCATGGAATTCATGTCCGAACGACACAACTGCCTACAACTTTAGGCAGGACAGGGAGGGGAGGGACGGTCTAATGTAGGCAATTTATACTAAGGGCGTACTGATGCAGATGTGGCCGATTCAAGTTCTGGGTTTTTCATAAGTGCACTTGGTTTTACCCATATCATTTGCATCAGCTACAGGACAGGTGTAAGTTCTGACTGATAGTGATGACTGGCACGGCATAATTACATACTACACATATGCATGACACTAGAGAGCACAGAACATATGTATGCAAGATGGACTATAAAATGTATTGTATGTACAGTACGCTTTAAAAGCATCTTTGTTTTTAATTTAAAAATAAAAAAATTTATAATAAAATTGTTACAAGCTCCCCGACGGGCCGCCGCAGCTCACTTCCGGTTTCCCCAGGTGTCCCAGCCGTCTCCATGATGACCGGGACGTCACTTCCGCCCTCCGCGTCCCGGTTGCCTGGGCAACAATCGGGACGCTCTGTCTCTTCTGCCGCAGCGCCCGACCAGCGGTCCTACAGCCGGGCGCATGCGAGCAGAGGTAATTAACTTTTTTGTTTATTCCGTTTATTTTTGCATGGCACCTTTTTGTATTAGCTGCACTTATATTGTTCTTCCTTATGTCCTTTATACAGGGCATTATGGCCTTACATAGGGGTTATTGGAGTTAGGGAGGAGTCTCGCTGGCACTCTGCTGGTATTGGTGTTCCTCACTATTTAAGGCAGTGAGGACAGAGCCTCACTACCAGTTATAGCTCCCAGTGTAGCTAGGCTCCCTATTCCTGTTCCCTGCTCCTTGACTGTTTTTGCTAGACCTGATCTCCCGTATATGACCCCTGACTTGTTTCTGGATCCTGTTGTAATGCCTGTGACCTCTGACCTCGGCTTGTCTCTGGATACGTTGTCTGCTGCCGGCCCTCGACACTTGCCTGGATTTCACTCTGCTCTTTGCTTTTACACACTATTTCTGGGTTCTCCCCAGTCAGTGCACATCTCACGACCCTCTGTTTGTCTGCAGCCAGGTCTGTCCCCACCACTAGGGGCTCCAGTGAACACCAGACTTTCAGAGCAGACTCCGGGTTTTGATGTACTGGCTGGAGGGGTACCTAACAAAAATTCATAATTTTATCAATGATTATACTATTAAGAGTTGTTAATTTATTTTTAATGCAATTGTTTTTTTAATGCGTCCTGATGTGACCATATATTTTCTGTTTATGTATAGCAAATACTGTGTAGGCAGAGCGTACTTACACCCAGGTTCAAATGGAAGCATATCTTGAGATACGCATGGATTTGAATATGGTCAATGCAAACACAATGTATAGTGTTTGGTGGTGTGTAAGACTAAACTGAATTTAAGCCGTTAAATAGGACCAAACTCCTCCCATATTAGGAATGTGTGGGACATCCTCCTGACTCCCAAGTGGCTAACGGATTCCTCACCCTGCCACATACCTGCTCCATTAAAGAGTGGTCCCTGACTACCTGAGTCAGAAGCCCGGCCCTCCAGCCCTGCTAGGGACAAAATATCTGCATTAATATGCAAGCGTCCGGGATAGTGATGCACTTCATAAGAGAACAGCTGGAGTGCAAGATACCACCTCACGAGGTGAGCATTTGAGTCTCCCATAGAATGGAGCCACTTTGATAGTAACTGGTAGCTATTTGGAGCCTGAATTTTTCATTCGGTCCATTAAAGTGGCTGCCAATGTAGAGAAATAGCGAATAAACCTCCTATAGTACCCCGCCAGCCCTAAAAAGGAGCTCAAGTGTTTTCTTTTACTGGACCTTATTAACCAAGGGCTTCAGACAAACACTAAACACAGAGGGCTTGATTTATTAAGGAAAGTGGAAAAAAAACATGTTGCATTGTAGGGGGAGGGAAATTTAAAATGTGGGGACAGATTTATAGTTGAGTTAGGGCATCTAGATTAACTTTAAATTTCAGTGTAAAAGTAAGTATTTGTGTGCTACATGAAGAAACAGCCAGTATTTAACATGTAAAATAAACTGATTTGCACCCCTAGTATTGTAACATGGTTTGCCCAGGAGACAATTACTACATTACTATAGCGCCGAGGAATCCTTCACCTTTCATATTTGTCTCTAGGGACAGGGGTTTCTATCTTCCTCCGGCACCTTTATCTATACACCATGAGCACTGCACTCTATCCCATATCTTTATTGTAACATGGTTTGCCTAGGAGACAATTTACTCCTTTGTTTGCCTTACTTTCCATAATGAATCATGCCCAGTGTATCCCAAATATTTTGTCTCTTTCCTTAAAGCAAAAGTTTTTAGAGTAGCTGTTAAACCTGCCTGCCGCAGGGACTGAAGAACAGCAAGAAGACGATTAAGATGTACATTCCAGTGTTCACTATAGATGACGATATCATCCAGATAAGTGGCAGCATAATTTTGACGAGACCACAGGACTTGGGCCATAAGGTGCTGAAAAGATTCAGATGCGCCATGAAGTCTGAAGGGCATAGTCACAAATTGATGGAAACCTGTGAGGGTAGAAAATGCTGTTTTGAACTATTCTGTCAGCTCGATCTGCCAATAACATTTTGTATCATCAAGGAGATATACTTGGCTGACGTAAGCTGATTGAGGAGTTCATTCACCTCTGGCATGGGATATGTAGCAAATTTCGAAACCGCATTCACCTTGTGGAAATCCGCGCAAAAGCAGTTACTCATGTCAAATTTAGGAACAAGTACATTCAGCTACACCATGATATCCAAAAACATACTGGTAGGTTAATTGGCTGCTAACAAATTGACCCTAGTCTGTGTCTATGTGTCTCTCTGTGTCTGTCTGTCTGTATGTGTGTGTGTGTGTTGGGGAATTTAGACTGATGTGAATAAGTTCTCTGTACAGCGCTGCGGAATTAGTGGCGCTATATAAATAAATGGTGATGATGAATAGTGGACTCTTTCATGACAACTAAGAGTAGCATGTCCCGTACTTCCTTTATCCCCTGTTCTCCTATCCTCCTAGGGATTATGTATTT
Organism: Mixophyes australis; assembly: GCA_036250195.1. Lineage (NCBI taxonomy): Eukaryota > Metazoa > Chordata > Amphibia > Anura > Limnodynastidae > Mixophyes > Mixophyes australis. Next base: position 376,003,375 of record JAVHZZ010000003.1, read on the forward strand.
CCTTTGACGGTGAACACAAAATCAAGTCAAACCAACTTAATCCTCCTCAACCTATCTGAGAACACGTCTCAGCCACTAGGATCTTTAAGAAACATTTTTGCTCCTGACTTAAAATTGGTTCACAGGGATCTTCAAAAACAAACTGGGGGCTTAGAGGTACCTAAGGACTGGGATAAATTTTAACTTCACAAGGATGTACAAATATAGTGTACTGCTCTTCCTAGGCTTTTAACAAATTTATATGGTAAATCTGTTTCTCTTTCAGTGTGTCAGGTTGAGATATTTTGTAACTAACATTGCCTACCTTGATGTTCACTTCAAAGGGTCTTTGCCATTTAGCCAGCAAATTAATCTCCTGTGTTGATAACAACAGCAAAACCTTATCACCTGGCACAAAAAGACACGAGCGCGTGCATTACAATTATAAAGACGCTCTTTTGCCGGTTGCATATTTCATGCATTCTCTCTTAATAATTTACCAACTAAATCCAGAAAATAACATAATCACAACATATTGTAAGTCATTTTCTCCCTCTACTGGCTGTTGCTCCTCTTGTAGGAGATCTAGGATACCACAGAGTTTTCTCCCATAAAGGAGCTCAAATTGCAAACAGCAAACAATAAGAAGGGGAGAAGTTTGTCCCAATAAACCATTTCAACATGGATTTTAAAATGCAAATAAACCGTTTAACTAGATCTGTCTTTAGATTGTATACAGACGTTATCACAGAAGTTACTTTTAAGAGCTTCTGGACCGCTTGTAGCAACCGATACATGAAATTTGTACCTTAGACAGTGAGGACCACCTTTAGCAAGCCCACTCAGGAAAAAATTCTATTCCATCAACCATACCTGGTGGTGGTCTACAACAAGCAGAATGGCAATGGTAGCTTTCAGCATGATAATGCACCCAGCCACAGTGCAAAAATTGTTCTGGGATTGTTTGAGGAACTGTCATAATCAGATGCTGGATGGAGGACACTTGCCGGTGTTTACACAACTGAACTTGGAGGCTCAAAGTCTAACGCACCCCTGGTGTTCACCAGGTAACCACGCAAAAAGGTTTGGTCTTTACTGCAAGGGACACGAAGGTCGCGGTTCTCCAAGACAGTCGCCGGCGAAGCATAGGTGAACTTGAAAGTAGTCAGACAGACCAGTGTCAATACCAGCCAGATGCAGTAATACCAAATCAGGATGCAATCTAATCTAATAGAAGGAACTTGAAGCCTCAGATTGCCAGTCGAAAGCCATACCTTGTCTCCAACTTGTAGCACCAGAAGGTTTGTCAATGATCAGCAGTGATCTTGTACTGAGAAGAAGTTTCAGAGCATCTGGCCCAGGTCTGAGCCTAGATCTGGGAAAAGTTACAAGCCATAGAATTTGCTGCAGCAACGGAAGACACAGGAGGCTCAGAGAAGGTGGGTAAGGTTGCATGTCTCCTAAATACTGTAAAAAATGGGGAAGTCCCGGTGGATTCATGCAGTTGATTATTCTGAGTAAACTCTGCCCAAGGAAGATAATCGCTCCAGGTGGATTGATATTTAGAAACATAGCAACAAAGAAATTATTCCAAATTCAGTCTGTCCATTAGTCTGGGGTCAATATCATGAAGAAAATTTCAACTTCATTCCAAGGTCTTTACAAATTCAGCTCCAAAATTTGCAGATGAATTGAACACCACTGTCAGAAATGATATCATGTGGACAGTCATGAAGATGGCAGATGTTCTTGATGAATAACTCTGCGAGTTCAGAGGCAGATGGCAAGCCTTTGAGTGGAACGAAGTGGGTTATCTTGGAAAAGAAATCCACCATGACCCAGATGGTGCTATAGTATGGTGGTAATGCTGTCCCAAGAACCATCAGACATAGGAAGGGGAAGGAGTAAGCCTACAGGAGCTCACCTAGGGATCTTGTGCCGAGCACAAATATTACAGGCTTTGATATAGTTACGTACATCGGATCCAAGAGAACGCGACCAGTAGTATCGAGAGAACAAGGCTAAGGTTCTCTTAGTACCTGCGTATCCAACGAATTTGCAATCATGGGCCCATTTCAGCACTTTAGGGCGAAGATGTGGGTCAACAAAGGAATGGCAAACCAGTGGAGTTTTGGCAGAAGACCAAGTGAGAGCCATGATACTGACCAGATTAAGGATGGGTTTGGCCTCGAAAAAGAGGTGGAATACGAATCCTCGTAAGACCCGGAGAGAGCGTCAGCTTTGAATTTCTTAGTACCTGGACAGAAGGTGAGATTCAGCTGGAAGCATGAGTAAAATAAGAGACCAACGGGTTTGTGGTGGGTTGAGACACTGTGCGGTTTGTAAATAAGTAAGATATTTATGGTCAGTAAGGACTGTGTCAAGGTCTACAGCTCCTTCCAGCAGATGGCTCTGAAAAGTTCCTCATCTCTGATGCCGTAGTTTCTCTCGCAGGAAGAGAACTTCTTAGACAGGAATCAACACAGTTGGAGCAACCTAGAAGAAGATGTTTGAGACAACATAGCCCCAATAACAACAGAAGAGGCATCAACCTCCAAGAAAAAGGGTTCGTGTTGGTCTCTGGAGCAGTAGAGAAGGCTTTTATCAGGCTGTTGAAGGCAGAAAAGGCAGTTGGAGGACAAGTCTTAGCTTAACACCATTGTGCGGGTGAGGGAGATTTTTTTTTTTAATAAATTGGTAATGGTTAGCAAAGCCAATGAAACATTGAGTAGACTTCAACCCGGCAGATTGGGGCAAGTTGAGTGGAGTGGAACACGCCCACTGCCAATGTATCAGTAACACTATTAAATGGGTCATAGCTTCCAGAATTGGGAAAAAAATCTCTTGCCAATATAACATCAAACTGCAAGCAAGGAACTAATCCCACAGTGACTACCACATTGTGTTTTATCTAAAACATCTGATCACATATTTGTCACAACTCATATGAGGCAGGAACCTTCTTGGCATAACTGGCCAATATGTGATCTGGCCAATCACATACTTTGTCTGCACCAATTTCAGCAGAGCAATAGACAAGGACAGGAACTCAGCTTCCTGGTGCAGCAGACTTTTCAACCCTTTCAGCTGCTGCAGAGGCAGGTTGGTAATGTTCAGTCTGCACCACCGTTTGGAGAACAATACTAACTTCCTGGATTCTTGTCACTTGGACCTCTGGTAAAATATTGGATAGTTCTAGATCACTTAGTTGCTTTTCGTTTTATAAAATCCATGTGGAATGTGCCTCAAAATCATGTTCAAATCTCTCCCAGTTATCCTTAACAATTTGTATTTTGCTGATATTTCAGACAGGACCTCTTTAACCTGCTTCACATTTTATTGAATAGATTTAGTCTTTAAGGCAGGGTTTCCCAAACCCAGTCCTCAGGGCTCCCCAACAGTGCAGGTTTTCCATATCTCCTTGCTGGAGCACAGGTGTATTCATTACTGACTGACACATTGTAACAGATCCACAGGTGGTTAATTATGTCACATGTGATCCAGAAAACCTGCACTGTTGGGGAGCCCTGAGGACTGGGTTTGGGAAACCCTGCTTTAAGGTCTTTTTGAACTTTGGACAACTCTGACTGAATTTGTGAGGTCTGTTCCTGTTGAGATTTAAATCCATTTTCTTTTTCCTCTACATACTTTTGTTGGTTTTCCAGTGCTAATATATTTGCTTCAGCCTGGGCACGAGAATCTCTCAACTCTTGTACTTCTTTTTGAGAAGTTCACTCTTCTGACTGTGTTGCCTGAGCAGAGAGGGTCTCAGCACCCAGCTTATCATGCGGAATCTTTATCCTATCATACTGAGTCTTGTATCACCTTCCGATATTTTTAACTTGGGTTATGGTCTTAATTTTCTCTTGTATATCTGCAACTTCTTTCTGGAGATTTTCCTTTTCATTCTTCAATTTTGCTGCTTCTTCAATTGCACTGACATTAACTTGTATCCTGGGCTGCATTTACCCTTGCAATATCAGTTTTCCAGTCTCTTCAGTGAACTGTTGTGTTTGGGCCCTCCAACATCTCACATTTTCCTCAAGCAACTTTTTTTCCGCCAACAGCATCCCACTTTTCTTACTGTGTTCAGAGTTTGATTCTTGCAATGGCAATATATTTTCAAGTTTCTTAGCTGGCAGTCATCCAGTTTCCCTTTATGTTGAACCATTGTATTTGCATTTACCTGATCTTTTTCACATTCTGTATCCAAACTATCTTGTTGTTTGTTTATTTACCTCCTCATGTGCTTTATACGCCGCTAGCTTAAACATTCCTCTTGTGTAATTTCAAATCTCAATTCAGCAATTTATTTTCCTTGTCTCACAAATCTGAGGATGTCCTTGAATTGCTCCTGAGACTTTCCTTCCTCAGTGAAAGAGACATTGAGAGTTCCCTCTTGAGTTCCCTCCATTACTAAGGGCTTCATGGTACTGGTGCTGTTGCCTTTGGGCCTCAGTGGCGGATCCATGGGGGGGGCAATCACCCCACCCAGCAGGGGCTTGCTGCCGACGGCTGCACACTATGTGCAGGTCCGTTCGGAAGTGACAGTGTGCTGCCCGGCTGCTCTAAACACAATCAGACCAGCCGGGCAGCACACTGTCCCTGCCTGTCACTGCCGAACTGACCTGCACATAGTGTGCAGCCGTCGGTAGCCTTAGATGTCAGAAAGGGGGCGGGACCAAAACTGCTTCCCCCTAAATCTCCCCATGTAGAACAATTTTCTAGCTCCGCCCCTGTTGGGCCTCCTCAATATCCAACTGCTGTTGCCTCCGATGTTCCTCAATAGATAACTGTTGCACTCTGGTAGTTTCAGGCTGAGCTGCAGTAACTTCCTGCTGAGCCAAAGTATAACTTGCCTGCAGCCTCCATGTTAGGGAACTGAAACACAGTCTTTTTTCAAATACAAATAAATGAGTATTTAGCTCTGTCCCCGAAACATTATCTTTCAACTGTTCATATTGTGAAAGGGAATACTCCATCACAGCACCAATGTGCTCCAAATCCTGGTTTTTGTCTCTCTCCATATTGAGACATCGCTACAACTGTATGCCATCTTTCTGGTTTGAACACATTAATCTTCTTTTTTTTTTCTTGCCCTATGTAGCCTGACAAAGCTGCCAAAGAGATGAAGCACTTTCCTTATAGAAACATTTTCACTAGACTCCGGAGGTGTGGCACTACAATACACAGCAGGCGTCACAGCAAACTTTTTGTTGTTGACTTGCTCTTTAAATTTGTACAGGTCCACACCCAACTTGTGTTTCACATTCACACACTTTCTAGACTTTAGCAAAAATATATTTGGGTTTTCTTTCTTAACCCCTTCTTTTACAGTTTTACTGAACACATTCAGTAAAACTCAGTCCATGAAAACACTTGATTTCTTTGCAAAGCAGATTTTTTTTTAACTGCTGCTGAATAGTGCTGTAAACACATTTACTCTCTCCTGTTATTCCAACACAGAAATATCCACTTTACAGAGTTTCTTTCCTCTTAAATCTTCATATGTACAGCAACCACACTGGTTCTCCGTTCCCCACTGCTGCTGTGCACAAAACATCCCAGTATTTGTTGCCGTAATAACATGCACAGACATTTAAATGCAAATCTTTCCCCACTTGTCTGTCACTTTAAATTATCCATGCAATTTTGATGGCCGCAATTTGAAGTGTTGTTGCAAGCTTTCTCCACCATATGTCGTAATATTGTAAAGGGGTTACCTTCTTCTGGGGTAGTCGACCGAACTTCAGACAGAACAGCCCAGGATATCACACCAGTCAACTGCTTTGGCTTAGTTAGCCGCAACTAGTTTTATTCACCATATTCTAAACAAACAAAACATAAACAAAAGTTTCTAGCCTGTCTGGCATCTAGCACACAGGAACATGCTATCTCAAGCAAAGGACCTTTTGTCCCACACACATACAAAATACAGGATTTACTGGTCACCATTTTCAATGTCTAAAGCTGGGTACACACTACACGGTTTCCGTCCAATAATCGGCTAAATCAGCCAACACACGACTGCTCGTTCAAAGTGGGGTCAGTGTAGTGACACGATGGTCGAAAGTCTGCCCAATTGGACGATTGTCGCCTCATTTGGTTGGTTGTAGCGTTTAATATTTTTGTTCCAATCTCGTTTCTGCTGTGTAGTGTACTTCAGACCGATCCATGACAGTGAGTACGAAATCAGTCATTGCTCACAACAACATGGCTTTAAAAAGTCCTAAAGGGACGTCCGCTCTTCCCTTTATCGTCCTAAACAAGGCTAGTATGTATGCAGTCCAATGTATGCAGTCCATGGACCGAGCGATCGGACCATCGATCGCATGTAAAATCGCTCGGCATAAAAAGTTGGTGGAAAAATTCTCTAGTGTGCAGCATAAGAGTGAGAAAACTCCCTAGCAGCTTTTTATCATCACCTTGCAGGTGCAACTCCTGATTACCAGCCACTTGCTAGCTGGTTGGAAAACTCAAAATGGACCTTATAAATGTCCCTTTTCTCTCCATCTATACCTCAGGGACCCTTACCAACTCTTCCTAAAGCTAACCACACTCTTTGGAAAGCTCCTTCCCACACAAAACAATCTCCATGGGGTTTTAGAACATGCAAGAAAGAAAACCTGGGGTATATACCTCTACCATTCACATCTTGCTCAGTGCTTCTGTCACAATATATATATATATAAATATATATATATATATATATATATATATATATATATATATATATATATATAATGACAATAAATATATATATACTGTACACATAGTATATATTATGTGTATATATATATATATATATATATATTATACATACACTTAGTGTGTGTAGTATACATGACGTGTATATAGTGGATACCTTTAGTGTGTAGTATATAGTGGATATATATAGTGTGTATATATATATATATATACATTTATGAGGTATAGTGGCTATATAAGGTAAATTTTATATATATATATATATATATATATATATATATATATATATAGTGTGTAGTATATATTAATATATTATGTGTGTATAGTGTGTAGTATATATTATGTGGATATATAAGGTATATAGTGTGTAATATATATTATGTGTATATAGTTGATATATAAAGTGTAATATATATTATATATAGTGTTCAATATATATTATGTGTATATAGAGGATATATATAAAGTGTAATATATATTATATATAGTGTGTAATATATATTATGTGTATATAGAGGATATATATAGTGTGTAATATATATTATATGTAGTGTATAATATATATTATGTGTAGAGGATATATATAGTGTGTAATATATATTATATGTAGTGTGTAATATATATTATGTGTATATAGAGGATATATATAGTGTGTAATATATATTATATATAGTGTGTAATATATATTATGTGTATATAGAGGATATATATAGTGTGTAATATATATTATATGTAGTGTGTAATATATATTATGTGTATATAGAGGATATATATAGTGTGTAATATATATTATATATAGTGTGTAATATATATTATGTGTATATAGAGGATATATATAGTGTGTAATATATATTATGTGTATATAGAGGATATATATAGTGTGTAATATATATTATGTGTATATAGAGGATATATATAGTGTGTAATATATATTATATATAGTGTGTAATATATATTATGTGTATATAGAGGATATATATAGTGTGTTATATTATATATAGTGTGTAATATATATTATGTGTATATAGAGGATATATATACTGTGTAATATATATTATAGTGTGTAATATATATTATGTGTATATAGAGGATATATATAGTGTGTAATATATATTATTTGTATATAGAGGATATATATAGTGTGTAATATATTATATATAGTGTGTAATATATATTATGTGTATATAGAGGATATATATAGTGTGTAATATATATTATGTGTATATAGAGGATATATATAGTGTGTAATATATATTATATATAGTGTGTAATATATATTATGTGTATATAGAGGATATATATAGTGTGTAATATATATTATGTGTATATAGAGGATATATATAGTGTGTAATATATATTATATATAGTGTGTAATATATATTATATGTATATAGAGTATATATATAGTGTGTAATATATATTATATATAGTGTGTAATATATATTATGTGTATATAGAGGATATATAGTGTGTAAAATATATTATATAGTGTGTAATATATATTATATATAGTGTGTAATATATATTATATATAGTGTTTAATATATATTATATATAGTGTGTAATATATATTATATATAGTGTGTAATATATATTGTGTATATAAATGATATATATAGTGTGTAATATATATTATGTGTATATAGAGGATATATATAGTGTGTAATATATATTATGTGTATATAGAGGATATATATAGTAATATATATTATATATAGTGTTTAATATATATTATATATAGTGTGTAATATATATTATGTGTATATAGAGGATATATATAGTGTGTAATATATATTATATATAGTGTGTAATATATATTATATATAGTGTGTAATATATATTATGTGTATATAAAGGATATATATAGTGTGTAATATATATTATGTGTATATAGAGGATATATATAGTGTGTAATATATATTATATATAGTGTGTAATATATATTATATATAGTGTGTAATATATATTATATATAGTGTGTAATATATATTATATATAGTGTGTAATATATATTATGTGTATATAGAGGATATATATAGTGTGTAATATATATTATGTGTATATAAAGGATATATATAGTGTGTAATATATATTATATATAGTGTGTAATATATATTATGTGTATATAGAGGATATATATAGTGTGTAATATATATTATATATAGTGTGTAATATATATTATATGTATATAGAGGATATATATAGTGTGTAATATATATTATATATAGTGTGTAATATATATTATATATAGTGTGTAATATATATTATATATAGTGTGTAATATATATTATGTGTATATAAAGGATATATATAGTGTGTAATATATATTATGTGTATATAGAGGATATATATAGTGTGTAATATATATTATGTGTATATAGAGGATATATATAGTGTGTAATATATATTATGTGTATATAGAGGATATATATAGTGTGTAATATATATTATATATAGTGTGTAATATATATTATGTGTATATAGAGGATATATATAGTGTGTAATATATATTATGTGTATATAGAGGATATATATAGTGTGTAATATATATTATATATAGTGTGTAATATATATTATGTGTATATAGAGGATATATATAGTGTGTAATATATATTATGTGTATATAGAGGATATATATAGTGTGTAATATATATTATATATAGTGTGTAATATATATTATGTGTATATAAAGGATATATATAGTGTGTAATATATATTATGTGTATATAGAGGATATATATAGTGTGTAATATATATTATATATAGTGTGTAATATATATTATGTGTATATAGAGGATATATATAGTGTGTAATATATATTATGTGTATATAGAGGATATATATAGTGTGTAATATATATTATGTGTATATAGAGGATATATATAGTGTGTAATATATATTATATATAGTGTGTAATATATATTATATGTATATAGAGTATATATATAGTGTGTAATATATATTATATATAGTGTGTAATATATATTATGTGTATATAGAGGATATATAGTGTGTAAAATATATTATATAGTGTGTAATATATATTATATATAGTGTGTAATATATATTATATATAGTGTTTAATATATATTATATATAGTGTGTAATATATATTATATATAGTGTGTAATATATATTGTGTATATAAATGATATATATAGTGTGTAATATATATTATGTGTATATAGAGGATATATATAGTGTGTAATATATATTATGTGTATATAGAGGATATATATAGTAATATATATTATATATAGTGTTTAATATATATTATATATAGTGTGTAATATATATTATGTGTATATAGAGGATATATATAGTGTGTAATATATATTATATATAGTGTGTAATATATATTATATATAGTGTGTAATATATATTATGTGTATATAAAGGATATATATAGTGTGTAATATATATTATGTGTATATAGAGGATATATATAGTGTGTAATATATATTATATATAGTGTGTAATATATATTATATATAGTGTGTAATATATATTATATATAGTGTGTAATATATATTATATATAGTGTGTAATATATATTATGTGTATATAGAGGATATATATAGTGTGTAATATATATTATGTGTATATAAAGGATATATATAGTGTGTAATATATATTATATATAGTGTGTAATATATATTATGTGTATATAGAGGATATATATAGTGTGTAATATATATTATATATAGTGTGTAATATATATTATATGTATATAGAGGATATATATAGTGTGTAATATATATTATATATAGTGTGTAATATATATTATATATAGTGTGTAATATATATTATATATAGTGTGTAATATATATTATGTGTATATAAAGGATATATATAGTGTGTAATATATATTATGTGTATATAGAGGATATATATAGTGTGTAATATATATTATGTGTATATAGAGGATATATAGTGTGTAATATATATTATGTGTATAGAGGATATATATAGTGTGTAATATATATTATATGTATATAGAGGATATATAGTGTGTAATATATATTATGTGTATATAGAGGATATATATAGTGTGTAATATATATTATATGTATATAGAGGATATATAGTGTGTAATATATATTATGTGTATATAGAGGATATATATAGTGTGTAATATATATTATGTGTATATATAGTGTGTAATATATATTATATATAGTGTGTAATATATATTATATATAGTGTGTAATATATATTATGTGTATATAGAGGATATATATAGTGTGTAATATATATTATATATAGTGTGTAATATATATTATATATAGTGTGTAATATATATTATGTGTATATAGAGGATATATATAGTGTGTAATATATATTATATATAGTGTGTAATATATATTATGTGTATATAGAGGATATATATAGTGTGTAATATATATTATATATAGTGTGTAAAATATATTATGTGTATATAGAGGATATATATAGTGTGTAATATATATTATATATAGTGTGTAATATATATTATGTGTATATAGAGGATATATATAGTGTGTAATATATATTATATATAGTGTGTAATATATATTATGTGTATATAGAGGATATATATAGTGTGTAATATATATTATATATAGTGTGTAATATATATTATGTGTATATAGAGGATATATATAGTGTGTAATATATATTATATATAGTGTGTAATATATATTATGTGTATATAGAGGATATATATAGTGTGTAATATATATTATATATAGTGTGTAATATATATTATGTGTATATAGAGGATATATATAGTGTGTAATATATATTATGTGTATATAGAGGATATATATAGTGTGTAATATATATTATATATAGTGTGTAATATATATTATGTGTATATAGAGGATATATATAGTGTGTAATATATATTATGTGTATATAGAGGATATATATAGTGTGTAATATATATTATATATAGTGTGTAATATATATTATATGTATATAGAGGATATATATAGTGTGTAATATATATTATATATAGTGTGTAATATATATTATGTGTATATAGAGGATATATAGTGTGTAATATATATTATATAGTGTATAATATATATTATATATAGTGTGTAATATATATTATATATAGTGTGTAATATATATTATGTGTATATAGAGGATATATAGTGTGTAATATATATTATGTGTATATAGAGGATATATAGTGTGTAATATATATTATGTGTATATAAAGGATATATATAGTGTGTAATATATATTATATATAGTGTGTAATATATATTATGTGTATATAGAGGATATATATAGTGTGTAATATATATTATATATAGTGTGTAATATATATTATGTGTATATAGAGGATATATATAGTGTGTAATATATATTATGTGTATATAGAGGATATATAGTGTGTAATATATATTATGTGTATATAGAGGATATATATAGTGTGTAATATATATTATATATAGTGTGTAATATATATTATGTGTATATAGAGGATATATAGTGTGTAATATATATTATGTGTATATAGAGGATATATATAGTGTGTAATATATATTATGTGTATATAGAGGATATATATAGTGTGTAATATATATTATGTGTATATAGAGGATATATAGTGTGTAATATATATTATGTGTATAGAGGATATATATAGTGTGTAATAGATATTATATATAGTGTGTAATATATATTATGTGTATATAGAGGATATATAGTGTGTAATATATATTATGTGTATATAGAGGATATATATAGTGTGTAATATATATTATGTGTATATAGAGGATATATATAGTGTGTAATATATATTATGTGTATATAGAGGATATATATAGTGTGTAATATATATTATATATAGTGTGTAATATATATTATATATAGTGTGTAATATATATTATGTGTATATAGAGGATATATATAGTGTGTAATATATATTATATATAGTGTGTAATATATATTATATATAGTGTGTAATATATATTATGTGTATATAGAGGATATATAGTGTGCAATATATATTATATATAGTGTGTAATATATATTATGTGTATATAGAGGATATATATAGTGTGTAATATATATTATATATAGTGTGTAATATATATTATGTGTATATAGAGGATATATATAGTGTGTAATATATATTATGTGTATATAGAGGATATATATAGTGTGTAATATATATTATATATAGTGTGTAATATATATTATGTGTATATAGAGGATATATATAGTGTGTAATATATATTATATATAGTGTGTAATATATATTATGTGTATATAGAGGATATATATAGTGTGTAATATATATTATATATAGTGTGTAATATATATTATGTGTATATAGAGGATATATATAGTGTGTAATATATATTATATATAGTGTGTAATATATATTATGTGTATATAGAGGATATATATAGTGTGTAATATATATTATATATAGTGTGTAATATATATTATGTGTATATAGAGGATATATATAGTGTGTAATATATATTATGTGTATATAAAGGATATATATAGTGTGTAATATATATTATATATAGTGTGTAATATATATTATGTGTATATAGAGGATATATATAGTGTGTAATATATATTATGTGTATATAGAGGATATATATAGTGTGTAATATATATTATATATAGTGTGTAATATATATTATGTGTATATAGAGGATATATATAGTGTGTAATATATATTATATATAGTGTGTAATATATATTATATATAGTGCGTAATATATATTATGTGTATATAGAGGATATATATAGTGTGTAATATATATTATATATAGTGTGTAATATATATTATGTGTATATAGAGGATATATATAGTGTGTAATATATATTATATATAGTGTGTAATATATATTATGTGTATATAGAGGATATATATAGTGTTGTAATATATATTATATATAGTGTGTAATATATATTATGTGTATATAGAGGATATATATAGTGTGTAATATATATTATATATAGTGTGTAATATATATTATGTGTATATAGAGGATATATATAGTGTGTAATATATATTATATATAGTGTGTAATATATATTATGTGTATATAGAGGATATATATAGTGTGTAATATATATTATATAGTGTATAATGTATATTATATATAGTGTGTAATATATATTATATATAGTGTGTAATATATATTATGTGTATATAGAGGATATATATAGTGTTTAATATATATTATGTGTATATAGAGGATATATATAGTGTGTAATATATATTATGTGTATATAGAGGATATATATAGTGTGTAATATATATTATGTGTATATAGAGGATATATATAGTGTGTAATATATATTATGTGTATATAGACGATATATAGTGTGTAATATATATTATGTGTATATAGAGGATATATAGTGTGTAATATATATTATGTGTATAGAGGATATATATAGTGTGTAATATATATTATATATAGTGTGTAATATATATTATGTGTATATAGAGGATATATAGTGTGTAATATATATTATGTGTATATAGAGGATATATATAGTGTGTAATATATATTATGTGTATATAGAGGATATATATAGTGTGTAATATATATTATGTGTATATAGAGGATATATATAGTGTGTAATATATATTATATATAGTGTGTAATATATATTATATATAGTGTGTAATATATATTATATATAGTGTGTAATATATATTATGTGTATATAGAGGATATATATAGTGTGTAATATATATTATATATAGTGTGTAATATATATTATATATAGTGTGTAATATATATTATGTGTATATAGAGGATATATATAGTGTGTAATATATATTATATATAGTGTGTAATATATATTATGTGTATATAGAGGATATATATAGTGTGTAATATATATTATATATAGTGTGTAATATATATTATGTGTATATAGAGGATATATATAGTGTGTAATATATATTATATATAGTGTGTAATATATATTATGTGTATATAGAGGATATATATAGTGTGTAATATATATTATATATAGTGTGTAATATATATTATGTGTATATAGAGGATATATATAGTGTGTAATATATATTATATATAGTGTGTAATATATATTATGTGTATATAGAGGATATATATAGTGTGTAATATATATTATATATAGTGTGTAATATATATTATGTGTATATAGAGGATATATATAGTGTGTAATATATATTATATAGTGTATAATGTATATTATATATAGTGTGTAATATATATTATATATAGTGTGTAATATATATTATGTGTATATAGAGGATATATATAGTGTTTAATATATATTATGTGTATATAGAGGATATATATAGTGTGTAATATATATTATATATAGTGTGTAATATATATTATGTGTATATAGAGGATATATATAGTGTGTAATATATATTATATATAGTGTGTAATATATATTATGTGTATATAGAGGATATATATAGTGTGTAATATATATTATATATAGTGTGTAATATATATTATGTGTATATAGAGGATATATATAGTGTGTAATATATATTATATATAGTGTGTAATATATATTATGTGTATATAGAGGATATATATAGTGTGTAATATATATTATGTGTATATAAGGATATATATAGTGTGTAATATATATTATATATAGTGTGTAATATATATTATGTGTATATAGAGGATATATATAGTGTGTAATATATATTATGTGTATATAGAGGATATATATAGTGTGTAATATATATTATATATAGTGTGTAATATATATTATGTGTATATAGAGGATATATATAGTGTGTAATATATATTATATATAGTGTGTAATATATATTATGTGTATATAGAGGATATATAGTGTGTAATATATATTATATAGTGTGTAATATATATTATATATAGTGTGTAATATATATTATATATAGTGTGTAATATATATTATGTGTATATAGAGGATATATATAGTGTGTAATATATATTATATATAGTGTGTAATATATATATTATGTGTATATAGAGGATATATAGTGTGTAATATATATTATATAATGTATATTATATATAGTGTTAATATATATTATATATAGTGTGTAATATATATTATGTGTATATAGAGGATATATATAGTGTGTAATATATATTATGTGTATATAGAGGATATATATAGTGTGTAATATATATTATGTGTATATAGAGGATATATATAGTGTGTAATATATATTATGTGTATATAGAGGATATATATAGTGTGTAATATATATTATATAGTGTATAATGTATATTATATATAGTGTGTAATATATATTATATATAGTGTGTAATATATATTATGTGTATATAGAGGATATATATAGTGTGTAATATATATTATGTGTATATAGAGGATATATATAGTGTGTAATATATATTATGTGTATATAGAGGATATATATAGTGTGTAATATATATTATGTGTATATAGAGGATATATATAGTGTGTAATATATATTATGTGTATATAGAGGATATATAGTGTGTAATATATATTATGTGTATATAGAGGATATATATAGTGTGTAATATATATTATGTGTATATAGAGGATATATATAGTGTGTAATATATATTATGTGTATATAGAGGATATATATAGTGTGTAATATATATTATATATAGTGTGTAATATATATTATGTGTATATAGAGGATATATAGTGTGTAATATATATTATGTGTATATAGAGGATATATATAGTGTGTAATATATATTATGTGTATATAGAGGATATATATAGTGTGTAATATATATTATGTGTATATAGAGGATATATATAGTGTGTAATATATATTATATATAGTGTGTAATATATATTATGTGTATATAGAGGATATATAGTGTGTAATATATATTATGTGTATATAGAGGATATATATAGTGTGTAATATATATTATATAGTGTATAATGTATATTATATATAGTGTGTAATATATATTATATATAGTGTGTAATATATATTATATATAGTGTGTAATATATATTATGTGTATATAGAGGATATATATAGTGTGTAATATATATTATGTGTATATAGAGGATATATAGTGTGTAATATATATTATATATAGTGTGTAATATATATTATGTGTATATAGAGGATATATAGTGTGTAATATATATTATGTGTATATAGAGGATATATATAGTGTGTAATATATATTATGTGTATATAGAGGATATATAGTGTGTAATATATATTATATATAGTGTGTAATATATATTATGTGTATATAGAGGATATATAGTGTGTAATATATATTATGTGTATATAGAGGATATATAGTGTGTAATATATATTATATATAGTGTGTAATATATATTATGTGTATATAGAGGATATATAGTGTGTAATATATATTATGTGTATATAGAGGATATATATAGTGTGTAATATATATTATGTGTATATAGAGGATATATAGTGTGTAATATATATTATATATAGTGTGTAATATATATTATGTGTATATAGAGGATATATAGTGTGTAATATATATTATGTGTATATAGAGGATATATAGTGTGTAATATATATTATATATAGTGTGTAATATATATTATGTGTATATAGAGGATATATAGTGTGTAATATATATTATATATAGTGTGTAATATATATTATGTGTATATAGAGGATATATATAGTGTGTAATATATATTATGTGTATATAGAGGATATATATAGTGTGTAATATATATTATGTGTATATAGAGGATATATAGTGTGTAATATATATTATATATAGTGTGTAATATATATTATGTGTATATAGAGGATATATAGTGTGTAATATATATTATATATAGTGTGTAATATATATTATGTGTATATAGAGGATATATATATATAGTGTGTAATATATATTATGTGTATATAGAGGATATATATAGTGTGTAATATATATTATGTGTATATAGAGGATATATAGTGTGTAATATATATTATATATAGTGTGTAATATATATTATGTGTATATAGAGGATATATAGTGTGTAATATATATTATATATAGTGTGTAATATATATTATGTGTATATAGAGGATATATAGTGTGTAATATATATTATATATAGTGTGTAATATATATTATGTGTATATAGAGGATATAGTGTGTAATATATATTATGTGTATATAGAGGATATATATAGTGTGTAATATATATTATGTGTATATAGAGGATATAATAGTGTGTAATATATATTATATATAGTGTGTAATATATATTATGTGTATATAGAGGATATATAGTGTGTAATATATATTATATATAGTGTGTAATATATATTATGTGTATATAGAGGATATATATAGTGTGTAATATATATTATGTGTATATAGAGGATATATATAGTGTGTAATATATATTATATATAGTGTGTAATATATATTATGTGTATATAGAGGATATATAGTGTGTAATATATATTATGTGTATATAGAGGATATATATAGTGTGTAATATATATTATATATAGTGTGTAATATATATTATGTGTATATAGAGGATATATATAGTGTGTAATATATATTATGTGTATATAGAGGATATATATAGTGTGTAATATATATTATGTGTATATAGAGGATATATAGTGTGTAATATATATTATGTGTATATAGAGGATATATAGTGTGTAATATATATTATGTGTATATAGAGGATATATAGTGTGTAATATATATTATGTGTATATAGAGGATATATAGTGTGTAATATATATTATGTGTATAGAGGATATATATAGTGTGTAATATATATTATATATAGTGTGTAATATATATTATGTGTATATAGAGGATATATAGTGTGTAATATATATTATGTGTATATAGAGGATATTTATAGTGTGTAATATATATTATGTGTATATAGAGGATTTATAGTGTGTAATATATATTATGTGTATATAGAGGATATATATAGTGTGTAATATATATATGTGTATATAGAGGATATATATAGTGTGTAATATATATTAATATATATAGTGTGTAATATATATTATATATAGTGTGTAATATATATTATGTGTATATAGAGGATATATTATAGTGTGTAATATATATTATATATAGTGTGTAATATATATTATATATAGTGTGTAATATATATTATGTGTATATAGAGGATATATATAGTGTGTAATATATATTATATATAGTGTGTAATATATATTATGTGTATATAGAGGATATATATAGTGTGTAATATATATTGATATATAGTGTGTAATATATATTATGTGTATATAGAGGATATATATAGTGTGTAATATATATTATATATAGTGTGTAATATATATTATGTGTATATAGAGGATATATATAGTGTGTAATATATATTATATATAGTGTGTAATATATATTATGTGTATATAGAGGATATATATAGTGTGTAATATATATTATATATAGTGTGTAATATATATTATGTGTAATAGAGATATATATAGTGTGTAATATATATTATATATAGTGTGTAATATATATTATGTGTATATAGAGGATATATATAGTGTGTAATATATATTATATAGTGTATAATGTATATTATATATAGTGTGTAATATATAGTTATATATAGTGTGTAATATATATTATGTGTATATAGAGGATATATATAGTGTTTAATATATATTATGTGTATATAGAGGATATATATAGTGTGTAATATATATTATGTGTATATAGAGGATATATATAGTGTGTAATATATATTATGTGTATATAGAGGATATATATAGTGTGTAATATATATTATGTGTATATAGAGGATATATATAGTGTGTAATATATATTATGTGTATATAGAGGATATATATAGTGTGTAATATATATTATGTGTATATAGAGGATATATATAGTGTGTAATATATATTATATATAGTGTGTAATATATATATGTGTATATAGATTATATAGTGTGTAATATATATTATGTGTATATAGAGGATATATATAGTGTGTAATATATATATAGTGTATATATATTATATATAGTGTGTAATATATATTATGTGTATATAGAGGATATATATAGTGTGTAATATATTATATATAGTGTGTAATATATATTATGTGTATATAGAGGATATATATAGTGTGTAATATATATTATGTGTATATAGAGGATATATAGTGTGTAATATATATTATGTGTATATAGAGGATATATATAGTGTGTAATATATATTATATATAGTGTGTAATATATATTATGTGTATATAGAGGATATATAGTGTGTAATATATATTATGTGTATATAGAGGATATATATAGTGTGTAATATATATTATGTGTATATAGAGGATATATATAGTGTGTAATATATATTATGTGTATATAGAGGATATATAGTGTGTAATATATATTATGTGTATAGAGGATATATATAGTGTGTAATATATATTATATATAGTGTGTAATATATATTATGTGTATATAGAGGATATATAGTGTGTAATATATATTATGTGTATATAGAGGATATATATAGTGTGTAATATATATTATGTGTATATAGAGGATATATATAGTGTGTAATATATATTATGTGTATATAGAGGATATATATAGTGTGTAATATATATTATATAGTGTGTAATATATATTATATATAGTGTGTAATATATATTATGTGTATATAGAGGATATATATAGTGTGTAATATATATTATATATAGTGTGTAATATATATTATGTGTATATAGAGGATATATATAGTGTGTAATATATATTATATATAGTGTGTAATATATATTATGTGTATATAGAGGATATATATAGTGTGTAATATATATTATATAGTGTATAATGTATATTATATAGTGTGTAATATATATTATATATAGTGTGTAATATATATTATGTGTATATAGAGGATATATATAGTGTGTAATATATATTATGTGTATATAGAGGATATATATAGTGTGTAATATATATTATGTGTATATAGAGGATATATATAGTGTGTAATATATATTATGTGTATATAGAGGATATATATAGTGTGTAATATATATTATGTGTATATAGAGGATATATATAGTGTGTAATATATATTATGTGTATATAGAGGATATATATAGTGTGTAATATATATTATGTGTATATAGAGGATATATATAGTGTGTAATATATATTATATATAGTGTGTAATATATATTATGTGTATATAGAGGATATATAGTGTGTAATATATATTATGTGTATATAGAGGATATATATAGTGTGTAATATATATATATAGTGTATAATGTATATTATATATAGTGTGTAATATATATTATGTGTATATAGAGGATATATATAGTGTGTAATATATATTATATATAGTGTGTAATATATATTATGTGTATATAGAGGATATATATAGTGTGTAATATATATTATGTGTATATAGAGGATATATAGTGTGTAATATATATTATGTGTATATAGAGGATATATATAGTGTGTAATATATATTATATATAGTGTGTAATATATATTATGTGTATATAGAGGATATATAGTGTGTAATATATATTATGTGTATATAGAGGATATATATAGTGTGTAATATATATTATGTGTATATAGAGGATATATATAGTGTGTAATATATATTATGTGTATATAGAGGATATATAGTGTGTAATATATATTATGTGTATAGAGGATATATATAGTGTGTAATATATATTATATATAGTGTGTAATATATATTATGTGTATATAGAGGATATATAGTGTGTAATATATATTATGTGTATATAGAGGATATATATAGTGTGTAATATATATTATGTGTATATAGAGGATATATATAGTGTGTAATATATATTATGTGTATATAGAGGATATATATAGTGTGTAATATATATTATATATAGTGTGTAATATATATTATATATAGTGTGTTATATATATATATAGTGTGTAATATATATTATGTGTATATAGAGGATATATATAGTGTGTAATATATATATATATAGTGTGTAATATATATTATATATAGTGTGTAATATATATTATGTGTATATAGAGGATATATATAGTGTGTAATATATATTATATATAGTGTGTAATATATATTATGTGTATATAGAGGATATATATAGTGTGTAATATATATTATATATAGTGTGTTAATATATATTATGTGTATATAGAGGATATATATAGTGTGTAATATTATATTATGTGTATATAGAGGATATATATAGTGTGTAATATATATTATATATAGTGTGTAATATATATTATGTGTATATAGAGGATATATATAGTGTGTAATATATATTATATATAGTGTGTAATATATATTATGTGTATATAGAGGATATATATAGTGTGTAATATATATTATATATAGTGTGTAATATATATTATGTGTATATAGAGGATATATATAGTGTGTAATATATATTATATATAGTGTGTAATATATATTATGTGTATATAGAGGATATATATAGTGTGTAATATATATTATATATAGTGTGTAATATATATTATGTGTATATAGAGGATATATATAGTGTGTAATATATATTATATATAGTGTGTAATATATATTATGTGTATATAGAGGATATATAGTGTGTAATATATATTATGTGTATATAGGGATATATATAGTGTGTAATATATATTTTAGTGTATATGTATATTATATATAGTGTGTAATATATATTATATATAGTGTGTAATATATATTATGTGTTATATAGAGGATATATATAGTGTGTAATATATATTATTATATAGTGTTAATATATATTATGTGTATATAGAGGATATATATAGTGTGTATATATATTATGTTTATAGAGGATATATAGTGTGTAATATATATTATGTGTATATAGAGGATATATAGTTTGTAATATATATTATGTGTATAGAGGATATAGTGTGTAATATATATTATGTGTATATAGAGGATATATATAGTGTGTAATATATATTATGTGTATATAGAGGATATATATAGTGTGTAATATATATTATGTGTATATAGAGGATATATAGTGTGTAATATATATTATGTGTATAGAGGATATATATAGTGTGTAATATATATTATATATAGTGTGTAATATATATTATGTGTATATAGAGGATATATAGTGTGTAATATATATTATGTGTATATAGAGGATATATATAGTGTGTAATATATATTATGTGTATATAGAGGATATATATAGTGTGTAATATATATTATGTGTATATAGAGGATATATATAGTGTGTAATATATATTATATATAGTGTGTAATATAGTTATATATAGTGTGTAATATATATTATGTGTATATAGAGGATATATATAGTGTGTAATATATATTATATATAGTGTGTAATATATATTATATATAGTGTGTAATATATATTATGTGTATATAGAGGATATATATAGTGTGTATATATATTATATATAGTGTGTAATATATATTATGTGTATATAGAGGATATATATAGTGTGTAATATATATTATATATAGTGTGTAATATATATTATGTGTATATAGAGGATATATATAGTGTGTAATATATATTATATATAGTGTGTAATATATATTATGTGTATATAGAGGATATATAGTGTGTAATATATATTATGTGTATATAGATTATATATAGTGTGTAATATATATTATGTGTATAGAGGATATATATAGTGTGTAATATATATTATATATAGTGTGTAATATATATTATGTGTATATAGAGGATATATAGTGTGTAATATATATTATGTGTATATAGAGGATATATATAGTGTGTAATATATATTATGTGTATATAGAGGATATATATAGTGTGTAATATATATTATGTGTATATAGAGGATATATATAGTGTGTAATATATATTATATATAGTGTGTAATATATATGATATTATAGTGTGTAATATATATTATGTGTATATAGAGGATATATAGTGTGTAATATATATTAATATATAGTGTGTAATATATATTATATATAGTGTGTAATATATATTATGTGTATATAGAGGATATATAGTGTGTAATATATATTAGATATATAGTGTGTAATATATATTATGTGTATATAGAGGATATATATAGTGTGTAATATATATTATATATAGTGTGTAATATATATTATGTGTATATAGAGGATATATTAGTGTGTAATATATATTATATATAGTGTGTAATATATATTATGTGTATATAGAGGATATATATAGTGTGTAATATATATTATATATAGTGTGTAATATATATTATGTGTATATAGAGGATATATATAGTGTGTAATATATATTATATATAGTGTGTAATATATTATGTGTATAGAGGATATATATAGTGTGTATATATATTATATATAGTGTGTAATATATATTATGTGTATATAGAGGATATATATAGTGTGTAATATATATTATATAGTGTATAATGTATATATATATAGTGTGTAATATATATATATATAGTGTGTAATATATATTATGTGTATATAGAGGATATATATAGTGTGTAATATATATTATGTGTATATAGAGGATTATATAGTGTGTAATATATATTATGTGTATATAGAGGATATATATAGTGTGTAATATATATTATGTGTATATAGAGGTTATATATAGTGTGTAATATATATTATGTGTATATAGAGGATATATATAGTGTGTAATATATATTATGTGTATATAGAGGATATTTATAGTGTGTAATATATATTATGTGTATATAGAGGATATATATAGTGTGTAATATATATTATATATAGTGTGTAATATATATTATGTGTATATAGAGGATATATAGTGTGTAATATATATTATGTGTATATAGAGGATATATATAGTGTGTATATATATTATATAGTGTATAGTATATTATATATAGTGTGTAATATATATTATGTGTATATAGAGGATATATATAGTGTGTATATATATTATATATAGTGTGTAATATATATTATGTGTATATAGAGGATATATATAGTGTGTAATATATATTATGTGTATATAGAGGATATATATAGTGTGTAATATATATTATATAGTGTATAATGTATATATATATAGTGTGTAATATATATTATGTGTATATAGAGGTATATATAGTGTGTAATATATATTTTATATAGTGTGTAATATATATTATGTGTATATAGAGGATATATATAGTGTGTAATATATATTATGTGTATATAGAGGATATATATAGTGTGTAATATATATTATGTGTATATAGAGGATATATATAGTGTGTAATATATATTATGATATAGTGTGTAATATATATTATGTGTATATAGAGGTATATATAGTGTGTAATATATATTATGTGTATATAGAGGATATATATAGTGTGTAATATATATTATGTGTATATAGAGGATATATATAGTGTGTAATATATATTATGTGTATATAGAGGATATATAGTGTGTAATATATATTATGTGTATAGAGGATATATATAGTGTGTAATATATATTATATATAGTGTGTAATATATATTATGTGTATATAGAGGATATATAGTGTGTAATATATATATGTGTATATAGAGGATATATATAGTGTGTTAATATATATTATGTTTATAGAGGATATATATAGTGTGTAATATATATTATGTGTATATAGAGGATTATAGTGTGTATATATGATTATATATAGTGTGTAATATATATTATATATAGTGTGTAATATATATTATGTGTATATAGAGGATATATAGTGTGTAATTATATTATTATAGTGTGTAATATATATTATATATAGTGTGTAATATATATTATGTGTATATAGAGGATATATATAGTGTGTAATATATATTATATATAGTGTGTAATATATATTATGTGTATATAGAGGATATATATAGTGTGTAATATATTATATATAGTGTGTAATATATATTATGTGTTAATAGAGGATATATATAGTGTGTAATATATATTATTGTGTATATAGTAGGTATATATAGTGTGTAATATATATTATATATAGTGTGTAATATATATTATGTGTATATAGAGGATATATATAGTGTGTAATATATTATATATAGTGTGTAATATATATTATGTGTATATAGAGGATATATATAGTGTGTAATATATATTATATATAGTGTGTAATATATATTATGTGTATATAGAGGATATATATAGTGTGTAATATATATTATTATAGTGTGTAATTATATTATGTGTATATAGAGGTATATATAGTGTGTAATATATATTATATATAGTGTGTAATATATATTATGTGTATATAGAGGATATATAGTGTGTAATTATTATTATTATAGTGTGTAATATATATTATGTGTATATAGAGGATATATAGTGTGTATATTTATTATGTGTTATAGATATTAGTGTGTAATATATATTATATAGTGTATAATGTATATTATATATTAGTGTGTAATATATATTATATATAGTGTGTAATATATATTATGTGTATATAGAGGATATATATAGTGTGTAATTTATATTATATATAGTGTGTAATATATATTATGTGTATATAGAGGATATATATAGTGTGTAATATATATTATGTGTATATAGAGGATATATAGTGTGTAATATATATTATGTGTATATAGAGGATATATAGTGTGTAATATATATTATGTGTTATAGAGGATATATAGTGTGTAATATATATTATGTGTATATAGAGGATATATAGTGTGTAATATATATTATGTGTATATAGAGGATATATATAGTGTGTAATATATATTATGTGTATATAGAGGATATATAGTGTGTAATATATATTATGTGTATATAGAGGATATATATAGTGTGTAATATATATTATATATAGTGTGTAATATATATTATGTGTATATAGAGGATATATAGTGTGTAATATATATTATGTGTATATAGAGGATATATATAGTGTGTAATATATATTATGTGTATATAGAGGATATATATAGTGTGTAATATATATTATGTGTATATAGAGGATATATATAGTGTGTAATATATATTATGATATAGTGTGTATATTTTATTAGTGTGTATATATATTATGTGTATATAGAGGATATATATAGTGTGTAATATATATATATAGTGTGTATATATTATATATAGTGTGTAATATATATTATGTGTATATAGAGGATATATATAGTGTGTAATATATATTATATATAGTGTGTAATATATATTATGTGTATATAGAGGATATATATAGTGTGTAATATATATTATATATAGTGTGTAATATATATTATGTGTATATAGAGGATATATATAGTGTGTAATATATATTATATATAGTGTGTAATATATATTATGTGTATATAGGGATATTATAGTGTGTAATATATATTATATATAGTGTGTAATTATATTATGTGTATATAGAGGATATATATAGTGTGTAATATTATATTATATATAGTGTGTAATATATATTATGTGTATATAGAGGATATATATAGTGTGTAATATATATTATATAGTGTATAATGTATATTATATATAGTGTGTAATATATATTATATAGTGTGTAATATATATTATGTGTATATAGAGGATATATATAGTGTGTATATTATATTATGTGTATATAGAGGATATATATAGTGTGTAATATATATTATGTGTATATTAGAGGATATATATAGTGTGTAATATATATTATGTGTATATAGAGGTATATATAGTGTGTAATATATATTATGTGTATATAGAGGATATATAGTGTGTAATATATATTATGTGTATATAGAGGATATATAGTGTGTAATATATATTATGTGTATATAGAGGATATATATAGTGTGTAATATATATTATGTGTTATAGAGGATATATATAGTGTGTAATATATATTATATATAGTGTGTAATATATATTATGTGTATATAGAGGATATATAGTGTGTAATATATATTATGTGTATATAGAGGATATATATAGTGTGTAATATATATATAGTGTATAATGTATATTATATATAGTGTGTAATATATATTATATATAGTGTGTAATATATATTATGTGTATATAGAGGATATATATAGTGTGTAATATATATTATTATAGTGTGTAATATATATTATGTGTATATAGAGGATATATATAGTGTGTAATATATATTATGTGTATATAGAGGATATATAGTGTGTAATATATATTATGTGTATATAGAGGATATATAGTGTGTAATATATATTATATATAGTGTGTAATATATATTATGTGTATATAGAGGATATATAGTGTGTAATATATATTATGTGTATATAGAGGATATATATAGTGTGTAATATATATTATGTGTATATAGAGGATATATATAGTGTGTAATATATTATGTGTATATAGAGGATATAGTGTGTAATATATATTATGTGTATAGAGGATATATATAGTGTTGTAATATATTATATATAGTGTGTAATATATTATGTATAGAGGATATATATAGTGTGTAATATATATTATGTGTATATAGAGGATATATATAGTGTGTAATATATATTATGTGTATATATAGTGTGTAATATATATTATATATAGTGTGTAATATATATTATATATAGTGTGTAATATATATTATGTGTATATAGAGGATATATATAGTGTGTAATATATATTATATATAGTGTGTAATATATATTATGTGTATATAGAGGATATATATAGTGTGTAATATATATTATATATAGTGTGTAATATATATTATGTGTATATAGAGGATATATATAGTGTGTAATATATATTATATAGTGTGTAATATATATTATGTGTATATAGAGGATATATAGTGTGTAATATATATTATATATAGTGTGTAATATATATTATGTGTATATAGAGGATATATATAGTGTGTAATATATATTATATATAGTGTGTAATATATATTATGTGTATATAGAGGTATATATAGTGTGTATATATTTATATATAGTGTGTAATATATATTATGTGTATATAGAGGATATATATAGTGTGTAATATATTATATATAGTGTGTAATATATATTATGTGTATATAGAGGATATATATAGTGTGTAATATATTATATATAGTGTGTAATATATATTATGTGTATATAGAGGATATATATAGTGTGTAATATATATTATGTGTATATAGAGGATATATATAGTGTGTAATATATTATTATATATAGTGTGTAATATATATTATGTGTATATAGAGGATATATATAGTGTGTAATATATATTATGTGTATATAGAGGATATATATAGTGTGTAATATATATTATATATAGTGTGTAATATATATTATGTGTATATAGAGGATATATATAGTGTGTAATATATATTATATATAGTGTGTAATATATATTATGTGTATATAGGATATATAGTGTGTAATATATATTATATAGTGTTAATATATATTATATATAGTGTGTATATATATTATATATAGTGTGTAATATATATTATGTGTATATAGAGGATATATAGTGTGTAATATATATTATGTGTATATAGAGGATATATAGTGTGTAATATATATTATGTGTATATAAGGATATATATAGTGTGTAATATATATTATATATAGTGTGTAATATATATTATGTGTATATAGAGGATATATATAGTGTGTAATATATATTATATATAGTGTGTAATATATATTATGTGTATATAGAGGATATATATAGTGTGTAATATATATTATGTGTATATAGATATATAGTGTGTAATATATATTATGTGTATATAGAGGATATATATAGTGTGTAATATATATTATATATAGTGTGTATATATATTATGTGTATATAGAGGATATATAGTGTGTAATATATATTATGTGTATATAGAGGATATATAGTGTGTAATATATATTATGTGTATATAGAGGATATATATAGTGTGTAATATATATTATGTGTATATAGAGGATATTAGTGTGTAATATATATTATGTGTATAGAGGATATATATAGTGTGTAATAGATATTATATATAGTGTGTAATATATATTATGTGTATATAGAGGATATATAGTGTGTAATATATATTATGTGTATATAGAGGATATATATAGTGTGTAATATATATTATGTGTATATAGAGGATATTTATAGTGTGTAATATATATTATGTGTATATAGAGGATATATATAGTGTGTAATATATATTATATATAGTGTGTAATATATATTATATATAGTGTGTAATATATATTATGTGTATATAGAGGATATATATAGTGTGTAATATATATTATATATAGTGTGTAATATATATTATATATAGTGTGTAATATTTTATGTGTATATAGAGGATATATAGTGTGTAATATATATTATATATAGTGTGTAATATATATTATGTGTATATAGAGGATATATATAGTGTGTAATATATATTATATTAGTGTGTAATATTATTATGTGTATATAGAGGATATTATAGTGTGTAATATATATTATGTGTATATAGAGGATATATATAGTGTGTAATATATATTATATATAGTGTGTAATATATATTATGTGTATATAGAGGATATATATAGTGTGTAATTATATTATATATAGTGTGTAATATATATTATGTGTATATAGAGGATTATATAGTGTGTAATATATATTATATATAGTGTGTAATATATATTATGTGTATATAGAGGATATATATAGTGTGTAATATATATTATATATAGTGTGTAATATATATTATGTGTATATAGAGGATATATATAGTGTGTAATATATATTATGTGTATAAGGATATATAGTGTGTAATATATATTATATATAGTGTGTAATATATATTATGTGTATATAGAGGATATATATAGTGTGTAATATATATTATGTGTATAGAGGATATATATAGTGTGTATATATATTATATAGTGTGTATATATTATGTGTATATAGAGGATATATAGTGTGTAATATTATTATTAGTGTGTATATATATTATATATAGTGTGTAATATATATTATTATATAGTGTGTAATATATTATATTAGTGTGTAATATATATTATGTGTATATAGAGGATATATATAGTGTGTAATATATATTATATATAGTGTGTAATATATATTATGTGTATATAGAGGATATATATAGTGTGTAATATATATTATATATGTAGTGTATATTATATATAGTGTGTATATATATTATATATAGTGTGTAATATATATTATGTGTTTATAGAGGTATATATAGTGTGTAATATATATTATGTGTATATAGAGGATTATATAGTGTGTATATATATTATGTGTATATAGAGGATATATATAGTGTGTAATATATATTATGTGTATATAGAGGATTATATAGTGTGTAATATATATTATATAGTGTATAATGTATATATATAGTGTGTAATATATATTATATATAGTGTGTAATATATATTATGTGTATATAGAGGATATATATAGTGTGTAATATATATTATGTGTATATAGAGGATATATATAGTGTGTAATATATATTATGTGTATATAGAGGATATATATAGTGTGTAATATATATTATGTGTATATAGAGGTATATATATAGTGTGTAATATATATTATATATAGTGTGTAATATATATTATGTGTATATAGAGGTTATATATAGTGTGTAATATATATTATATATAGTGTGTAATATATATTATGTGTATATAGAGGATATATATAGTGTGTAATATATATTATGTGTATAGAGGATATATATAGTGTGTATATATATTATATATGTGTGTAATATATTATGTGTATATAGAGGATATTTATAGTGTGTAATATATATTATGTGTATATAGAGGATATATATAGTGTGTAATATATATTATATATAGTGTGTAATATATATTATGTGTATATAGAGGATATATATAGTGTGTAATATATATTATATATAGTGTGTAATATATATTATGTGTATATAGATATATAGTGTGTAATATATATTATATAGTGTGTAATATATATTATATATAGTGTGTATATATATTTTATATTGTGTGTAATATATTATTATTAGTGTGTAATATATATTATGTGTATATAGAGGATATATAGTGTGTAATATATATTATATATAGTGTGTAATATATATTATGTGTATATAAGGATATATTAGTGTGTAATATATATTATATATAGTGTGTAATATATATTATGTGTATATAGAGGATATATATAGTGTGTAATATATATTATATATAGTGTGTAATTATTTATTATGTGTATATAGAGGTTATATATAGTGTGTAATATATATTATGTGTATATAGAGGATATATAGTGTGTAATATATATTATGTGTATATAGAGGATATATATAGTGTGTAATATATATTATGATATAGTGTGTAATATATTATGTGTATATAGAGGATATATAGTGTGTAATATATATTATGTGTATATAGAGGATATATATAGTGTGTAATATATATTATGTGTATATAGAGGATATATATAGTGTGTAATATATATTATGTGTATAGAGGATATATAGTGTGTAATATATATTATGTGTATAGAGGATATATATAGTGTGTAATATATCATTATATATAGTGTGTAATATATATATGTGTATATAGAGGATATATAGTGTGTAATATATATTATGTGTATATAGAGGTATATATATAGTGTGTAATATATATTATGTGTATATAGAGGATATATATAGTGTGTAATATATATTATAGTGTATATAGAGGATATATATAGTGTGTAATATATATATATATAGTGTGTAATATATATTATATATAGTGTGTAATATATATTATGTGTATATAGAGGATATATATAGTGTGTAATATATTATATATAGTGTGTAATATATTTATATATAGTGTGTAATATATATTATGTGTATATAGATATATAGTGTGAATATATATTATATATAGTGTGTAATATATATTATGTGTATATAGAGGATATATATAGTGTGTAATATATTATATATAGTGTGTAATATATATTATGTGTATATAGAGGATATATATAGTGTGTAATATTATATTATGTGTATATAGAGGATATATATAGTGTGTAATATATATTATATATAGTGTGTAATATATATTATGTGTATATAGAGGATATATATAGTGTGTAATATATATTATATATAGTGTGTAATATATATTATGTGT
>JAVHZZ010000003.1:376036448-376233948 GCA_036250195.1 Mixophyes australis
TATATTATGTGTATATAGAGGATATTATATAGTGTGTAATATTATATTATAGTGTATATAGAGGATATATATAGTGTGTAATATATATTATGTGTAATATAGAGGATATATAGTGTGTAATATATATTATGTGTATATAGAGGATATATATAGTGTGTAATATATATTATATATAGTGTGTAATATATATTATGTGTATATAGAGGATATATATAGTGTGTAATATATATTATGTGTATATAGAGGATATATAGTGTGTAATATATATTATGTGTATATAGAGGATATATATAGTGTGTAATATATATTATATATAGTGTGTAATATATATGTGTATATGATATATAGTGTGTAATATATTATTTATATAGATATAGTGTGTAATATATATTATGTGTATATAGAGGATATATATAGTGTGTAATATATTATGTGTATATAGAGGATATATAGTGTGTAATATATATTATGTGTATAGAGGATATATATAGTGTGTAAACTATATATAGTGTGTATATATATTAGTGTATATAGAGGATATATAGTGTGTAATATATATTATGTGTATATAGAGGATATATATAGTGTGTAATATATATTATGTATATAGAGATATATAGTGTGTAATATATATTATGTGTATATAGAGGATATATAGTGTGTAATATATATTATATATAGTGTAATAGATATTATATATAGTGTGTAATATATATTATGTGTATATAGAGGATATATATAGTGTGTATATATATTATATATAGTGTGTAATATATATTATATATAGTGTGTAATATATATTATGTGTATATAGAGGATATATAGTGTGTAATATATATTAGTGTATATAGTGTGTAATATATATTATGTGTATATAGAGGATATATATAGTGTAATATATTATATTATATAGTGTGTAATATATATTATGTGTATATAGAGGATATATATAGTGTGTAATATATATTTATGTGTATATAGGATATATATAGTGTGTAATATATATTATAGTATAGTGTGTAATATATATTATGTGTATATAGAGGATATATATAGTGTGTAATATATATTATATAGTGTGTAATATATATTATGTGTATATAGAGGATATATATAGTGTGTAATATATATTATATATAGTGTGTAATATATATTATGTGTATATAGAGGATATATATAGTGTGTAATATATATTATATATAGTGTGTAATATATATTATGTGTATATAGAGGATATATATAGTGTGTAATATATATTATGTGTATATAGAGGATATATATAGTGTGTAATATATATTATATATAGTGTGTAATATATATTATGTGTATATAGAGGATATATATAGTGTGTAATATATATTATATATAGTGTGTAATATATATTATGTGTATATAGAGGATATATATAGTGTGTAATATATATATTATATAGTGTGTAATATATATTATGTGTATATAGAGGATATATAGTGTGTAATATATATTATATAGTGTGTAATATATATTATATATAGTGTGTAATATATATTATATATAGTGTGTAATATATATTATGTGTATATAGAGGATATATATAGTGTGTAATATATATTATATATAGTGTGTAATATATATATTATGTGTATATAGAGGATATATAGTGTGTAATATATATTATATAATGTTATTATATATAGTGTGTAATATATATTATATATAGTGTGTAATATATATTATGTGTATATAGAGGATATATATAGTGTGTAATATATATTATGTGTATATAGAGGATATATATAGTGTGTAATATATATTATGTGTATATAGAGGATATATATAGTGTGTAATATATATTATGTGTATATAGAGGATATTATAGTGTGTAATATATATATATAGTGTATAATGTATATATATAGTGTGTAATATATATTATATATAGTGTGTAATATATATTATGTGTATATAGAGGATATATATAGTGTGTAATATATATTATGTGTATATAGTGGATATATATAGTGTGTAATATATATTATGTGTATATAGAGGATATATAGTGTGTAATATATATTATGTGTATATAGAGGATATATATAGTGTGTAATATATATTATGTGTATATAGAGGATATATAGTGTGTAATATATATTATGTGTATATAGAGGATATATATAGTGTGTAATATATATTATATATAGTGTGTAATATATATTATGTGTATATAGAGGATATATATAGTGTGTAATATATATTATATATAGTGTGTAATATATATTATGTGTATATAGAGGATATATATAGTGTGTAATATATATTATATATAGTGTGTAATATATATTATGTGTATATAGAGGATATATATAGTGTGTAATATATATTATGTGTATATAGAGGATATATATAGTGTGTAATATATATTATATATAGTGTGTAATATATATTATGTGTATATAGAGGATATATATAGTGTGTAATATATATTATATATAGTGTGTAATATATATTATGTGTATATAGAGGATATATATAGTGTGTAATATATATTATATATAGTGTGTAATATATATTATGTGTATATAGAGGATATATATAGTGTGTAATATATATTATATATAGTGTGTAATATATATTATGTGTATATAGAGGATATATATAGTGTGTAATATATATTATAATAGTGTGTAATATATATTATGTGTAGAGGATATATATAGTGTGTAATATATATTATATATAGTGTGTAATATATATTATGTGTATATAGAGGATATATAGTGTGTAATATATATTATGTGTATATAGAGGATATATATAGTGTGTAATATATATTATATAGTGTATAATGTATATTATATATAGTGTGTAATATATATTATATATAGTGTGTAATATATATTATGTGTATATAGAGGATATAGATAGTGTGTAATATATATTATATATAGTGTATAATATATATTATGTGTATATAGAGGATATATAGTGTGTATATATATTATGTGTATATAGAGGATATATAGTGTGTAATATATATTATGTGTATATAGAGGATATATAGTGTGTAATATATATTATGTGTATATAGAGGATATATAGTGTGTATATATATTATGTGTATAGAGATATATATAGTGTGTAATATATATTATGTGTATATAGAGGATATATATAGTGTGTATATATATTATGTGTATATAGAGGATATATAGTGTGTAATATATATTATGTGTATAGAGGATATATATAGTGTGTAATATATATTATATAGTGTGTAATATATATTATGTGTATATAGAGGATATATAGTGTGTAATATATATATGTGTATATAGAGGATATATAGTGTGTAATATATATTATGTGTATATAGAGGAATATATAGTGTGTAATATATATTATGTGTATATAGAGGATATATATAGTGTGTAATATATTATATATAGTGTGTAATATATATTATATATAGTGTGTAATATATATTATGTGTATATAGAGGATATATATAGTGTGTAATATATATTATATATAGTGTGTAATATATATTATATATAGTGTGTAATATATATTATGTGTATATAGAGGATATATATAGTGTGTAATATATATTATATATAGTGTGTAATATATATTATGTGTATATAGAGGATATATATAGTGTGTAATATATATTATATATAGTGTGTAATATATATTATGTGTATATAGAGGATATATATAGTGTGTAATATATATTATGTGTATATAGAGGATATATATAGTGTGTAATATATATTATATATAGTGTGTAATATATATTATGTGTATATAGAGGATATATATAGTGTGTAATATATATTATATATAGTGTGTAATATATATTATGTGTATATAGAGGATATATATAGTGTGTAATATATATTATATATAGTGTGTAATATATATTATGTGTATATAGAGGATATATATAGTGTGTAATATATATTATGTGTATATAAGGATATATATAGTGTGTAATATATATTATATATAGTGTGTAATATATATTATGTGTATATAGAGGATATATATAGTGTGTAATATATATTATGTGTATATAGAGGATATATATAGTGTGTAATATATATTATATATAGTGTGTAATATATATTATGTGTATATAGAGGATATATAGTGTGTAATATATATTATATAGTGTGTAATATATATTATATATAGTGTGTAATATATATATATAGTGTGTAATATATATTATATATAGTGTGTAATATATATTATGTGTATATAGAGGATATATATAGTGTGTAATATATATTATATATAGTGTGTAATATATATTATGTGTATATAGAGGATATATAGTGTGTAATATATATTATATATGTATATGTATATTATATATAGTGTGTAATATATATTATATATAGTGTGTAATATATATTATGTGTATATAGAGGATATATATAGTGTGTAATATATATTATGTGTATATAGAGGATATATATAGTGTGTAATATATATTATGTGTATATAGAGGATATATATAGTGTGTAATATATATTATGTGTATATAGAGGATATATATAGTGTGTAATATATATTATATAGTGTATAATGTATATTATATATAGTGTGTAATATATATTATATATAGTGTGTAATATATATTATGTGTATATAGAGGATATATATAGTGTGTAATATATATTATGTGTATATAGAGGATATATATAGTGTGTAATATATATTATGTGTATATAGAGGATATATATAGTGTGTAATATATATTATGTGTATATAGAGGATATATATAGTGTGTAATATATATTATATATAGTGTGTAATATATATTATGTGTATATAGAGGATATATATAGTGTGTAATATATATTATATATAGTGTGTAATATATATTATGTGTATATAGAGGATATATATAGTGTGTAATATATATTATGTGTATATAGAGGATATATATAGTGTGTAATATATATTATATATAGTGTGTAATATATATTATGTGTATATAGAGGATATATATAGTGTGTAATATATATTATGTGTATATAGAGGATATATATAGTGTGTAATATATATTATATATAGTGTGTAATATATATTATGTGTATATAGAGGATATATATAGTGTGTAATATATATTATATATAGTGTGTAATATATATTATGTGTATATAGAGGATATATATAGTGTGTAATATATATTATATAGTGTGTAATATATATGATATATAGTGTGTAATATATATTATATAGTGTGTAATATATATTATATATAGTGTGTAATATATATTATGTGTATATAGAGGATATATAGTGTGTAATATATATTATATATAGTGTGTAATATATATTATGTGTATATAAAGGATATATATAGTGTGTAATATATATTATATATAGTGTGTAATATATATTATGTGTATATAAGATATATATAGTGTGTAATATATATTATATAAGTGTGTAATATATATTATGTGTATATAGAGGATATATATAGTGTGTAATATATATTATATATAGTGTGTAATATATATTATGTGTATATAGAGGATATATATAGTGTGTAATATATATTATGTGTATATAGAGGATATATAGTGTGTAATATATATTATGTGTATATAATATATAGTGTAATATATATTATATATAGTGTGTAATATATATTATGTGTATATAGAGGATATATAGTGTAA
Organism: Mixophyes australis; assembly: GCA_036250195.1. NCBI lineage: Eukaryota > Metazoa > Chordata > Amphibia > Anura > Limnodynastidae > Mixophyes > Mixophyes australis. Next base: position 376,042,127 of record JAVHZZ010000003.1, read on the forward strand.
TATATATTATGTGTATATAGAGTATATATATAGTGTGTAATATATAATATGTGTATATAGAGGATATATATAGTGTGTAATATATATTATGTGTATATAGAGGATATATAGTGTGTAATATATATTATGTGTATAGAGGATATATATAGTGTGTAATAGATATTATATATAGTGTGTAATATATATTATGTGTATATAGAGGATATATAGTGTGTAATATATATTATGTGTATATAGAGGATATATATAGTGTGTAATATATATTATGTGTATATAGAGGATATATATAGTGTGTAATATATATTATGTGTATATAGAGGATATATATAGTGTGTAATATATATTATATATAGTGTGTAATATATATTATATATAGTGTGTAATATATATTATGTGTATATAGAGGATATATATAGTGTGTAATATATATTATATATAGTGTGTAATATATATTATATATAGTGTGTAATATATATTATGTGTATATAGAGGATATATAGTGTGCAAAATATATTATATATAGTGTGTAATATATATTATGTGTATATAGAGGATATATATAGTGTGTAATATATATTATATATAGTGTGTAATATATATTATGTGTATATAGAGGATATATATAGTGTGTAATATATATTATGTGTATATAGAGGATATATATAGTGTGTAATATATATTATATATAGTGTGTAATATATATTATGTGTATATAGAGGATATATATAGTGTGTAATATATATTATATATAGTGTGTAATATATATTATGTGTATATAGAGGATATATATAGTGTGTAATATATATTATATATAGTGTGTAATATATATTATGTGTATATAGAGGATATATATAGTGTGTAATATATATTATATATAGTGTGTAATATATATTATGTGTATATAGAGGATATATATAGTGTGTAATATATATTATATATAGTGTGTAATATATATTATGTGTATATAGAGGATATATATAGTGTGTAATATATATTATGTGTATATAAAGGATATATATAGTGTGTAATATATATTATATATAGTGTGTAATATATATTATGTGTATATAGAGGATATATATAGTGTGTAATATATATTATGTGTATATAGAGGATATATATAGTGTGTAATATATATTATATATAGTGTGTAATATATATTATATGTATATAGAGGATATATATAGTGTGTAATATATTATATATAGTGTGTAATATATATTATGTGTATATAGAGGATATATAGTGTGTAATATATATTATATAGTGTGTAATATATATTATATATAGTGTGTAATATATATTATATATAGTGTGTAATATATATTATGTGTATATAGAGGATATATATAGTGTGTAATATATATTATATATAGTGTGTAATATATATATTATGTGTATATAGAGGATATATAGTATGTAATATATATTATATAATGTATATTATATATAGTGTGTAATATATATTATATATAGTGTGTAATATATATTATGTGTATATAGAGGATATATATAGTGTGTAATATATATTATGTGTATATAGAGGATATATATAGTGTGTAATATATATTATGTGTATATAGAGGATATATATAGTGTGTAATATATATTATGTGTATATAGAGGATATATATAGTGTGTAATATATATTATGTGTATATAGAGGATATATAGTGTGTAATATATATTATGTGTATATAGAGGATATATATAGTGTGTAATATATATTATGTGTATATAGAGGATATATATAGTGTGTAATATATATTATGTGTATATAGAGGATATATAGTGTGTAATATATATTATGTGTATATAGAGGATATATATAGTGTGTAATATATATTATGTGTATATAGAGGATATATATAGTGTGTAATATATATTATGTGTATATAGAGGATATATATAGTGTGTAATATATATTATATATAGTGTGTAATATATATTATGTGTATATAGAGGATATATAGTGTGTAATATATATTATGTGTATATAGAGGATATATATAGTGTGTAATATATATTATATAGTGTATAATGTATATATATATAGTGTGTAATATATATTATATATAGTGTGTAATATATATTATGTGTATATAGAGGATATATATAGTGTGTAATATATATTATGTGTATATAGAGGATATATATAGTGTGTAATATATATTATGTGTATATAGAGGATATATATAGTGTGTAATATATATTATGTGTATATAGAGGATATATATAGTGTGTAATATATATTATATATAGTGTGTAATATATATTATGTGTATATAGAGGATATATATAGTGTGTAATATATATTATATATAGTGTGTAATATATATTATGTGTATATAGAGGATATATATAGTGTGTAATATATATTATGTGTATATAGAGGATATATATAGTGTGTAATATATATTATGTGTATATAGAGGATATATATAGTGTGTAATATATATTATGTGTATATAGAGGATATATATAGTGTGTAATATATATTATATATAGTGTGTAATATATATTATATGTATATAGAGGATATATATAGTGTGTAATATATATTATATATAGTGTGTAATATATATTATGTGTATATAGAGGATATATAGTGTGTAATATATATTATATAGTGTGTAATATATATTATATATAGTGTGTAATATATATTATATATAGTGTGTAATATATATTATATATAGTGTGTAATATATATTATGTGTATATAGAGGATATATAGTGTGTAATATATATTATGTGTATATAGAGGATATATAGTGTGTAATATATATTATGTGTATATAAAGGATATATATAGTGTGTAATATATATTATATAAAGTGTGTAATATATATTATGTGTATATAGAGGATATATATAGTGTGTAATATATATTATATATAGTGTGTAATATATATTATGTGTATATAGAGGATATATATAGTGTGTAATATATATTATGTGTATATAGAGGATATATAGTGTGTAATATATATTATGTGTATATAGAGGATATATATAGTGTGTAATATATATTATATATAGTGTGTAATATATATTATGTGTATATAGAGGATATATAGTGTGTAATATATATTATGTGTATATAGAGGATATATATAGTGTGTAATATATATTATGTGTATATAGAGGATATATATAGTGTGTAATATATATTATGTGTATATAGAGGATATATAGTGTGTAATATATATTATGTGTATAGAGGATATATATAGTGTGTAATAGATATTATATATAGTGTGTAATATATATTATGTGTATATAGAGGATATATAGTGTGTAATATATATTATGTGTATATAGAGGATATATATAGTGTGTAATATATATTATGTGTATATAGAGGATATATATAGTGTGTAATATATATTATGTGTATATAGAGGATATATATAGTGTGTAATATATATTATATATAGTGTGTAATATATATTATGTGTATATAGAGGATATATATAGTGTGTATATATATTATATATAGTGTGTAATATATATTATATATAGTGTGTAATATATATTATGTGTATATAGAGGATATATAGTGTGTAATATATATTATATATAGTGTGTAATATATATTATGTGTATATAGAGGATATATATAGTGTGTAATATATATTATATATAGTGTGTAATATATATTATGTGTATATAGAGGATATATATAGTGTGTAATATATATTATGTGTATATAGAGGATATATATAGTGTGTAATATATATTATATATAGTGTGTAATATATATTATGTGTATATAGAGGATATATATAGTGTGTAATATATATTATATATAGTGTGTAATATATATTATGTGTATATAGAGGATATATATAGTGTGTAATATATATTATATATAGTGTGTAATATATATTATGTGTATATAGAGGATATATATAGTGTGTAATATATATTATATATAGTGTGTAATATATATTATGTGTATATAGAGGATATATATAGTGTGTAATATATATTATATATAGTGTGTAATATATATTATGTGTATATAGAGGATATATATAGTGTGTAATATATATTATGTGTATATAGAGGATATATATAGTGTGTAATATATATTATATATAGTGTGTAATATATATTATGTGTATATAGAGGATATATATAGTGTGTAATATATATTATGTGTATATAGAGGATATATATAGTGTGTAATATATATTATATATAGTGTGTAATATATATTATATGTATATAGAGGATATATATAGTGTGTAATATATTATATATAGTGTGTAATATATATTATGTGTATATAGAGGATATATAGTGTGTAATATATATTATATAGTGTGTAATATATATTATATATAGTGTGTAATATATATTATATATAGTGTGTAATATATATTATGTGTATATAGAGGATATATATAGTGTGTAATATATATTATATATAGTGTGTAATATATATATTATGTGTATATAGAGGATATATAGTGTGTAATATATATTATATAATGTATAATGTATATTATATATAGTGTGTAATATATATTATATATAGTGTGTAATATATATTATGTGTATATAGAGGATATATATAGTGTGTAATATATATTATGTGTATATAGAGGATATATATAGTGTGTAATATATATTATGTGTATATAGAGGATATATATAGTGTGTAATATATATTATGTGTATATAGAGGATATATATAGTGTGTAATATATATTATGTGTATATAGAGGATATATAGTGTGTAATATATATTATGTGTATATAGAGGATATATATAGTGTGTAATATATATTATGTGTATATAGAGGATATATATAGTGTGTAATATATATTATGTGTATATAGAGGATATATAGTGTGTAATATATATTATGTGTATATAGAGGATATATATAGTGTGTAATATATATTATGTGTATATAGAGGATATATATAGTGTGTAATATATATTATGTGTATATAGAGGATATATATAGTGTGTAATATATATTATATATAGTGTGTAATATATATTATGTGTATATAGAGGATATATAGTGTGTAATATATATTATGTGTATATAGAGGATATATATAGTGTGTAATATATATTATATAGTGTATAATGTATATTATATATAGTGTGTAATATATATTATATATAGTGTGTAATATATATTATGTGTATATAGAGGATATATATAGTGTGTAATATATATTATATATAGTGTGTAATATATATTATGTGTATATAGAGGATATATATAGTGTGTAATATATATTATGTGTATATAGAGGATATATAGTGTGTAATATATATTATGTGTATATAGAGGATATATATAGTGTGTAATATATATTATATATAGTGTTTAATATATATTATGTGTATATAGAGGATATATAGTGTGTAATATATATTATGTGTATATAGAGGATATATATAGTGTGTAATATATATTATGTGTATATAGAGGATATATATAGTGTGTAATATATATTATGTGTATATAGAGGATATATAGTGTGTAATATATATTATGTGTATAGAGGATATATATAGTGTGTAATATATATTATATATAGTGTGTAATATATATTATGTGTATATAGAGGATATATAGTGTGTAATATATATTATGTGTATATAGAGGATATATATAGTGTGTAATATATATTATGTGTATATAGAGGATATATATAGTGTGTAATATATATTATGTGTATATAGAGGATATATATAGTGTGTAATATATATTATATATAGTGTGTAATATATATTATATATAGTGTGTAATATATATTATGTGTATATAGAGGATATATATAGTGTGTAATATATATTATATATAGTGTGTAATATATATTATGTGTATATAGAGGATATATATAGTGTGTAATATATATTATGTGTATATAGAGGATATATAGTGTGTAATATATATTATGTGTATATAGAGGATATATATAGTGTGTAATATATATTATATATAGTGTGTAATATATATTATGTGTATATAGAGGATATATAGTGTGTAATATATATTATGTGTATATAGAGGATATATATAGTGTGTAATATATATTATGTGTATATAGAGGATATATATAGTGTGTAATATATATTATGTGTATATAGAGGATATATAGTGTGTAATATATATTATGTGTATAGAGGATATATATAGTGTGTAATAGATATTATATATAGTGTGTAATATATATTATGTGTATATAGAGGATATATAGTGTGTAATATATATTATGTGTATATAGAGGATATATATAGTGTGTAATATATATTATGTGTATATAGAGGATATATATAGTGTGTAATATATATTATGTGTATATAGAGGATATATATAGTGTGTAATATATATTATATATAGTGTGTAATATATATTATATATAGTGTGTAATATATATTATGTGTATATAGAGGATATATATAGTGTGTAATATATATTATATATAGTGTGTAATATATATTATATATAGTGTGTAATATATATTATGTGTATATAGAGGATATATAGTGTGCAATATATATTATATATAGTGTGTAATATATATTATGTGTATATAGAGGATATATATAGTGTGTAATATATATAATATATAGTGTGTAATATATATTATGTGTATATAGAGGATATATATAGTGTGTAATATATATTATGTGTATATAGAGGATATATATAGTGTGTAATATATATTATATATAGTGTGTAATATATATTATGTGTATATAGAGGATATATATAGTGTGTAATATATATTATATATAGTGTGTAATATATATTATGTGTATATAGAGGATATATATAGTGTGTAATATATATTATATATAGTGTGTAATATATATTATGTGTATATAGAGGATATATATAGTGTGTAATATATATTATATATAGTGTGTAATATATATTATGTGTATATAGAGGATATATATAGTGTGTAATATATATTATGTGTATATAAAGGATATATATAGTGTGTAATATATATTATATATAGTGTGTAATATATATTATGTGTATATAGAGGATATATATAGTGTGTAATATATATTATGTGTATATAGAGGATATATATAGTGTGTAATATATATTATATATAGTGTGTAATATATATTATATGTATATAGAGGATATATATAGTGTGTAATATATATTATATATAGTGTGTAATATATATTATGTGTATATAGAGGATATATAGTGTGTAATATATATTATATAGTGTGTAATATATATTATATATAGTGTGTAATATATATTATATATAGTGTGTAATATATATTATGTGTATATAGAGGATATATATAGCATACTTGCCAACTCTCCCGGAATGTCCGGGAGACTCCCGCATTTTGCGAGAGTCTCCCGGACTCCCGGGCGAGTGTAGCAATCTCCCGAATTCTGCCCACTTCCTAGTGAAGTGGGCAGAATTAGATCCCAAACGCCGCGATTCCCGATGAATCGCGGCGTTTAGCCCCGCCCCCCGCTGTCAAATGACGCAATTTGCGTCATGTCGTCACAGGGGGCGGGGCCGAAATGACGCGATTTTGGCCGCCCCGCCCCCTCACGCCCCCCCTCCACTGGCTGGCTCCCGGAAGAGAGCTGAAGAAAGTAGGTAAGTATGATATATAGTGTGTAATATATATTATATATAGTGTGTAATATATATATTATGTGTATATAGAGGATATATAGTGTGTAATATATATTATATAATGTATATTATATATAGTGTGTAATATATATTATATATAGTGTGTAATATATATTATGTGTATATAGAGGATATATATAGTGTGTAATATATATTATGTGTATATAGAGGATATATATAGTGTGTAATATATATTATGTGTATATAGAGGATATATATAGTGTGTAATATATATTATGTGTATATAGAGGATATATATAGTGTGTAATATATATTATGTGTATATAGAGGATATATATAGTGTGTAATATATATTATGTGTATATAGAGGATATATATAGTGTGTAATATATATTATGTGTATAGAGGATATATAGTGTGTAATATATATTATATATAGTGTGTAATATATATTATGTGTATATAGAGGATATATATAGTGTGTAATATATATTATGTGTATATAGAGGATATACATAGTGTGTAATATATATTATGTGTATAGAGGATATATAGTGTGTAATATATATTATATATAGTGTGTAATATATATTATGTGTATATAGAGGATATATAGTGTGTAATATATATTATGTGTATATAGAGGATATATATAGTGTGTAATATATATTATGTGTATATAGAGGATATATAGTGTGTAATATATATTATGTGTATATAGAGGATATATAGTGTGTAATATATATTATATATAGTGTGTAATATATATTATGTGTATATAGAGGATATATAGTGTGTAATATATATTATATATAGTGTGTAATATATATTATGTGTATATAGAGGATATATAGTGTGTAATATATATTATGTGTATATAGAGGATATATAGTGTGTAATATATATTATGTGTATATAGAGGATATATAGTGTGTAATATATATTATGTGTATATAGAGGATATATAGTGTGTAATATATATTATGTGTATATAGAGGATATATAGTGTGTAATATATATTATGTGTATATAGAGGATATATAGTGTGTAATATATATTATGTGTATATAGAGGATATATAGTGTGTAATATATATTATGTGTATATAGAGGATATATAGTGTGTAATATATATTATGTGTATATAGAGGATATATAGTGTGTAATATATATTATATATAGTGTGTAATATATATTATGTGTATAGAGGATATATATAGTGTGTAATATATATTATGTGTATATAGAGGATATATAGTGTGTAATATATATTATGTGTATATAGAGGATATATAGTGTGTAATATATATTATGTGTATATAGAGGATATATATAGTGTGTAATATATATTATGTGTATATAGAGGATATATATAGTGTGTAATATATATTATATATAGTTAGTTTGCAGCGTCTGAGGGAGCTGAACAGGCGGGAGATTAACGGAGGCGTGGTCTAAGTGTTGCGGGGCGTGGTCTAAGTGTTGCGGGGAGTGGTCTCAGTGTCGCGGGGAGTGGTCTCTGTGTTTGGGGGCGTGGTGACAGGAGGTGGGCGGAGCCGCATGTCTCAGTCCGTGCAGTGAGAGCGGAGATCCCGCAGCCGCCGCTATGAGCTCTGTGTGTCCGCGGTGTCACACTGCGGTCTACTTCGGTGAGTGCGATGTACCGACCCCCGTGTTATATCCCCCCTGTCTTATTACACCCTGAGAAGTAGCTGCTCCCCCTTATTACACCCTGACAAGTAGCTGCTCCCCCTTATTACACCCTGACAAGTAGCTGCTCCCCCTTATTACACCCTGACAAGTAGCTGCTCCCTCTTATTACACCCTGACAAGTAGCTGCTCCCCCTTATTACACCCTGACAAGTAGCTGCTCCCTCTTATTACACCCTGATAAGTAGCTGTTCCCCCTTATTACACCCTGAGAAGTAGCTGCTCCCCCTTATTACACCCTGAGAAGTAGCTGCTCCCCCTTATTACACCCTGAGAAGTAGCTGCTCCCCCTTATTACACCCTGAGAAGTAGCTGCTCCCCCTTATTACACCCTGACAAGTAGCTGCTCCCTCTTATTACACCCTGACAAGTAGCTGCTCCCCCTTATTACACCCTGACAAGTAGCTGCTCCCTCTTATTACACCCTGACAAGTAGCTGCTCCCCCTTATTACACCCTGACAAGTAGCTGCTCCCTCTTATTACACCCTGATAAGTAGCTGTTCCCCCTTATTACACCCTGAGAAGTAGCTGCTCCCCCTTATTACACCCTGAGAAGTAGCTGCTCCCCCTTATTACACCCTGACAAGTAGCTGCTCCCCCTTATTACACCCTGACAAGTAGCTGCTCCCCCTTATTACACCCTGACAAGTAGCTGCTCCCCCTTATTACACCCTGACAAGTAGCTGCTCCCCCTTATTACACCCTGACAAGTAGCTGCTCCCCCTTATTACACCCTGACAAGTAGCTGCTCCCCCTTATTACTCCCTGACAAGTAGCTGCTCCCCCTTATTACTCCCTGACAAGTAGCTGCTCCCCCTTATTTCACCCTGACAAGAAGCTGCTCCCTCTTATTACACCCTGAGAAGTAGCTGCTCCCCCTTATTACACCCTGACAAGTAGCTGCTCCCTCTTATTACACCCTGACAAGTAGCTGCTCCCTCTTATTACACCCTGACAAGTAGCTGCTCCCTCTAATTACACCCTGACAAGTAGCTGCTCCCCCTTATTACACCCTGACAAGTAGCTGCTCCCCCTTATTACACCCTGAGAAGTAGCTGCTCCCCCTTATTACACCCTGAGAAGTAGCTGCTCCCCCTTATTACACCCTGACAAGAAGCTGCTCCCTCTTATTACACCCTGAGAAGTAGCTGCTCCCCCTTATTACACCCTGAGAAGTAGCTGCTCCCTCTTATTACACCCTGACAAGTAGCTGCTCCCCCTTATTACACCCTGACAAGTAGCTGCTCCCCCTTATTACACCCTGACAAGTAGCTGCTCCCTCTTATTACACCCTGACAAGTAGCTGCTCCCTCTTATTACACCCTGACAAGTAGCTGCTCCCCCTTATTACACCCTGACAAGTAGCTGCTCCCCCTTATTACACCCTGACAAGTAGCTGCTCCCCCATATTACACCCTGAGAAGTAGCTGCTCCCTCTTATTACACCCTGACAAGTAGCTGCTCCCTCTTATTACACCCTGACAAGTAGCTGCTCCCTCTTATTACACCCTGACAAGTAGCTGCTCCCTCTTATTACACCCTGACAAGTAGCTGCTCCCCCTTATTACACCCTGACAAGTAGCTGCTCCCCCTTATCACACCCTGAGAAGTAGCTGCTCCCCCTTATCACACCCTGAGAAGCAGCTGCTCCCCCTTATTACACCCTGAGAAGTAACTGCTCCCCCTTATTACACCCTGACAAGTAGCTGCTCCCCCTTATTACACCCTGACAAGTAGCTGCTCCCCCTTATTACACCCTGACAAGTAGCTGCTCCCCCTTATTACACCCTGACAAGTAGCTGCTCCCCCTTATTACACCCTGACAAGTAGCTGCTCCCCCTTATTACACCCTGACAAGTAGCTGCTCCCCCTTATTACACCCTGACAAGTAGCTGCTCCCCCTTATTACACCCTGAGAAGTAGCTGCTCCCCCTTATTACACCCTGAGAAGTAGCTGCTCCCCCTTATTACACCCTGACAAGTAGCTGCTCCCCCTTATTACACCCTGACAAGAAGCTGCTCCCCCTTATTACACCCTGACAAGAAGCTGCTCCCTCTTATTACACCCTGAGAAGTAGCTGCTCCCCCTTATTACACCCTGAGAAGTAGCTGCTCCCCCTTATTACACCCTGACAAGTAGCTGCTCCCTCTTATTACACCCTGACAAGTAGCTGCTCCCTCTTATTACACCCTGACAAGTAGCTGCTCCCCCTTATTACACCCTGACAAGTAGCTGCTCCCCCTTATTACACCCTGACAAGTAGCTGCTCCCCCTTATTACACCCTGAGAAGTAGCTGCTCCTCCTTATTACACCCTGACAAGAAGCTGCTCCCTCTTATTACACCCTGAGAAGTAGCTGCTCCCTCTTATTACACCCTGAGAAGTAGCTGCTCCCCCTTATTACACCCTGACAAGAAGCTGCTCCCTCTTATTACACCCTGAGAAGTAGCTGCTCCCCCTTATTACATGCTCTTATTACACTGTGATATGCGACTGTATCCCCTTCTCTTATTACACACCCCCCTTAACATTTACACCCTGATAAGTACCTGTACACCCTTCTTACATTATTACTGATCTCTGCCTGTATCCATTTATCATACCTGACACCCCTGATCTGTACACCCTAATATGTTGCTGGACCCTTCTTACACCCTAAGGTGTTCCTGAACCCCTCATCTCCTTATCAGACCTCCACAGTACTGCTGTATTGGGGATCTCAGGATGGGACAGAAGCAAAGTTTCTGGGGGCAAAAGCTGCATTAGAAGCTCCCCTGGGCTCTGTATGATGTAGTGTCCGAACCCTGATGTGAGAGGTTCTCGGAAGAATAGATTATAACTGAATCATTTTTATCTCACCCTTATCCTCATAGAACTGCACATGTTATGGAGTTCTACCTCCATTAATTGGATGTATCCTCTCGTTTTGAGGGAGAAATATCAATTCCTTATGTAGCCACAGAAGCTGATATTATACTTAATATTGCATGTTGTATAGTTGTAGTTGTGTGTAATGACCAGGGGCGTAACTAGGGCTGTGCGATAGGGGCGACCGCCCAGAGCGCAATGCTGAAGGGGGGCGCAATTTAGGAATATTTTAGGTTAATTTGGTTAAAATTGAGGGCTAGGGGGGCGGCATTTGTCTTTCTCGCCCAGGTCACTAGAATTCTAAGTTACGGCTCTGGTAATGACTCTCTATATCTTATTACTACTGTTACCTGCATGTTCATATTCTCCAATATTTCATGTCAGTGCATTTTATTTATTGGTAATTGATATGCATGGAAGTCGACAGTGTCTCCACAAGAGCCTTCCCTATTGGTCTGCTTGCACTATTCACTATTATCTACAGTGCCGACGACAGCAACTCTGCAACATACATCCCACAAGATTTATTTGTAAAAAATGGATAATAAGGATACGCCTCAGAAATCTGTGTGTAAATGGAAATATGTACAATTGTGATGATGGGAGATTGTCTGGAGCGCTGTCACTGTATTTTGGACAGTGTATAAAATGTGCTCTCAAGCAGTTATCTCTCAGTGACTGTCTATATTACAGGTGGAAAAGTTATTTCTTTCATGTCTCCATTACATCCACAGCGTATGTTACTATATATGCTGCACGTTATCCGAGCATCGGGTCAACCAATCACTCGCTACACTAACCCCAAACCCCCTATATTTATATACCCACACTGCTCCACCACACAGGTACCTAACTAGCATCCAAAGCACTTCACTAGAGTTTTATTCAAATGCAATGGACGGACTGAGTCGCCAAAAGCCATATCTCCCTTTCTGTCTGTGACATCACCATTCAATCACACACTAACCTGCTTCATAGGCTGTGTGACTGCGCTGCGCTCGCTGTGTCACATCACAATCCAATCACATACTAACCTGCTTCATAGGCTGTGGAACTGGACAGCGCTCAGTGTTCGCCACCACCTCGGAGTCCCAGGATCCGTCTCAATGTCCCCTCACTCTCAGGACACATGTAATACAGACAGTCCCGGTGTCCCCTCGTTCTCGGTATGCGTGGAATGCAGACAGTCCCGGTGTCCCCTCGCTCTCGGGACGCGTGTAATACAGACAGTCCCGGTGTCCCCTCGCTCTCGGGACGCGTGTAATACAGACAGTCCCGGTGTCCCCTCGCTCTCGGGACGCGTGTAATACAGACAGTCCCGTGTGTCCCCTCGCTCTCAGGACACATGTAATACAGACAGTCCCGGTGTCCCCTCGCTCTATGGACACATGTAATACAGACAGTCCCGGTGTCCCCTCGCTCTATGGACACATGTAATACAGACAGTCCCGGTGTCCCCTCGCTCTATGGACACATGTAATACAGACAGTCCCGGTGTCCTCTCACTCTCAGGACACATGTAATACAGACAGTCCCGGTGTCCCCTCACTCTCGGGGCGCGAGTAATACAGACAGTCCCGGTGTCCCCTCATCCTTTGGTATTAATGAAGCTACACAGAGCAATATTTTATGTGAAACATTGAAATGGATGATCATAAAGTGTTAGCATGTTAGATATTGATGTGATATTTTTACTTTTACCCTGCGCATTTTCCAAAGCATACAACAACCTGCATAACCCTCCTGATTTGTTTTGTTTTCCCATGGAACGTGAGTGGACGTGACCTTGAAATACGCTTTGCAGATCTGTTTGCAAATTTGCGCACATAAAGAAGCATTCTTGCGGGCCCACAGATTTTGTTGTCTGACTATCCAGCACACATGAATATATTATATTGAAGACATAAGAGCCCAGGGAGGACTGACGGACAAATAATTCAGTATTTTTTGTGTCTTTATTTTCACACAGCGGAGAAAGTGAGCTCACTGGGGAAAAACTGGCACCGTTTCTGTCTGAAATGTGAGCTCTGCAACAAGATCCTATCTGCCGGTGGACATGCTGAGGTAAGAGCCGCATTAGGTGAGAGGCACGCGGCCTGTATTCTGTTATCAGATCAGAGGAGCCGGGGTCCCGTAACATTGTCTGTCCCTGGGACACATTGTATCATTCCTACCTGGTCCTACATCTTCCTCCTCCATCCCTGCACTGTGCTTCTTCTGGGTGCACCCCTCTTATTACTGTTTCCAGATCTGCATTATGCTACTGATATACTGGCTCTAATGAAAGGGTGATCTATCTGCTCAGTTTCTGGGTACTGTAACTGTCTGGAATAGGAGACTCTGCCTCCTCCCCCCTCCCCGTAAGTGCCGGCTGAGTTTGTTTTAATGTTAGACGCTTCTGAGTGAATGTCTCCGGAAAGCCTTAGACGTGTTTAAACCTGTGAACATACTAGGGAGACGGGATGATGATATTGTCCCATAAAGCTGGGATATGGAAAGACGTGGATGAGAAGAGACATTGTATAAACACAGGCTGGAAAACGTCACTATAAGAGGGAGAGGAAGCAGCGTCTCTTGATCACAGAAAGTTGTTCCGTTTATCATGGTACAGACCTATTTATATCTGGAGAAAATAACCTAGAACCTCAATTACTGTGATTGTTTCTTTGGGTCTGCCGTGGCGCGACCTGTGGTGGGGAGAAATGGGGGTGGGGGAGAAATAGCAGTGCAGAAATGCAGACAATATACTATGGTGCTAAGTTGTGTAGCAGCTGATTATAGCTTTTTTGCAGTGTTTACGTCTATAGCTCTTCTGCCTTATGTCTATAGCGCTGATGCAATGTATATTGTATGCGGGGTGAGTATGTTTATAGCTACTGCTAAATGGACGAGCCCTGGGGGGTATGCGGAGTGGGGTATGTTTATAGCTTAATGTTTATAGCCCCAAATATTTATATATAGCTCGTGGTGGTTGGGTGGAGGTACTTACTCTGTATTTTATGGTAAGATATTTATAGCTCGTGGTATGGTGTAGTTGGGTACTGTAAGAGTTGTGTGTAAATTTGTGGTATATAAGGTGGAGGTGTGGTAGTGATTAATGGTATGTGTGTGTGGTGGGCTGTGGAAGGAGTGTTCTTCCTGTTGGGGAGATAGGCAGAAGAGCTATAGACATAAGGCAGAAGAGCTATAGACGTAAACACTGCAAAAAAGCTATAATCAGCTGCTACACAACTTGGCACCATAGTATATTGTCTGCATATTTCTGCACTGCTATTTCTCCCCCGCCCCATCCCCCACCCCCATTTATCCCCACCACAGGTTGCGCCACGGCAGACCCAAAGAAACAACCAACAAGTACGGGAACTGGAACACCCGGATCATCCGTAACGGCTGCAACATCCCTCAAAACACAAAAACCAAGCGCAGACGTCCAAGGTAAAACCCCATAAAAGGTTTTCCACCACCCACTTCTCAATTACTGTGATGTCTGTCAGTCTGTCCTCCACCCCCCACAGATCACCTTTATACAGAGACATCTCTCCTCCAGGTACAGTGATGTCTGTCAGTCTGTCCTACACCCCCCACAGATCACCTTTATACAGAGACATCTCTCCTCCAGGTACAGTGATGTCTGTCAGTCTGTCCTCCACCCCCCACAGATCACCTTTATACAGAGACATCTCTCCTCCAGGTACAGTGATGTCTGTCAGTCTGTCCTCCACCCCCCACAGATCACCTTTATACAGAGACATCTCTCCTCCAGGTACAGTGATGTCTGTCAGTCTGTCCTCCACCCCCCCACAGATCACCTTTATACAGAGACATCTCTCCAGGTATGGTGATGTCTGTCAGTCTGTCCTACACCCCCACAGATCACCTTTATACAGAGACATCTCTCCAGGTATGGTGATGTCTGTCAGTAAAGTGTTATCAGTCAGTTTATTATCTTCTTTCCCTAAGTGACAGGATCAGAGCCCATTGTGGACACCTACAGTAATACCTGAGACCAATTTGTACCTTCCTCCTCTTTTCATGGTTCCTCTTTATGATTATCTTGGCCTCCAGTGTTCAGCCCATAGATGCTACAGAGCCAGGCCTCATAGTCTTGTCCCAACTGGATCTGGAGACATTGATGCACTCATCTCTGGTTGTATCAGATGAAGCGTTCCCCCCCCCCCCCCCCCCCCCTCCCTGGGCCACTGGTTAGACTACCAGGACCCAGCAATACACCCTCTGTAGCTGGAAGGCCGGTGTCCACATTGTATCATACAAACCACGGTCTACTGTGAGGAGATTCCAGCTGTGCAGTTAATTCTTTAGCTATGAAGATTGGAGGAGAATCGTAAGGTCTTTTATCAGCTAACAGGTTTTCTGAGTACTCGCACCCATAAGGTATCATCCCACAAATCCTCCATGTACATTGTTATTCACCGAGACCTCTCCTGGTAATAAATGTTTGTGATGCTATAATGTCACCTAGTTCCTGCGCTCTGCCAGGCTCGTATCTGTTACCGTTACATTAGTATAAATTGACAAATGAAGTGTTTATATCTTGATTTTTTTACTCGTACAAATAGGCGGTAAATACACAATGATCTCCTGAGTAAACCAATGCTGGGCTTGTAGTAAAGTTATTTCTTTTACAATGAATAAAATTATCAAAGTACATTTCAGCATAAAACATGAGATATAAAGGTTCCGTGACCCCGATGTCTGTAATACTGCTAATCACATGATCATTGCAGACATGCGTGTCTTACATGAATCTATATGTTGTATATCTCCTTTATATGACTGTGTACGGTGTATATGAATGTGGATGCCCCTGTATATCAATGTATACAGTGTATGTTACTGCAAGCAGCCAGCCTGTGTGTTGCGGGATGAGGAGAACATTCCTGAGGTTGGCATTCGGTTAATCTAACATCTCAGGAAGAAAACTTAAAAATAACCCAGATCTCCTCCAGCAGCTGGAATGCAGAGTGTTCCTGTTCCCCCGGCTGGGGGAGGGCTGGGGTTACATGTGGGGATTTGTATTATTATTATTATCCATCATATAGCACTTTACAGAGAATCATCCTCGTCGCTCCCAGTGCTGCGCAGTCTAAATTCTCAGACATACTCACACTCCTGCTCGGGTAATTTTGCCAGAAGATATATAATCCCATGTTTTTGAACTGTGGGAGGACCACCCCCAGAGACAACATACAGCAGTGTTGTAAGGCAGCAATGCTGACTACTGTGCATCGTGGTTGTTCATGTAAGTTGTATGTATAATGCAGGGAGGTGCCATGTGAGGGTGCAGGTCTCCTGTTGTGGGGGGATATAGGCATCTAGCAGGGGGGCAGGTTATGTTCTCTTGCCTGACTGTGACCTAATTTCTGCCATGTTTGCTCTCCGGCCTGAAATGAGCACAGGAAACGTGGGATCGTTGGGAGTCAGTAATGTCATTTATTGTTTGTGTTTGTTGGAGCGTCGGCGTCTGAGGGGCTCTGCACCAGTAATGTGTGGAATGTGGTGGCTCATTAATGTACTTTGTCCATCCCACACTCTGCTGCTGTATGTGAACTTTGTGTATAAACCGTTATATTCTCTGTATGTGACCTAGAAGCAAGCTCCAGTCATTTACTGCTCCAGGAGAACTACTTCTCGTGTCTCTGTGCTGTACCGCCCAGTGCCTGCTAATCTGTGTCTGTCTCTGTGCTGTACCGCCCAGCGCCTGCTAATCTGTGTCTGTCTCTGTGCTGTACCGCCCAGCGCCTGCTAATCTCCTGTGTCTCTGTGCTGTACCGCCCAGCGCCTGCTAATCTCCTGTGTCTGTCTCTGTGCTGTACCGCCCAGCGCCTGCTAATCTCCTGTGTCTGTCTCTGTGCTGTACCGCCCAGCGCCTGCTAATCTCCTGTGTCTCTGTGCTGTACCGCCCAGCGCCTGCTAATCTCCTGTGTCTCTGTGCTGTACCGCCCAGCGCCTGCTAATCTCCTGTGTCTCTGTGCTGTACCGCCCAGCACCTGCTAATCTCCTGTGTCTGTCTCTGTGCTCTGCCGCCCAGCGCCTGCTAATCTCCCTCTGTCTCTGTGCTGTACCGCCCAGCACCTGCTAATCTCCGTCTGTCTCTGTGCTGTACCGCCCAGCACCTGCTAATCTCCGTCTGCTCTGTGCTGTACTGCCCAGCGCCTGCTAATCTCCTGTGTCTCTGTGCTGTACCGCCCAGCGCCTGCTAATCTCCTGTGTCTCTGTGCTGTACCGCCCAGCACCTGCTAATCTCCTGTGTCTGTCTCTGTGCTCTGCCGCCCAGCACCTGCTAATCTCCTGTGTCTGTCTCTGTGCTGTACCGCCCAGCGCCTGCTAATCTCCTGTGTCTCTGTGCTGTACCGCCCAGCGCCTGCTAATCTCCTGTGTCTCTGTGCTGTACCGCCCAGCGCCTGCTAATCTCCTGTGTCTCTGTGCTGTACCGCCCAGCGCCTGCTAATCTGTGTCTGTCTCTGTGCTGTACCGCCCAGCGCCTGCTAATCTGTGTCTGTCTCTGTGCTGTACCGCCCAGCGCCTGCTAATCTCCTTTCTCTGCTGATGTCCCTGTACAGATGTCAGTAGCAGTATGTGCTGTAATAGCCTCTTTCTGTTTTCTGCAGCACGACGGGCGGCCCTACTGCCATAAACCCTGCTATGCCGTCCTCTTTGGTCCTAAAGGTAGGAGCTCTTCTGTACTGTTAGCTTGTACGGGATGGTTGTATGCGTGTGGTGGTGTAAGTGGAGTGCAGAGTATAGCTAGGAGATGGAGGCTGCTGGAATCGGGGTATGTACTGTAGGAGGGGGAGTGGGTGTAAGAACTTTCATTAAGAGATGGATCTGATATTCTGTTTATCCGTGTCTCATGTAGGGATGTATGTGGAGGTTTGGTTGGGATGATGGGCAGCTTGAAGGTTAAGGAGGGGTAAAAAGAATTTCTCTGGTTTTTGGGTTGAGGGCCGGGGAGGCTGGAATATGTGGATGGTATAGAATGGGAGGGGGCTGTTGAGGATTAGTTAGATGTTGGCAGTAAGGGGAGGAAAGTTAGGTGCAGAATTTGTCACTAAAACTGCTGGAGCTTGAATTGAGGTTTGTATCATGCACCTGACTTGTGGTGTTTGCTATGAACATAACGCCTAAGAAAGCAGAATAATACTGAATCCAGTTCCTGAGGTGACGTGATTAGTATGGTGATGGTTGTATGATACTGGTGTCACATCCCCACAGTCTGACGAGCTGCAGGATTCACCACCTTACATCAGGAGAATGACACACACACCCAGGGCGTGGACAACAGCCCCACCAAAAGCTCTATAATTACATTTAAATCTGTCTGTGAAATAAAACATTGACGTGTGAAAGTCGATGTTCTCTATGCAATAGGTGTCTGTATTGCTGGGTGGGGTTGTGTCTGAGCGTCCTTTCCCCTAGTGGGAGAATAGCTGCTCTCTCATGGAGGGGGGTAGAGATGGAGTCTCGGAGGTTTCTTGCCATAGAGGATAGTAAAGCCTCTACGTAGACCGATATACTTTTCTGTCCTTTGTAATAGTGATGAGCAGAGGGCAGGGTGACTGTACAGGGTCAGGGACACATTGTTTTGGAACGAGCCGTCTGTTTTCTGGTTGACAGGGCCCCTCCCGGAGTTACCAAGTATCCCATGCTGCTATAGTCCTTAGTAATGTGGCAGGTTCTCATTATGTCCTCACATGAAGGAGGCTGACCTGGATCTCTGATGTTGCTGGATACAGCTGATTTAGGAAGAGTCTTCTTGACATTCAGGTCAGATCCTTGTGTATAATATTTCTGCAATGCTGGGTGACACTGGTGTCAGATGGAAGGAATGCATCGCTTATCTCATTATGTCCGATGCTGGCCACATTGTGACACGTCCATGCTTCTATATATAACCGATTTATCCCGAGGAAGGAAGACTACGCTCCTGGTGATTGACCCTCATAGATAAATAGGTCGCTGGACTTATTATCAAGGTATTTAAGTGAGAGAACCCTAGTACGTCCCCATCTGGACCAGGAGTTTTGTGTATTTTAGGCCTTCATCCTCGTTGGTTCAGAGGATAGAGGGTTATAGAGACAGATCTTTACTGATGCCCGTTGTCAGAAGGCCCCAGCTATGAACAGAGTGGATGTCTTCACAGAGTTGGGGGAATATATATAAAGCCAGATTTATTACAACACCTTCAGACGTTCACAATACACAGGGTAATGGTAGCATGTATCCTCCAGCAGTCTCTTGCAGTCAGCACTCTAAAGTAATAATCTCAGTCTCTCTTAGGGGTATATTTACTAAACTGCGGGTTTGAAGAAGTGGAGATGTTGCCTATAGCAACTAATCAGATTCTAGCTGTCATTTTGTAGAATGTACTAAATAAATAACTAGAATCTGATTGGTTGCTATAGGCAACATCTCCATTTTTTCAAACCTACCGTTTAGTAAATCTAGCCCTCAGTCTTATCCTCCCGCAATATTACTACTACCAATTAGCTAGACAGTTACGGTGTCGCCCAGCCTCGCATACTGGCTCACACAAACCCTGTCCTTGTAGGGTTTCCTCCATCGGCACCACGATGCCTGGCCCAGAGTCCTTTTCGCTGATGTCTTGTACACCAGAATCCTTCAAGCTAGACTAGCTCTAATGGCATTCTGTTCTCCTTATATTCCTGGCTGTATACACAGGGAGTAGGGTCTAGATGCCCCAATCCTCCCCCTTTCAGCAGGGGTCTATCAGTGGACACTTTAACTGTTAGACATACCCTCTCTGTTACCTTGATTACGGAATGGCTGGACTGAACTGGCTGTTTGGCTGGACACACTTAGCCCAGAATGGCAGAACCTGGAGGATTGGGTGCAGCGTTGACATCTTCTGGGTATAGTTGTGAGATTGTGCACTTTTTCTCCTGGTGTAGCACCAGCACATGCATCAAGCGGTTTTATTGTTTTGGGGTGTGATTCTAGGGGTAAATAGGAGTACGTTCCCGAAAGCATTTCAAGAGTTAACAGAGGAGGGAGTAAAGCATGGTCCTTGCATGTGGTGGGCCAGATCGCAGAGTATACGATCACCTTTTATACCATCCAGTGTGTTTATTTCTGTCGGTGTACCATAGTGACACACAGTCCCGGTGACCCCTCACTTTCAGGACCTAATCCCTCTCCTCACATCACACCACTGTCACATGCAGCCCTGTCCTCACTAACACATCACTCATCTCCTGATATACTCTGTGCTGCTGGGGACCCTGCTCCTTCCTCTATATAACTCTGTCTGTAGCTTCCTGCTGCCTCCATTCCCCTCCTCACATCATGGCACTGCCCCTGTCACATGCAGCCCTGTCCTCACTAACACATCACTCATCTCCTGATATACTCTGTGCTGCTGGGGACCCTGCTCCTTCCACTATATAACTCTCAGTCTGTGGCTTCCTGCTGCCTCCATTCCCCCCCTCACATCATGTCACTGCCCCTGTCACATGCAGCCCTGTCCTCACTAACACATCACTCATCTCCTGATATACTCTGTGCTGCTGGGGACCCTGCTCCTTCCTCTATATAACTCTCAGTCTGTGGCTTCCTGCTGCCTCCATTCCCCTCCTCACATCATGTCACTGCCCCTGTCACATGTAGCTCTGTCCTCACTAACACATCACTCATCTCCTGATATACTCTGTGCTGCTGGGGACCCTGCTCCTTCCACTATATAACTCTGTCTGTAGCTTCCTGCTGCCTCCATTCCCCTCCTCACATCATGTCACTGCCCCTGTCACATGCAGCCCTGTCCTCACTAACACATCACTCATCTCCTGATATACTCTGTGATGCTGGGGGACCCTGCTCCTTCCACTATATAACTCTCAGTCTGTGGCTTCCTGCTGCCTCCATTCCCCTCCTCACATCATGTCACTGCCCCTGTCACATACAGCCCTGTCCTCACTAACACATCTCTCATCTCCTGATATACTCTGTGCTGCTGGGGACCCTGCTCCTTCCACTATATAACTCTGTCTGTAGCTTCCTGCTGCCTCCATTCCCCTCCTCACATCATGTCACTGCCCCTGTCACATACAGCCCTGTCCTCACTAACACATCACTCATCTCCTGATATACTCTGTGATGCTGGGGGACCCTGCTCCTTCCACTATATAACTCTCAGTCTGTGGCTTCCTGCTACATCATGTCACTGCCCCTGTCGCATGTCCTCACTAACACATCACTTTATCATACGCTGTGCCGTTTGTAAAGGTTCTGATCAGATTGGATACAGATTATTCTTTACCCACCCACTTAAAAATGGGACGTAATTGATCAGCAGGAGATTAACAATGACACTGGGTTACGCTGTTATTTCTGAAGAGAAAGGGGGTGAACATTGATGGAGTTGGTTCTATATTACCTGTCTTTCACCCATCCTCTATTGTCCTCTCTAGGGGTGAACATTGGTGGAGTTGGGTCCTATATTTATGATACGACACCGCGCATCCCAGAGAGAGAGATGCCTGCGTTCTCTCCCGGCTCTGCTACAGCCAGGCCCAGTACCACTTCCACACAGCCGGTCTCTAGAGGTTTGTATGACGACTGGGATAACTTTCTGATAACAGAGCTGATTACTGGGGGTTGTCTCATTCCTGTTGTCTTTCTTGTAGCTGTGGCCCCCTCGAGAACGTTTGCTGGTGAGACGGCCCTGTGCCCTGGCTGCGACAAGGCGGTTTTCTTTGGTAAGTGGGTTATATTGTGGTAGACAGAGGGGCCGCCGCAGATGTCTAATACTTGCTTGGTCTTGCAGCTGAGAAGGTGATGTCCCTGGGGAGAAGCTGGCACCGCCCGTGCCTCCGATGCCAGCGCTGTAACAAGACACTAAACGCAGGTGGTCATGCAGAGGTAAGAAGACACCGCACTGTGTGAATGGTGGGTGGGGCATACATTTACAACATAGAATCTGATTGGTTAATGATCTCTGTGCGGAGCAGGAGCTAGAGAACAAACTGCGTTGTATAAAATATTCTGAAATCTATGGAACTGATGTGTTGGGCATCCAGCTTACATCTGCCGGGCAGTTAGTGTATTATAGTCTACGACATCTGTCTGCTGTGTGTAGGGTAATATTAACCAGATCCATGTGCCCTGCACTCGCCAATTACACCATTATTGTTGTACTCACCAGGGAATGTTAGTCCTACATACTGCCATACATGTGAAGATGAGTCTTCCCATTCTGGCCAATCTAACCATGCATTCAGAACCCGATCTGCTGTGTATCTGGGTATATACCAGTGTTGGCTAACCTGTTACACTCCAGGTGTGAAACTACAAGTCCCAACATGCTTTGCCAATATATAGCAGCTTATTGCTGGAAGGGTATGCTGGGACTTGTAGTTTCACAACACCTGGAGTGTCACAGGTTAGCCAACACTGGTATATAATGTCAATGTCATTAGCCGCTTCTTAATAGCTTCACCACTTGTAGTTAGGTTTAGTAACCTTTAATGATATTTAGTGTAAGTAATCATAGTATTAGTAATATTTACTTGTAGAATGTTTAGTATTGAAATTTTGTAGTAGTGCTTGTAATAGTATTTGTAGAAGTCTTAGTAGAAACATGTAGTAATATTTTGTATTGGTACTACATCTTATGCAAATAGCTGTAGTCGCTGACCAAAATTGCTCTAACCAGCGGAAGGGACAGAAGTCAGATACGTTGCACACTGATTTGTAGCAGAAGTGATAATTTGCAGTAATATTTGTAGTATTGTATGTAGTAGTATTTGCAGGATTAGTAATGTTATGTAGTAGTACTGTTTGTTGTATAGTGTAGTCTGTGTATTTGATGTGTGTTACATATTAAGTTCCTATATGGGGTGAATGTCCCGTACATCTATCATGTCTCTTTTCAGCACGACGGACTTCCGTACTGCCATGTTCCCTGCTACGGACATCTCTTTGGACCAAAAGGTTAGTTGTGTTGTGTTCGTGTGTCTGGTGCCCCTTACCCATACAGGGATCAGCCCCGGGTCATGTCTGGAGGTCAGGAAATAATGATTGTGACAGGATGGACCGCCTGTGCCACCCTGTCTGTTACTATTGGGATTACTTTGCCACCATTTCCTTTCGTTATCCCAAAGGCGCCCTCTAATCACAGTAGGAGGGGCTTACAAATTCTGCCACCACTGAGCTTCTTACCGGCATCCAGTACTGGGTTTCTTCTGGGTAACTGATGCTGCGAGTGTACCCCGTTACTGGTGTGTCTGGGCAGATACTCCTGACCTCCTCCTATAGATCAGGGTTGCTATGGATGGATCCCCCCTGGGCTATCACTGGCCAGATCTGCTGGGTAGCGGGCAGAGCGTCGGTACTGGATGCTGGGTACAAACCTCAGAAACAGCCGGGAATGGATTAGATTTTGGATCTAATCTGTAGGTCACAGGGATAGAGAGGTTTCCAAGCAGGTCTTTGAAGCAAGTGATGTTTATTTGCTCACACTAGTTGAAGGTACCAGGGGGAGCAGGTCAGATGAAACAAGAAGAACAATTTTCAATACAAGACAGTGCTTTTTATACAGATTTGGACACCGCCTCACAGGGTAAGCCAGCCCCCTGAGGTCTGAGCTATTTTTAGAATCGGGATGCAATTTGTTTACCAAAACATGGAATTACATGCGATGCAAAGCTAACAATATTTACACTTCCCTGTGATATCCTAAAACTTGCTGTGATTTACTGCATCTTATTTTTATACGGAAGAAATCTAGTAGCAAGTCTAATTAAACCTTCCTGTGCCTTCAGGTGCCTAGACACTGACACATCAAAAGGTCTAATTAACATGAGGTTAACATGGATCCTTTCTTCAGACAGCTGCAGAATACACATTCCCAAAGAAAGTTACAAAACCCCAGACAAGTCATTTCCCTACTCCAAGATACACAAAAGACTTCCTCAACAAAGGCTTATTGTATCAGATATATAATGCATTTCCTCTAGCAAAGTTAAAACAAGCAAATTTCTTCCCCTGGTCTCAGAAATGAAGATATCTCCTTCACACACAATATCAAAAATAATTACATTTGCAATTATATTAATAAGCGCCCTGCGCTATTTCCTTTAAATAAATTTATACCATAAAGTTATTTATACGTGATCCAGTCACAATGATCTAAGTCGTATTTCCATCCTTGTTCTTTTACTCTGCATGTATAACACATGTATAACACATGCATAGACACCAGCTAAAGCGCTGTTTACTTATAATAAATTCTTCTTAATGATGTCTCATATGTTGTGTTCTGAGTAATGTGCTACTTCCACTTATGTGCGTTTGTGTTCAGTCCTTTCTGTACAACATCTTTTCTTTTGAAGTTTTAGGTAAATATATTGAAATGCTTTGTATGGGCTCTATTCCTATGTATGTTAATGGATTAAATAGGCAGCATAACGCTCCTGCAACACTGGTGACTCCACTCGTTCTCAGCCACCTTTTATCTAAAATACAGGAATGACATCACAGAACACCCACTGCTTGATGCTGCCATCACCGTGATTTATGTAAGGTGTCTTAAACCTCATGTCAAAAACATTCCTTGCACTGGCTCTTGCACGGTGATATTGAGTTGAAATCGGGGGTTAATATACCTTTATCCCCCAATCATACTGCTTACTGTAGCTAAGCAGAAACTCTTCTTTGAGCTTTATAGGATCATTGAACTTTAGAAAATGGCATTTTAAAAGTCCTATCATACCTGAATAACAGGATCTTTATACTTGCATAAAATCCATTGCTTCTAGTCCATTGGGGGATACTGGGGACATTGGGGGTATAGTGTAGCGAAAGTAGCACTTTAAGAAAGTTGTTAGTTAGCCCTCACTCCTCCCCCCTCTATACCCCCCTTCCTGTTTAGGCCTCACTTTATTTAACCAAGCCCCACAGTAAAGGAGACATTAGAGAGAAAATGAACACAGAGAGAGAGAAAAACAACTAAATTCTCGTGAACAAAAAAGAGAAACCAGAGCATTAAGGGTGGGCGCCCGGTGTCCCCCAATGGACTAGGAGAAACTGATGTTGCATAAATATGAAAATTCTACATCTCAAATCCTCCGTTACGAATGGGGAACGCTCATCAGAAACGGCACGAAGCACCTTTCTCCCAAAACTTGCATCCCTAGATGCAAACATATTAAACCTGTAACAGAGTAAACGTGTGAGCGAAGGACCAGGTGGCCACCCGATACAGCTGCTCAGTCAATGCGCCGTGTCGCCCAGGAAGCACTCAACGACTTCATGGAGTGAGCCCGAAGATTTTCAGGAACAGGATAACCAGCCCCATTATAAGCGTGACTGACTACAACTGTAATCCACCGAGCAATAGACCCCTTAGAGGCCGACCAGCCTCTTGTGGGCGTCACAGAGGAACAAAAGATCCTTTGTCTTGCGCGCAATTTGAGTCCTACGAACATATGTATGGAAAGCATGGACTACATCTAGAGAATGAAGAGATACTTCATCCTCTGCAGACCGATGTTTGGTAAGAGCTGGGATGACAATGTCTTTATTTTATATGGCATTTTGACACTCCCTTAGGGAGGAAGGAAGGCTTAGTTCGAAGAACTGCCCTAGCCTCATCAAAAATAAGAGGAGACTTGCAAGATAATGCTGAAAGCTCGTAAACTCTTCTAGCCAACGAGATGGCTAAAAGGAAAACAATTATCCAAGTCAAATTTCAAATCCTCTGTGTCCAAGGGTTCAAACAGGGAATGCTATAAGCATTCAATACCAAGTTTTAATTCCCAAGGCGCTACCGGTGGAACATACGGAGGCTGTACATGAAGTGCCCCTGAATGAAAGTCTGACAGTGCCACCACCTGACCCTTAAGTGGACTAAGGAGCAAATCGGCATCAAGCCCGTCCTGCAAGAACATAAGCAACCTGGACAACCGAAAAGAAGAGGTATGATACCCCTACCTTTCACACCAGGCAATATGTCTTCTAAACACGATGCTAAAACCTAGCTGGACCTGGTTTGCACCATGTGCTCAGACAAACCCTTAGCTCGAAGGATCGTGGCTTCAACAGCATCATGGCTTCAACAGCCACGCCATTAAAGTCAGATGATCTGAGCCGAAATGATAAAGCAGCCCTTGATTTGATTGTTCTATTCGCAGGGGTACACTCCCCAACCCCCCCCTGCCAAGGAGAGAACATTGGTATATCAAACCCACCGAGTCCAACCAGTAGCCATCGGAACGCCCTCTCTTTACTTTTTTTTTTTAATGCTCTCAGAAGCATGGCTAAGGATGGGAATAGGTAAATTAAGCAGAACCGCCAAGAATCGGACATGGCGTCTACAGAGACAGCCTGAGGATCTCTGCCCCGGGAGCAGAAGAGCTGGACTTTGCGATTGAGAAGCCATGATGTTGACGAACATTTTGTTCCTGTTGACTCCACTTGTCTACCAACTGGCGAAACACCTCCAGATGAAGGGACCATTTGTTGGGATGCAGAGTCTGCCTGCTGAGAGAACCAGCTTTCCAATTTTCTACTTTTGGGGAAAAAATTGCCATGTCCGCCTGAATGTGAAATTCAGGCTACCGGACGATCCTGGGCGTCTCTCACATGGCTAGAGGACTCTTGGTGCCACTTTGTTGAAGCTGGGTCACCCCTGGGCCGCATGTGTATGTAAAACTGTGTGTAGAGAGTGAAAACCGCCTTGTGGTGTATAACATTTACCACATTTACGCGTTGTTTGTATTTTTTTATCGGCTTATAAATAGCTTATAACTGAGCTAATAAACATCACGGTTATTAAATATCCTGTTCTGTTCCTGTGAGACCCCTATACATGCTGTGTTCCTGTGTCCTACAGAGCTAACACTCTAATCTAAGTTCACAGTGTGCATTCTTTCTCTGTGTTGCATCTTTGTAATAAATAATCCAAGTTAGTTCCACAACTTTGTAGTGTAGTAAGAGCGCCCTCGGCAGTCTGAAAGGAACTATTACATCACACTTATTAGACTATGTGAGATATCTTTTATATACATTGATCAGTTACAACATTCAAAACCACTGACAAGTGAAGTGAATAACATTGATTATCTCATACAGTGGCACCTGTCAAGGCATCAAGTGAATAGTCAGCTCTTGAAGTTGATGTGTTGGAAGGTACGGATTTGAGTGACTTTGATAAGGGCCAAATTGTGATGGCTACACGACTGGGTCAGAGCATCTGCAAAACTGCAGGTCTTGTGGGGTGTTCCCAGTATGCAGTGATTAGTACCTACTAAAAGTGGTCCAAGGAAGGACAACCGCTGATCTGGTGCCCGGGTCATGGGCGCGCAAGGTTCACTGATGTGCGTGGAGAATGAAGGCTAGACCGTCTCGTACAATCCCACAGAGGAGCTACTGTTGCACAAATTGCTAAAAAGGTTAATAGCATAAAGGTGTCAGAACACACAGAGCATCGCAGCTTTGCTGCATAGCCGCAGACCAGTCAGAGAGCCCATGCTGACCCCTGTCCACCGCCAAAAGTGCCTACAGTGGTCATGTGATGAGGCCGATGTTGCGTAGTTGGAAGTGATTGAATGTGGGCAAAAGAGAGGGAGGAGTCGATGGTGACACCCAGGCAGCGGAGTTGGGAAACAGAAGAGATGGTGGTTACAAATATAGAGAGGTGGTTTTAATGTTGTCTGATCGGTGTATAATGTGGTGATCGGGAGGTAGTTTATCAGATGTTCATTTCTGTTAGTCTTATTTTTTTTATTGAATTAAATATTTTGTCTTTCACATGCAAAAATTGGCTCTTATAGGAGAGGGAGCACATGTGGGTGTAAGTGAGTGAGGGGCTGACTTAAATCTAAAAGATACAGGGATTACAGACTTCAATACAGGGTACAATCTAATGCATCAGCCAATAACAGAATTGCACCTCTTGTCATAGGGGTGAATATTGGAGACGTGGGATGCTACTTGTATGATCCTTGTACCGACAAAAGCGAGACACTGGGTGAGATGTGAATATTATCGCATTTAGAGGTAGGTACCAATTATCTCTGACTCTCATGTTTCAAAGGTCAAAAGAAACAGGATGTCTATTTATAATGCACTTTACTCCTCAACAAATTCTGGGCGTGTTATCCCAAAAATGTGGCAGTTCCCATCATACACCACCCATCGCTCTCCCCTCATAACCTCTGATAGATGATAGAACGTTACCACGTCCGTCCTAGAATCCAGGTGCCGCAGAAATTGAAAAAAATGCGAAAAACTTATGACGACCGCAGCAAACGGGCCGACAATCGCTCAGCTGTGTCATATACAGATGCTTGTAACCTCCTATTATACAGACTCTACAGACCAGCAATACTCTTGTAGATTTATATTAATATAACACATAGCAGATTGCTGTTCTTGTGTCTTTGCAGATTGTCCGGATGTCGCTCTCCACAAGTTCCTTTCATTCTGCTTAGTTTAACCCTTTCCTGTTGGACTGCAATGCACTCTGGGAGCTGTTATATGCTTGCGTGTTTTCCATAGAATGCCCCATAAATCGATGTTGGAATATTGGGGAGCAGCAGATGTGGCCCCTGAAGCCGCCTCTTACCGCTGGGCTGGATCGCAATATCGCCCGCTGTGTGCTGTTACCTGCATCGTATCGGCGCCCGGTATACAGCCCTATCACTGGGGGGGGGGTTCCTCTGAACTTGGGCTCACTCTGTTGGGGAATCTCCTGCCTATTACATCAGTTCTCTGGCTCAGGTTACCTGGAAGGGTAATCGGTGCTGGATTTACAATAAAATTAATCCTGTATCTAATAATTTTTATCTGATCCTTTTCTTTGGTCTCCTCCATGTCCTAATATGTAGCGAGATATATCTGAGAGTTACACAGCGTAATGTACCATGTGTATGGGGGGGGGGGGATATTACACTGGAATGTACCATATGGGGGGGGGGGATATTACACTGGAATGTACCATATGTATGGGGGTGGATATTACACTGGGATGTACCATATGTATGGGGGGGGGATATTACACTGTAATGTACCATATGTATGGGGGGGGGGGGGATGTTACACTGGAATGTACCATATGTGTGGGGGTGGATATTACACTGGGATGTACCATATGTATGGGGGGGGGATATTACACTGTAATGTACCATATGTATGGGGGGGGATGTTACACTGGAATGTACCATATGTATGTATGGGGGGGGATATTACACTGGAATGTACCATATGTATGGGGGGGGGATATTACACTGGAATGTACCATGTGTATGGGGGAGGATATTACACTGTAATGTACCATATGTATGGGGGGGGGGGGATATTACACTGGAATGTACCATATGTATGGGGGGGGGGGATATTACACTGGAATGTACCATATGTATGGGGGGGGGGGATATTACACTGGAATGTACCATATGTATGGGGGGGGGGGGATATTACACTGGAATGTACCATATGTATGGGGGGGGGGGATATTACACTGGAATGTACCATATGTATGGGGGGGGGGATATTACACTGGAATGTACCATATGTATGGGGGGGGGATATAACACTGGAATGTACCATATGTATGGGGGGGGATATTACACTGGAATGTACCATATGTATGGGGGGGGGGATATTACACTGGAATGTACCATATGTATGGGGGGGGGGATATTACACTGGAATGTACCATATGTATGGGGGGGGGGATATTACACTGGAATGTACCATATGTATGGGGGTGGATATTACACTGGAATGTACCATATGTATGGGGGGGGGGAATATTACACTGGAATGTACCATATGTATGGGGGGGGGATATAACACTGGAATGTACCATATGTATGGGGGGGGATATTACACTGGAATGTACCATATGTATGGGGGGGGGATATTACACTGGAATGTACCATATGTATGGGGAGGGATATTACACTGGAACGTACCATATGTATGGGGGGATATTACACTGGAATGTACCATATGTATGGGGGGGGGGGATATTGCACTGCTGTGACCTTATTTGCTCATACACTTTCTGTCTACGTACGACCAGTACTGTGTGGACAGAGCGTATTTGCACCCAGATCCATATTGAAATGCATCTTAAGATCTTGAATTTAAATATGGTCAGAAATATGCTCAAGTTCCGTGTGAGCGGTGGGGGTGAGGAGCCCGACTGTGAGAGGTTTGCTGGTGCCAGATGGTGGAGAGAGGGAGATGGCAGCTAAATTACAGAGGTGGAACCAAACAGCCAATCATGTGACAGCAAGCCAATGCATAAACGCATGCAGATGCGGACAAGTGGCTCAGTTGTTGTCCAGACCAAACACCAGCATGGGAAAGAAATGAGATCTAAGTGACTCTGACCGTGGAATGAATGTTGGTGCCAGACGGGGTGGTTTGAGTATCTCAGAAACTGCTGCTGATCTGGAGTTTTCACACACAACTAGAGTCTCTAAGTTTAGAGAAAGGTGCACAAAACAAAATACAACCAGTGAGCAGCAGTTCAGTGGGCAAAGACTCCTTGATACCGGGGGAGAATGGGCAGACTGGCTGAAGGTGACAATCACTCAAATAACCATGTGTTACAGCAGTGGTATACAGAAGAGCATCTCTGAGTGCACAGCACATTAAACCTTGTAGTGATGGGCCAAGACCGAGCTCATTGGTTTCCCTGCTGCTAAATCTTCATCCCATCTTGATCTCTCTCTCACTGTCA
The DNA here is from genome assembly GCA_036250195.1 of Mixophyes australis. NCBI lineage: Eukaryota > Metazoa > Chordata > Amphibia > Anura > Limnodynastidae > Mixophyes > Mixophyes australis. The sequence continues at coordinate 376,074,058 of JAVHZZ010000003.1, forward strand.
ACAGCACCACCATTTCATCTGTTCCCCAACTCCGCTGCCTGGCATCACCCTCACCTGCTCCCTCTCTTTTGCCCCAACCATTAAATCTTTTGCCCAATCCTGTCACTTCCACCATCGCCCCAACATCCAGCCCTTCCTATCTCGGGATGCCACCAAAACCATTATCCATGCTCTCCATTTCCTGTCTTGATTAGTGTAACCTTCTCACCGGCCTTCTCCTGCTTCCACCTGGCTACCCTACATTCTATACTCAACACGGCTGCAAAACTTCTCTCTTTCATGCGGCTCTTCTGCCTCCTCTCTCTGGCTTGCCTTACACTAGCTACCCTTCCCCTACAGAATCCTTTTCAAACTCCTCACTTACACATGACTCTCTCCCAGGCCACTGCCCATACATCTCCAACCTCCTCTCCATTCAATTCCCTGCCGTCGCCCTTTGACAGTCTCCTTTCTGATCATCTCATGACATTCCAGAATCCAAGATTTCTCCTGGGCAGCCCCCTCCACTGGAACGATCTCCCACTCTCTATCCAACTGTCCCCTAATCTGTGCACCTTCAAACGGGCATTTAAAACTCATCTGTTCCTCAAAGTCTACCAGCCAGCCACCTATCCATCTCTCCATGCTTCATCTTCGCGCCTCTCTCTTCCCTTGCTCGTTACTCGCTTCTCTTGCATTAGATTCCCTTCACTGACTCCCTATTGTGCATGCTATCTGTTTTCCCTTCCTTTTAGGATGTATGAGCAGGGCCCTCTTCCCTCCTGTCTCTATACCTATTCTTCTACTCCAACTTCATTCTACTAGCTGTGCTTGGAGTTTAAGTCCTGGGGTAAATGTATCAAGCTGAGAGTTTTTTCCGGCGGGTTTCAAAAACCAATCAGATTCTAGCTATCATTTATTTAGTACATTCTACAAAATGATAGCTAGAATCTGATTGGTTGCTATACGCAACATTTCCACTTTTCAAACCTACTGAAAACTCTAAGCTTGATACATTTACCCCCTGGTATTATTTGTTTTTGTTCTGTACTGTTTCAGAACTAGCCTCCACAAGTTTTAGTAGAGGAAATACAAAATAAATTCTAACATGTTCATCTCTAATATAGAGGGATTATCTAATGTAAGTGTGGAAGGACCTAATGTCCAGTTCACTTAGAACAGATTGCAGTTTTTTCTCTCGACGATTTCAGCCTCTTTCCCCGGTAATGAGAGAGACTGAGCAAATGGACAGCATTTTACAGTACCCATTGCAGGTGCCGCTATGAATTATGTGAAGTGGGTGCTCCAAAGTGCATTAAAAACAATTATTATATTTTGGGCATCTTAAAAGGTTGTGTACGTACCAGAAAAAGATGATATCCATGCATATCACCATATAAATCCAGCAGACAGGCATACAATACTGCAGAGCTTGCAGGATGGGTTGAATTGTATTAGGCCATTGACCCTACATGTTTCATCACTGGGACTTTATCAGAGATCCCAATAGAATTTTGTTTTTAATGCACTATGCAGTGCTCACTTTATGTTAATTTTACAGAACTATTTTAACTCCTAAAGAATATCTCTAATGGGGCTGCATACTCAGTCCTGCTGCAAGAAAACATTCTGCTTTCAGTTTTGTTGAGAAGATCATTTCAAATAGCATCTGACTCTGATTATGGACAATTGAGTATATACATGTGATTTAATTGACCTCTGTGTGTTTGGTTTTTGAAGAGGAGAGCACACCATGTTGCATTTTTTAGTGTAACAATGATTAGCCTGATGTCTGGGCAAGTCAGGAAACCTGAAATGGACCTAATTAATGGAGGCCCTCCCTCCCTCTCTCTATTGACTCCAGGGAACCCTTGATCCGTCCCTTACATGAACCAAAAGTTTTTTTTTAAATTCTCTTTCCAATAGCAACCATTTTCCGTAGAGTTTGAAACACAGGTTAGAAGCCTGGGACTAACAGCCCATCAATGGTTCTCTCTGTCTCATTAAAACCACTGACAAGTGAATAACATTGATTATCTTGTTACAATGGCACCTGTCAAGGGGTGGGATATATTAGGCAGCAAGTGAACAGTCAGTTCTAATTTTGCAAGGGCCAAATTGTGATGGCTAGGTCAGATTATCTCTAAAATGACAGGTCTTGTGGGGTGTTCCTGGTATGCAGTGGTTAGTACCTACCAGCTATGGTTCAAGGAAGGAGAACCAGGGACAGGGTCATGGGCGCCCAAGGCTCATTGATGAGTGGGGAGTGAAGGCGCCCATTTGGTCCAATCTCACAGAAGAGCTACTGTAGCACAAATTGCTGAAAAGGTTAATGCTGGCTAAGATTGAAAGGTGTCAGAACACACAGTGCATTGCCCCTTGCTGCGTAGCCGCAGACCGGTCAGAGTGCCCATGCTGACCACCTCCGAAAGTCTACAAAGAGCACGGACTGGACCATGGAGTAATGGAAGAAGGTGACCTGGTCTGATGAATCACGTTTTCTTTTACATCATGTAGACAGCCTGGTTCATGTGTTTTGGTTAGTTGGGGAAGAGATGGTGCCATGATGCACTATGGGAAGAAGGCAGTGGGCATTGTTGGGAAACCTTGGATATTGGCATATATGTGGATGTTACTTTGACACGTACCACCTACCTAAACATTGTTACAGACTAAGTACATCCCTTCATGGTAACGGTATTCCCATATTGCTTACTTTAGAATCTTCTTTGCCTCCTAATGTGCCTTGCCCAAAGGTGCCTCATCATTCCTAGACTCTACGTGGCCTCGTAAACAAACCTTGTCCAAAGGTACCTCACCATATATAGAGCTTATGTGGCCTTGTAAAGCCTTATTCAGAGGTGCCTCACCCTACTTAAAACCTGCTTGGCCCCCTATACATACCTTGCCTAATGATGCTTTAACCTACATAGAGCTGACATGGCCTCCTAAACAAGCCGTATCCACAGGTCTCCTGTCCGTACACAGAGCCGGCAAAGCATTAATAGCTGTGGAGAAATATTATGCTGGAAGTTATATTTGCACAGTAAGATGAGGTTTGGAAAAGACTCCATATTACCTTATGACATTTTTGCTAGGAACCCATCCAGTTTTGCTTTAATGCAGAGATGTGTGTGGCACTGTCACCTGCACTTGACAGCCTATCAGATTATAAGGATTCAGTGACCTCATTGAGACACTGCTTAATATTCATGAGCGCCTGGTGGAGGCTACAAGCTAAGTCCACAAGATGGCGGCCTCCAATATGTGTAAGTGACCGGTCCCTTTGATAACAAATATACTTGGGAGACAGTTTCAATTGCCACCTTCATATTGCACAGTACTGTCTGTGGGCCTAGGGCAGAGTTCATGGACTAACCGGGGGATACCTTCCAGATAAGTGTATTCTGCTGTGTTTGTTATATTAAGGTTGATGATGTAACTACTGTACTATCTGCTTCCACCTCTGACCCCATGTTAGTTATCCTCTAAGAAGCTGCAGCACCCCGACATCGCTACTAGTAAGATCAATCCTACTCCACATCACCTTATGTAACACAGAATTCTTCGCCTTGTCACAGGACTTCATGTTTATATCCATTTACTCCACTAGTAGTGGTACCTTCATCATCATCATTTATTTATATACCTTGCACGTATTTGTTCCTACAGATCCTACTCCTGGTAACAGGCAGGTGGTTGTAAAAGGTTGGCTGCCATTATTTATGGTATAAAGGTTTGCATGATGTGTCCCATTGTTTTAGATCAGGCATATTGCTCCATAAGACAAAATACTTTGAAATAATTGTAAAAATTCAAATTACAAAATGAAATATTAATTAACTGTGTCATTTATTTGAGAGAAAGTTCATGTATTTGATGGATGTCGGCTTTGAGCAATAACCAGTTGCAGGAGAGGACATGGGAGCAGGGTCACTCTTTAGTCTTTGCTGTCAGATCAGGAAGTGGAGCCCCTTCTTTCTTAACATGGAGAGGACCCCAACTGCTGGAGGACAGAGAACAAACCATAAATCTCTAGTTTATATTACACCAATCAGAATGCAGGATTTATTACCAGCTTTCAGATCTTTAGAACTCCCTCAGGTATGCCTATTAAGACCCCAGCATCAGTTGATCTCTAACTCATTTTTCTCCTAGTATCATCTGGTCTCGAATTTCTAACTCCTCTTACCCCCTGCATCACCTGGTCTCAGATCTCTCTAACTCCTCCCCCCCCCTGCATCACCTGGTCTCAGATCTCTAACTCCTACCTCCAGCATCACCTGGTCTCAGATCTCTAACTCCTCTTACCCCCTGCATCACCTGGTCTCAGATCTCTCTAACTCCTCCCCCCCCCTGCATCACCTGGTCTCAGATCTCTAACTCCTCCTTCCCCAGCATCACCTGGTCTCAGATCTCTAACTCCTCTTACCCCCTGCATCACCTGGTCTCAGATCTCTCTAACTCCTCCCCCCCCCTGCATCACCTGGTCTCAGATCTCTAACTCCTACCTCCAGCATCACCTGGTCTCAGATCTCTAACTCCTCTTACCCCCTGCATCACCTGGTCTCAGATCTCTCTAACTCCTCCCCCCCCCCTGCATCACCTGGTCTCAGATCTCTAACTCCTCCTTCCCCAGCATCACCTGGTCTCAGATCTCTAACTCCTCTTACCCCCTGCATCACCTGGTCTCAGATCTCTCTAACTCCTCCCCCCCCCCTGCATCACCTGGTCTCAGATCTCTAACTCCTACCTCCAGCATCACCTGGTCTCAGATCTCTAACTCCTCTTACCCCCTGCATCACCTGGTCTCAGATCTCTCTAACTCCTCCCCCCCCCCCCTGCATCACCTGGTCTCAGATCTCTAACTCCTACCTCCAGCATCACCTGGTCTCAGATCTCTAACTCCTCTTACCCCCTGCATCACCTGGTCTCAGATCTCTCTAACTCCTCCCCCCCCCCCCCCCCCTGCATCACCTGGTCTCAGATCTCTAACTCCTACCTCCAGCATCACCTGGTCTCAGATCTCTAACTCCTCTTACCCCCTGCATCACCTGGTCTCAGATCTCTCTAACTCCTCCCCCCCCCCCCCTGCATCACCTGGTCTCAGATCTCTAACTCCTACCTCCAGCATCACCTGGTCTCAGATCTCTCTGACTCCTTCCACCCAGCATCACCTGGTCTCAAAACTCCTCCGTCCCTCCCAGCGTCACCTGGTCTCAGATCTCTAATTCCTCCTTCCCCAACCTCACCTGGTCTCAGATCTCCTCATTTGTCTGTACAGTCTACTATTGTTACTCAACATGGATTTTTTCTGCTTATTTGTTGAACCATGACAGTCCACCATAGAGGTTATATAGATATGTCTCTGGGACACACTGTACCCCTATAATTTTCAATTTGAATGGATCATTCACAGATGGAGCCCCTAAAACAGACAGATGGTATCCCCATGATCTCCACAAGCCTATTCTATTGCTCACCTGCCATGTTCTATGTCATTGATGGTCTCTGGTAAATGGACGTTCTTAGTCTCTGGGAGAAGGTAGGCTATGAGACTACAGACCACTGCCGTGCTGCAGAATATCACTTCCGGCAGCAGATTCCAGACATTATCCAGGAACATGATCAAGGGGACCACAGTGACCCCAATTCGTCCCACAAATGATGTGTAGCCACTACTGCTCTGTCTGAGAAGGAGAGAGAACATTGACACGTATTATTCAGGGAGAGGTCACAGGATAAACAAGGATCATTTATAAACGAGCAGTTCACTCTAGTGCACATTTATACACAGAGCTAGTCATGGAATCAGCTACCGTCCCTTATACCCACATCACCTAGCACCCTACCCCTACATACCTGATGCTCCAAGCATTCTCCTTCCTTGTACCGTCCATGATCGTTTCTGATGGAATTAACAACCCTCATGAATCACCTGCCACCCTCCCGTCGTACCCACATCACCTAGCACCCTACCGCTAAATACTCAATGCTCCAAACATTCTCCTTCCTTTTCCCTTTCATCCTTGTTTTTCATGGTACTAGCCATCCTTCCCTGTCATAGCCACAGCACCTTGTACCCTATACCCTACATGTCTTATAATCCATTCATTCTGCTTTCTTGTACCCAGCTGACTCAGCTGCGACTCTTCCCTCTTGTACCCACATCATCATCATTTATTTATATAGCGCCAACATATTCCGTAGCGCTTTACCCACATCATCTAACACCCTACTCTACATACCCAGCTTTCTCATTTTTCCCTTTATCATTGCCCCAGATTAGCCTAGCTACCCTCCTGCCTGATTCACAAGTGACTCTTCCCTTTCATACCCACATCGCCTAACACCCTACCTATACATACCAGATGCTCCTAGCATCTCTCTTCCTTGTACTGTCCATCCTTGTTCATCATACTGCTAGCCACCCTTCTGGATGACAACCTCCACCCTCCCTCGCCAATTCACATCACCTAGTACCATGCACCTATCCGATGCTCTTGTTATTCCCCATCATTGTTCCCCATGGTACTAGCACCCTTCAGGACAACTGACCTTCCACCCTCCCTTCTTATACCCACATCACATCAAATATAAGTGCAGGATTGCAGGAGATCCAAAATAGGTTGAACTTGATGGATTGGTGTCTTTTTTCAACCTCATCAACTATGTAGAACCCCACTCCCTTAATGACGTGCCTAGCTCCCTTATTTCTTGCTCCTAATACACACACAACCTTCACCTAGTGTCCTTATTCCTGGGGAACCCAACATTCTCCTCCTGCCTTCCAACGTTCCACACAAGCTTCTGTATTTACGATATGTACTATACCTGATCACAGTTGGATACAGCTCTGCTGTGTACAGAATGAGTACTGTAAATGAAGCCTCTGCAAAACCTTTTCCAGTGACTGCGACAGCTGTACGAAGGGCACCCAGCGCTGTGAAACAAACATAATTGTAACTACAGGGCCCCAAAAGCCGAATAACAACCCAGTGCTCTCGCATAATTTTGAGTTCATAAAATCAGACATGCAAATGCTTATTTTGTACCAATGCATAGTATGAAAATGTGTTTCTTGTGTAATAATACAAATCAGGACTGAACTGTCTCTGATTCTATACGAAGTTATAGCAGTGTCTAATACTCACATGCTGGGATGACTAAATTAAGTCCGATACACACTCCAGTCATCAGCAGAGTGAGGACCTGGGATCGGCGACGTCCCAAGTGGCTCACTAGGAAGTAGGTGCTCATTTTAGCAGGAAATTCAACCAGTGCGTACAGGAAATGTGTGAGGAAAATGTTGAGACCAAATCCTGTAACATTCAGGATAATTCCGTAATAGGAAAACGCCACACCAAACCTGTATTCCACACATTGACACAAAGATGGTATTTATAATCATGGTGACACAATGGTGGTACAATATCCCGAGGGTGACACAATGGGGGTACAATATCCTCAGGGTGAGACAATGGTGGTACAATATCCCGAGGGTGAGACAATGAGGTTACAATATCCTCAGGGTGACATGATGGTTGTACAATATCCTGAGGGTGACAATGGAGGTACAATATCCCGAGGGTGACGCAATGGGGGTACAATATCCTCAAGGTGAGACAATGGGTATAATATCCAGAGGGTGAGACAATGAGGTTACAATATCCTCAGGGTGACAAAATAGGGGTACAATATCCTAAGGGTGACACAATGGTGGTACAATATCCCGAAGGTGCCACAATGGGGGTACAATATCCTCAAGGTGAGACAATGGTGGTACAATATCCCGAGGGTGAGACAATCAGGGTACAATATCCTCAGGGTGACACAATGAGGTTACAATATCCTCAGGGTGACACAATGGGGGTACAATATCCTAAGGTTGACACAATGGTGGTACAATATCCTCAGGGTGAGACAATGGTGGTACAATATCCCGAGGGTGGGACAATGGGGGTACAATATCCTCAGGGTGACACAATGGGGGTACAATATCCTCAGGGTGAGAGAATGGGGGTACAATATCTTGAGGATGAAACAATGGAGGTACAATATCCTCAGGTTGACACAATGGGTACAATATCCCGAGGGTGAGACAATGGGGGTACAATATCCTCAGGGTGACACAATGGGGGTACAATATCCTCAGGGTGACATGATGGTGGTACAATATCCTGAGGGTGACAATGGGGGTACAATATCCCAAAGGTGAGACAATGGGGATACAATATCCCGAGGGTGAAGCAATGGGGTTACAATATCCTCAAGGTGAGACAATGGTGGTACAATATCCCGAGGGTGAGACAATCAGGGTACAATATCCTCAGGGTGACACAATGAGGTTACAATATCCTCAGGGTGACACAATGGGGGTACAATATCCTAAGGTTGACACAATGGTGGTACAATATCCTCAGGGTAAGACAATGGTGGTACAATATCCCGAGGGTGAGACAATGGGGGTACAATATCCTCAGGGTGACACAATGGTGGTACAATATCCTCAGGGTGAGAGAATGGGGGTACAATATATTGAGGATGAAACAATGGAGGTACAATATCCTCAGGGTGACACAATGGGTACAATATCCCGAGGGTGAGACAATGGGGGTACAATATCCTCAGGGTGACAAAATGGGGGTACAATATCCTAAGGGTGACACAATGGTGGTACAATATCCTCAAGGTGAGACAATGGTGGTACAGTATCCCGAGGGTGAGACAATCAGGGTACAATATCCTCAGGGTGACACAATGGGGGTACAATATCCTAAGGGTGACACAATGGTGGTACAATATCCTCAAGGTGAGACAATGGTGGTACAGTATCCCGAGGGTGAGACAATCAGGATACAATATCCTCAGGGTGACACAATGAGGTTACAATATCCTCAGGGTGACATGATGGTGGTACAATATCCTGAGGGTGACAATGGGGGTACAATATCCCAAAGGTGAGACAATGGGGATACAATATCCCGAGGGTGACGCAATGGGGTTACAATATCCTCAGGGTGACACAATGGTGGTACAATATCCTGAGGGTGACGCAATGGGGTTACAATATCCTCAAGGTGAGACAATGGTGGTACAATATCCCGAGGGTGAGACAATCAGGGTACAATATCCTCAGGGTGACACAATGAGGTTACAATATCCTCAGGGTGACACAATGGGGGTACAATATCCTAAGGTTGACACAATGGTGGTACAATATCCTCAGGGTGAGACAATGGTGGTACAATATCCCGAGGGTGGGACAATGGGGGTACAATATCCTCAGGGTGACACAATGGGGGTACAATATCCTCAGGGTGAGAGAATGGGGGTACAATATCTTGAGGATGAAACAATGGAGGTACAATATCCTCAGGTTGACACAATGGGTACAATATCCCGAGGGTGAGACAATGGGGGTACAATATCCTCAGGGTGACACAATGGGGGTACAATATCCTAAGGGTGACACAATGGTGGTACAATATCCTCAAGGTGAGACAATGGTGGTACAGTATCCCGAGGGTGAGACAATCAGGGTACAATATCCTCAGGGTGACACAATGGGGGTACAATATCCTAAGGGTGACACAATGGTGGTACAATATCCTCAAGGTGAGACAATGGTGGTACAATATCTCGAGGGTGAGACAATCAGGATACAATATCCTCAGGGTGACACAATGAGGTTACAATATCCTCAGGGTGACATGATGGTGGTACAATATCCTGAGGGTGACAATGGGGGTACAATATCCCAAAGGTGAGACAATGGGGATACAATATCCCGAGGGTGAAGCAATGGGGTTACAATATCCTCAAGGTGAGACAATGGTGGTACAATATCCCGAGGGTGAGACAATCAGGGTACAATATCCTCAGGGTGACACAATGAGGTTACAATATCCTCAGGGTGACACAATGGGGGTACAATATCCTAAGGTTGACACAATGGTGGTACAATATCCTCAGGGTAAGACAATGGTGGTACAATATCCCGAGGGTGAGACAATGGGGGTACAATATCCTCAGGGTGACACAATGGTGGTACAATATCCTCAGGGTGAGAGAATGGGGGTACAATATATTGAGGATGAAACAATGGAGGTACAATATCCTCAGGGTGACACAATGGGTACAATATCCCGAGGGTGAGACAATGGGGGTACAATATCCTCAGGGTGACAAAATGGGGGTACAATATCCTAAGGGTGACACAATGGTGGTACAATATCCTCAAGGTGAGACAATGGTGGTACAGTATCCCGAGGGTGAGACAATCAGGGTACAATATCCTCAGGGTGACACAATGGGGGTACAATATCCTAAGGGTGACACAATGGTGGTACAATATCCTCAAGGTGAGACAATGGTGGTACAGTATCCCGAGGGTGAGACAATCAGGATACAATATCCTCAGGGTGACACAATGAGGTTACAATATCCTCAGGGTGACATGATGGTGGTACAATATCCTGAGGGTGACAATGGGGGTACAATATCCCAAAGGTGAGACAATGGGGATACAATATGCCGAGGGTGACGCAATGGGGTTACAATATCCTCAGGGTGACACAATGGTGGTACAATATCCTGAGGGTGACGCAATGGGGTTACAATATCCTCAGGGTGACACAATGGTGGTACAATAGCCTGAGGGTGAGAGAATGGGGGTACAATATCCTTAGGGTGACACATTGGGGGTACAATATCCTCAGGATGACACAATCGGGGCACAGTATCCTCAGGGTGACATATTGGGGTACAATATCCTCATGGTGACACAATGGGGGTACAATAAGAGTATCCCAGACACAGTGCTCCTCACCACACTAGCCCCACACACAGGGAAATCCTCCGCAGACGTGGAGTACGGAACAGGTCAATGTAGGAGTACTTTGCCGACGATGATCCGACTTCTGCCAGTCTCCGGATGTGCTGTGATGGAGACAGTACAAGGAACATCAGGCTCAATAAACAGGTAATATGTCCATAAAAAGCACTCCTGTTCTACAGATATGTGTGGTCTCAATATAAGCAGTTGAAGCAATGGTGTTGTATGTGAATGTAATGCGCAGTTTGGAGAGGGCGGTGGTAATGGGGACTGGGAATGATGTCTGCTACACCACCTGTTTTCTTATCAGGCGGTGCCACAGGAGTCTTTTGGGTTCTTGCCCTGCTATAAGCATCTCCAGGGACAAGATCTTCCAGTGCAGACTTAAAGGTGCCAGTGCTAAATGAATGCAGGAGTAACCAGCAAAGAGGTGCTGCATCATCTGCACATTACCCCAGATGTGAAACCTCTTCCAGGTGCTGGTGAAGGATCCTGGTGGTAGCAGTGATACTATCCTACACCTGAGGGCACCATGTTGGAGTGCAGACACCACTCACAGTCAGCGAGTGACTGGTTTGGCCAAGCAGAGCCAGTAGAAGTCAGTGACAACTTGCTGGCGACAACCAGTGAAATTCCATAAAGCATAGTGGAGCGGAGTATCCCGGAAGCACATTGGATGGTAGTGCAGTCAGTGGGATTATTGAAGATACTGTTTGTTCATCTGTGTTCATCATCCCACTGAGGTCAGTCTATAATACCTCCTTCTATCCCTCTAACATCCATGTGTCACCACCTGCACTGTCATCGGTATCCATCCTTCCGCAGGGTCACATTCACACACACACACACACACATATATATATATATATATATATATATACACACACACACACACATATATATATATATATATATACACACATACACACACACACGCACATATATATATATATATATATATATATATATATATATACACTCATACCACCAAGTAATGTGGTATTGTAGCACCCACTCTGACCTCAGTATAATGAGCCCCCAGCCCGCTCTATGGAGATCTCCCGGCGGAAGCCATCGCATCACGGTTACAGCAGACTATCTCACCTCACTGTTTTTGCTGAATATATCCAGTCTCTGTCCATTCATTGCAGCACATCGCATCATCTCAGCTTCTGCTTTCTCAGCCATACCCTTTGTCAACAGCCACCTGGCCGATTCTGGAAGCCACCTGGTGAGGAGACAAAAGGCATCAATTGCAGTTATTATAGAGATCTGCAGAGCATCAGACTAAGTATAAAGACCTGCAAAGCATCGGACTAAGTATAGAGACTGAAGAGCCACAGAATAAAACCACAGTCTATCACACTAAGTAGAGAGACCTGCAGACCATTGCACCATGCAGAGATCGGATACTGACTGTAACCTGCTCAGTGGTTGCTGATGCTCTGTGTGATCTGAGGTTATAGAACGATTCATAGAGATCAGCTGCAGAGAGCCACCGGCCAGGGGAATGATATGTGTAATCTGCTGATAAAGTCCCTTTACCATCTCTTACCAGATGCTGATTATCCCCAGGACACACGGAGTGGTGATAATCACCACTAACCAGCGCCAGTCTCTTAGCAGATAAGCCAGAAGGGCCAGGACAGCACACCCTATGCTCCAGGTGACACTGGTAATGATCCCAGCATCAGTGCGGTGTTGTGTATCCACCCACTCTACACCTGAGGAGAAGAAAGAGGACCTGTTATTTATATCGCTCGCTATATACGCCACAAGTCATGTTCCTCAACCCCTTACCCCCCTCAGTCTTGTTCCTTAACCCCTTACCCCCCCAGTATTGTTCCTCAAACCCTTACCCCCCTCAGTCTTGTTCCTTAACCCCTTACCCACCCCCCAGTCTTGTTCTTCAACCCCTTACCCCCCACAGTCTTGTTCCTCAACCCCTTACCCCCCACAGTCTTGTTCCTCAACCCCTTACCCCCCACAGTCTTGTTCCTCAACCCCTTGCCCCCTCAGTATTGTTCTTTAACACCATAATCCTTCAGTCTTGTTCCTCAACCCCTTACCCCCCCAGTCTTGTTCCTTAACCCCTTAGTCTTGTTCCTTAACCCCTTAGCCCTTCATTCTTGTTCCTCAACCCCTTACCACCTTCAGTCTTGTTCCTCAACCCCTTACCGCCTTCAGTCTTGTTGCTCAACACCTTACCCCCTTCAGTCTTGTTCCTTAACCCCTTACCCCCTTCAGTCTTGTTCCTCAACCCCTTACCGCCTTCAGTCTTGTTCCTCAAACCCTTATGCCCCTCAGTTTTGTTCCTCAACCCCTTACCCCTTCAGTCTTGTTCCTTAACCCCTTACCCCCTTCAGTCTTGTTCCTTAACCCCTTACTGCCTTCAGTCTTGTTCCTCAAACCCTTACCCCCCTCAGTTTTGTTCCTCAACCCCTTACCCCCTTCAGTCTTGCTCCTTAACCCCTTACGGCCTTCAGTCTTGTTCCTCAACCCCTTACCCCCCAGTCTTGTTTCCCTTAAACACCCTCATGCTAAGTGTGGCCATGCTCAGTACCACTTACATAGGGCCACGACGGTGACAGTGAGCCCAGAGAGAGAGAATCCAGAGAGTGTCAGGCACGCTGCTAACATTGGGTATGTTACTGAACCCGCTGACAGTGTCCCAAACACCAGGCACATGATTAAAGAAAGAAGCAACATCAATCTGCGGCCGAATCTGAAGGACATAAAAATAAACTTTGTATTATTTCTATATCCCATATACACAGCACACAGAAACATTGCATCTCGTTACAATAGATTAAAATAATCAAAATTATTATCAGAGCAAATTTATTATTAGGCACAGTTGTCAATTCCCTGCACACTATGGGCACATGGCACTATGGGCACGCTACTCTGGTGTCATTAAGTGTTCTCCGGCACAAACCATGCTACAATACAAGGGGTGCAAATCAGTTTATTATTTTGTACATAAGATAAATACTGGCTGTTTTCCATGTAGCACACAAATACCTGATAGTTTTATTTTTATACTGAAATATAAAGTTGATCTAGGACATGTTCTACCCCAACTATAAATCTGTCCCCACATTTTACATTTATCTCCCCCTCCAATGCAACATGGTTTTGCCAAGGTGCAAAGTTACTCCTTTTTTATGCTTTACTTTCCTTAATGACCCAGGCCCTATAAGTGTTACATATGTTTATTCATCAGCTACAAAAGTGAGAAACCAGCTCCTGTGAGTTTATCTGAGACAGTGCTAGAGCCTCCACCAGGAAGCTGGAAAATGTGACACAATGCATACAGTCCATATACACCAGCATGCACTCACACTCACCTGTCCATCCATACAAACCTGCACTCACACTCATCTATCCAACCTGCACTCACTCACCTGTCCATCCATACCAACCTGCACTCACACTCATCTATCCAACCTGCACTCACACTCACCTGTCCATCCATACTAACCTGCACTCACACTCATCTATCCAACATGCACTCATACTCAGCTGTCCATCCACTTGTTTAGTGCACTCAGACTCACCTGTCAGACAGATATCCAATGACGACAGCGCCCACTGTGACTCCACCATAGAAGAAACTGACCAGTGCTTGATTCAGCCATTTCTTGTCGCACACCAGATCCCACTGTAACACAGAGTATAGGGAGAGCGCAGTAGTGTTTCTCATGTAAGAAATCAATCAGGGTTATTTACAAAGCATCAAACCACACTCAGGGCCACGCCTGCTCTCCACACTCAGGGCCACGCCTACCCTCCACAATCAGGGTCACGTCTGCTCCACACTTAGGGCCACGCCTGCTCTCCACACTCAGGGCCACGCCTACCCTCCACACTCAGGGTCACGCATGCTCACCCCACTCGGCCACGCCTACCCTCCACACTCAGGGCCACGCCTACCCTCCACATTCATGGCCACGCCTGCTCTCCACATTCATGGCCACGCCTACCCTCCACATTCATGGCCACACCTGCTTTCCACACTCAGGGCCACAATTCCTTTTCACATTCAGGACCATCTCCTCTCCTTACCTATTGTCAGACGCCGTTCCCGCTGATCTCCTGTCAGACGGGGAACGGATGTCTGACCTCCCGCTGGCTGCTCCGGAGTCCTTCCGGGTTTTCCCTGTGCTGCCGAACGCATGCGCCCTCTCCTCCGTCCCGTTGCTAGGCAGTGGGACTCCGCTGCCTCCTCCAATTGCCGCTTTCCTGTGGCCGCCAATCAGGTCCTTCTGACCATTATTTAAACCTGACTCTGGCACCATTAGGGTGCCAGAGTAACAGGTCCACTAGCCTGTGTTCCTGGTTCCCTTGCTCCTGTTTCCCTGTGTGTTCTACAGTTCCTGCTTTCCTGTTGTGACTTCGGCTTGGCGACTATTCCATTATCTGAGTGACCCATATTGTACTGCGACCCCGGCTTGGCGACTATTCCTTTGGATTTCCATTGGTACCGTATATTCCCGATTGGTGTGACCCGGACAGTCTGACCCTTCTACACTATACCGGCAACTGGCTAATAGGACCGCGACCTGCGTACCCTGTGCAGCGAAGTCCAAACCTCCTTGCGGGGGTCCCTGGCGCACACCAGGGGTACGTTAGACTCCGCACCTACTAGTTCAGTAGTGCCAATACCGGTTAGTGTTTTGCTCTGTTACATTCCTCAAACGGCCTACGGCCTGACAGTTTACTCTGGCCATGACTGACGGTACCGGAGAACCCTCGGCTCGAGACCTCCTCCATTTAGGACTGCGGGTGGAACAGCAAGAATCCAACCAGGCGCAACTCCTACAGTGTATACAAGGGGTGATTTCCCGTCTGGACTCCCTGAACATCCCTCAGGCGGCTGCTCCTGCTCCGGCTCCTGCTCCCGCTTCTGCTTCTCCCAGCGGAATTGTCGCTACTTCCAGGACTCTACGGATCCCCACACCTGAGAAGTATGACGGTAATCCCAAGGGATGCCGCGGATTTCTTAACCAGTGCTCCATCCAGTTTGAACTAGCACCGGAAAATTTCTCATCCGAGAGAGCTAAAGTAGCCTACATTATTTCCCTCCTTACTGGACAAGCCCTGGCCTGGGCCTCCCCGCTTTGGGAGCAAAACGATGGGTCTCTACAATTCGGACACCTTTATCGAGAACTTCCGAAAGGTATTTGACGAGCCCGGCCGTGTGTCCTCTGCTGCATCAAGTCTGCTAGCTCTTCGTCAAGGTGTCTTAGAGCGGGTCAATACACTGTTCAGTTCCGTACCTTTGCCTCAGAATTAGGATGGAATGATGAGGCTCTAACGGCTACCTATTGGCAAGGTTTGTCCGATCCTATTAAGGACGCTATTGCCTCCCGAGATCTTCCTACCAAGCTCGACGACCTGGTTTCTCTTAGTATCAAAGTGGACATCCGCCATCAAGAGCGTTCCGCTGAAAGGAACCAGGATCGCCGTTCTGTTCGTCTGGCTCCCCGCTTTCAATCTCCATTTCCTCCAGCTGAAGAGCCGATGCAAATTGGACGCTCTCGCTTGTCCCGGGATGAAAGGGAACGTCGCATTAGGAACCGTTTGTGTCTGTATTGCGGAGAAACCGGTCACCTTTTGTCTTCTTGTCCAAGGAGGCCGGGAAACTCCACCTCCTAGGCAATAAAAGGGAGGTTGTCCTAGGATCCAGTCTCCATTCTCCCTGTCCTCCTAAAGATACCAACTTCCTGATGCCAGTCACCCTCAGGTCTTTGGATGCCTCTCTGGAATGGTCCGCCTTCGTGGATTCTGGATCCGCAGGGAACTTCATCTCCGCCAATCTGGTGTCCAAGCTTCGCATACCCTGTTCTCCATTGCCGCAACCATTGGTTCTTACTGCAGTTGATGGTAACCATGTCAGCAACGGTTCCATCACCTATATCACCTCTCCAGTTCGGTTGCAGGTAGGGGTTCTTCACCATGAGTGGATTAGGTTCCTGGTCATTCCGCAGTCCGTCAACTCTATCATCTTAGGGTTACCCTGGCTCAGGACGCATTCACCGCAATTTGATTGGCTTCATGCCCAGGTATCTTCCTGGGGTGCTTCGTGTTTCAACCAGTGTCTCTCAAAGGTACTTCCACCCATCCGCCTACCTTGTCTCTCTCTTGACTCCCAGGTCAAGCTTCCGGAGCCAAACTTAGATTTCCTTGACGTCTTCAGCAAAACTGCCGCGGAGAGTCTTCCTCCACATCGTGCGTGGGATTGTCCCATCGAGCTGGTGCCCGGCAAAACTATTCCTCAGGGTAGAGTCTATCCACTGTCTCTTCCAGAAACGAATGCTATGTATGTGTACATCTCTGATAACCTTCAAAGAGGATTCATCAGGAAGTCTACCTCTCCCGCAGGAGCCGGATTCTTTTTTGTAAAGAAAAAAGATGGTTCATTAAGACCCTGCATAGACTACCGCCGCCTAAATGCTATTACCATCAAGAACCGCTACCCTCTGCCCCTTACTGAGTTGTTCGATCGTATCCGGGGTGCTAAGATCTTCTCCAAATTGGATCTCAGAGGGGCTTACAACTTGATACGCATTCGGAAAGGCGACGAGTGGAAAACGGCATTCAACACCCGTGACGGGCACTACGAGTATCTAGTGATGCCTTTTGGGTTGTGTAATGCCCCGGCCGTCTTTCAAGATTTTGTCAACGAGATCTTCAGGGATCTTCTGTATCAATTCGTGATTGTCTACCTGGACGATATTTTAATATTCTCATCTGATATATTCTCTTACCGTCTTCATGTTAAGACAGTCCTCTCTCGTCTCAGAAGATATTCTTTATATTGTAAACTGGAGAAATGTCTTTTTGAATGTTCCCAAGTCCCTTTTCTGGGTTATTTAGTTTCCGGCACCGGTCTTCAAATGGACCCCAAAAAAGTAGAAGCCATTATCAACTGGCCACTCCCCACTGGCCTCAAAGCTACACAGTGTTTCATCGGGTTTGCCAACTATTACCATCAGTTCATTAAAGGATTTTCTTCTATCATCTGTCATCTGGATTTCCCTTGGTACCGTATATTCCCGATTGGTGTGACCCGGACCGTCTGACCCTTCTACACTATACCGGCAACTGGCTAATAGGACCGCGACCTGCGTACCCTGTGCAGCGAAGTCCAAACCTCCTTGCGGGGGTCCCTGGCGAACACCAGGGGTACGTTAGACTCCGCACCCACTAGTTCAGTAGTGCTAATACCGGTTAGTGTTTTGCTCTGTTACATTCCTCAAACGACCTACGGCCTGACACCTATGCCCTTATCACCCCCCATCTCCTCCACTCTCCCCTATGTGTTCCTCTCTCCTCCCATCTCTTTCCCTCTTCTTCCCCCATCTCCTCCTCCCTAATTCCTTGTGCCCCATCTTCACTCCTGTTCTACATCTCCTTCCCTCTATTCACAACTCCTCTCCTCTGCCCCATCACCTTCCCTCCATCCATCTCCAACACTCATTTCTACCCCTCTCCTCGCATCTCCCCTTCTTCCCTCTCTCCATCTCCTCAACACTCCTCTGCCCCATCTCCTACCCTTCATCCATCTCTACCCCATCTCCTCTGCTTCGGCATTACTTGAGGTACACGGTGCATTTCTGCGGCAGGACTGCTCTTGTGGACTTTGTAAATTATCTCCAGTGAGTTCACTTTTAGAGTTTTACATACTGTCCATAGAAGAAACATTATACCAGGAATTATTCTCAGTAGAATTTGTATACCCCACAACAACAATCTGCATGAGAACAAGAGACGTTATACTATACTGCATGAAAACTAAGGACATTGTCAGGGAAACATCTTAAAAATCCCTTCCCAGAAATTAGACAGCTGCCAACAGTAAAGGAGGTGAAGTGACAGGGAGAGCTGTCAATGTGACTGTGGATAATGTCAGAGGTATCTGTTTGGTTTAAGACTAATAGCTTAGATTTTTGTACATTTGAGATTAGTATTTATATTATTTGTTTTTTTTACCTTTATTTAACTGTGGAATTCACCTCAGTGAAGAATTTTACATTAAGAGGTTAATCTAATATATAAAAGAGAAAATTTGTCCTTCTGTCCTTCTGTCTGTCTTTCTATACAAATCCACATTTTTCAAGCGAAGATCATGAAATTTTGCATACGAGTGTATTAAAACATGACGGAGGCAGCTAAAAAAATGTAAAATTGAAATTCATTACGGGGTGGGGGTGGAGAGGGGGGGTAACACCTAAAAATCATCGAAAACTACCATAACTCTGGAATGTCTGGAACAATTTACACCAAACCTGGTACACATATGACTTACAGTCTGACAACAAATATTGTGGGGGCAACACACCCCTAGCACTCCTAAGGGTGGTGGTGGCGAGGGGGGTAACACCTAAAAATCATCGAAAACTACCATAACTCTGGAATGTCTGGAACAATTTACACCAAACCTGGTACACATATGACTTACAGTCTGACAACAAATATTGTGGGGGCAACACACCCCTAGCACTCCTAAGGGTGGGGGTGGCGAGGGGCGTAACACCTAAAAATCATCGAAAACGACCATAACTCTGGAATGTCTGGAACAATTTACACCAAACCTGGTACACATATGACTTACAGTCTGACAACAAATATTGTGGGGGCAACACACCCCTAGCACTCCTAAGGGTGGGAGTGGCGAGGGGGGTAACACCTAAAAATCATCGAAAATGACCATAACTCTGGAATGTCTGGAACAATTTACACCAAACCTGGTACACATATGACTTACAGTCTGACAACAAATATTGTGGGGGCAAGACACCCCTAGCACTCCTAAGGGTGGGGGTGGCGAGGGGGGTAACACCTAAAAATCATCGAAAACGACCATAACTCTGGAATGTCTGGAACAATTTACACCAAACCTGGTACACATATGACTTACAGTCTGACAACAAATATTGTGGGGGCAAGACACCCCTAGCACTCCTAAGGGTGGGAGTGGCGAGGGGGGTAACACCTAAAAATCATCGAAAACGACCATAACTCTGGAATGTCTGGAACAATTTACACCAAACCTGGTACACATATGACTTACAGTCTGACAACAAGTATTGTGGGGGCAAGACACCCCTAGCACTCCTAAGGGTGGGGGTGGCGAGGGGGGTAACACCTAAAAATCATCGAAAACGACCATAACTCTGGAATGTCTGGAACAATGTCTTGGAAGAAGTTCCAAAAAAAAGGGGAAATATATTTTTTCTGCATGCACCCGGAAGAACAGGTAAGACGTTTCTCATCAAGTTGTTACTTGCTAAAATTCGAGTACATTCCAAGATAGCTATTGCTGTGGCCTCTTCTGCAATTGCTGCAACTTTGCTCCCTGGTGGAAGAACAGCACATTCAGCTTTCAAGTTACCGCTTAATCTGGCCCGAAGTGAAACTCCCATCTGCAATATCACTAAACGAACAGAAAAAGCTCAGATTCTGCAGCAATGTCAGGTCATTGTATGGGATGAATGCACCATGTCACACAAAAATGCTTTACAGGTCGTCCTCAATCAAACACTTCAATTTTTAAGAGGCAAGGATTTACTAATGGGTGGATTCACTGTTGTATTGGCTGGAGATTTTCGACAAACATTGCCGGTCATTCCAAAAGAAACAATGGCGGATGAAATTAATGCATGCCTTAAATCATCACATCTTTGCAGGCATGTTCGCACTTTGCGACTAACCACAAATATGAGAGTTTCTCTGCATGGCAACACAATGGACGGTCAGTTTGCTGATCATTTCTTAAATATTGGGAATGGTTTAATGCCGCTTCATCCAGTGACTCGTCTCTTCAAACTCAGAGAAACACTTTGTAACACAGTTGTGTCTTAAAATTCTTTAAATCCCGGGCAACGCCGGGTATTCTGCTAGTTTCATAATAGAAACGTGGCTTCCTGTCTTCTGGGACTAAAAGTGTTCAATCCAGCTCCCTTATGGAGGCTAATTGTGCCGTCTATATGAAATGTTCCCTTCACTGGTCCCTGTATTCTCACATATCTTAATCCATGAAGAACCCAATCCCTTTTTAGATTAGTCACTGGATAGTCCAATCCCAAAATATCTGAGTCCCTGGACACTCCGTCAGTCCCAACCTACTGCAGCACAATTCTCTGATAGCGCATCTTTTAAATAACTTTATTTAAGTTTTTAATTGTAACAATACACATCTGTCACAGGTCTCATAAACATATAAGAAGGTAGTAATTACACATAGACTATAGATGGCTCATCTTTTATACTGTAGGTCAATTAATAATTTAAACGTAAAGATTAATATAAATAGTTCTCTTACATTCACAGATTAATGTTCTTCAAGTTATTTAAACCCTAATTTAAACATTAGACTTATATAGGCATTATATATGTGCTCTGATTGTAAGATGTATGTATGTTGTAATACAGACAGACAGTGAGGTCCTACCTGTGTGACGGTGGTGGAGGAGAACGTGGAGACATCGTACTCCCAACCATGATCACATCTCTGTACCCAGGACACATTGACCATCTCCTGGGACCTGTTCAGGAGCAGGTGAGGCTGTGGCTGAGAATACATCGTACAGGAACTGAAGGTCCCATCTGGTTCTCGGGGAATGTGAATGAGAAGAAGGTCTTCTTGGCTCAGGTTCCCTGGGTTCTCCAGGGTGGGAATTGCACAGTGATGGGGTGGAACAGCTGAGATGAAGATATGCTGTAGGAAGTGGAGAGGGACAATGAGTCGGGGGATGCACAGAATCAATAATATGAGGACTTGAAATTTTCCAAACCCACCGGCCTCAAGGAGCAAATCATCAAAATTAATTTTTTTTGGAGCAGAGACAGAACTGAGGGGAAGAGGTAGTAAATCCATTGTTTGATGTAGGATTTAATTTACATCAATGGAAGCCTAGTGTTATTGCAGCAATGAGCAGTCCAGATTTTCTCCTTCCACTCTTCCTGAACCAGCAATGATCCACAAGGTGCTGTCCCTGAGAACCTCCAGAACCAGCAATGGTCCACACAGTGCTGTCCCTGAGAACCTTCAGAACCAGCAATGGTCCACAAGGTGCTGTCCCTGAGAACCTTCAGAACCGGCAATGGTCCACAAGGTGCTGTCCCTGAGAACCTTCAGAACCGGCAATGGTCCACAATGTGCTATCCCTAAGACCCTCCAGAACCAGCAATGGTCCACACGGTGCTGTCCATGAGACCCCCCAGAACCAGCAATGGTTCACAAGGTGCTGACCCTGAGACCCTCCAGAACCAGCAATGGTCCACACGGTGCTGTCCCTGAGACCCTCCAGAACCACCAATGGTCCACACGATGTTGTCCCTGAGACCCCTCAGAACCAGCAATGGTCCACACGATGTTGTCCCTGAGACCCTCCAGAACCAGCAGTGGTCCACACGGTGCTGTCCCTGAGACCCTCCAGAACCAGCAGCGGTCCTCAAGGTGCAGTGTCTGAAACTGCAATTAATACTTTCTTTCACAGCTTTGTACTGGGATGTTGTATAAGCTGCTTATTGCAAATAACTTCCGGGGTCCGTCCAGTCTAGAAGACTTGTGTCTCACCCAGTGAGGGAGCCCTGCAGATCTAGCTCCCATTTATCCTTTATAGACCCTCCATAATCAGTGGGAAAATCAATTAGAGCCTGTGCTCTCTCTGTGTACACAGTCATTTGACAGGAGTCACACTCGGAGAGCTCTGGGCATTGTATTCAGCCTAATACAAGGAACATCAAGTGGGGCACTCAATTGAACTAAGTATTATGGTTATAATAGATATTTATAAATTCTGTTAAATACTTCTTTATTATTATTAATTAAAACATTCTAATAGCGAAATATAAAACGTGAATAGTGGATGAAACTGATGGAATATATAAACTGATAAAAGGACAAAACTATTGCCCAACCGCGTTACTGCACCATGTCCACTTATTTTTATTATAGTCTTGAATATCAATTATAGGATTTACTACAGTGGTTAATCAAATACCTGGTTATTGTGTTATATAACAGTGCTATGTATTAGGTCTCTTATGTTGGAAGTGTGGGCTATGTAATGGACCTCCTAGGTTATAAAATCACTACCTTGATGAAATTATAATGGCCCCGTTGTCATTGATATATCTATCCACTTGGTGATTCAACTAAGCCTTGATTGAATATATTTGTTATCTACCCAACTGTTAGGGCACAAATTATAACTCCCAACATAATAGCCCCAATCTGCACACAGATGTGTTTATTACATAAAGTACACTGATTGTTTCATTGCCCAGGAGGCATAACATATGTGGCTAAATTGATCCGTTACAAGTTGTCCTTAATAAGGCTAATTCAGTGACTCTTGTCTCCTCTTATGTATAAGGGTTGAATCCCATTGGCATATCACCTTTAAATCCTGTATCCAAACCACATTAAGCTATATCAACTAAGTGGGAAACATATAAATGATACCGGGATATTTCTAGGGACACCACTTCTCCAACGAGGAGAGACCCTGTTCTCAAGCTGTCAGCTGTAACTATTGTAACAGGGCTGCTGGTAAAAGAGTAGCCGTATGAGGCTACAATTCTTGCGGGATCAGTATAGTAATCCCTTAGCTATACCAGACCTAAAATATCAGCGTCTAAGTGCATATGGGACTAGTTCATTTCTGAGAAAATTAGCACATATTTTAAACCTAACAGGATTCGATTGTGTGAACAGTAAACGCGGCGTCCGCCGACGCGCGTTTCGCTAAAAGCTTATTCTAGGCAAGCCGAGAATATGACTTGATTGGCTCTTTATAGTGAGAAGCCCTCCCCTTTGATGACGTGGTCGTTAGTAACGTTGGTGGCAACAGGATTGCTGCCACGCCTCCACCGGATATACGTCTCTGATAGACGGACAGGGGGATGTACAGTAAAATACTATTATTGAAAGGAAATTAAACATCAGAGAACCTATTCAATGAAAAACTGTAAAACCGCTATGTTACAGATACATAGAAATTAAGAAATATGTGCTAATTTTCTCAGAAATGAACTAGTCCCATATGCACTTAGACGCTGATATTTTAGGTCTGGTATAGCTAAGGGATTACTATACTGATCCCGCAAGAATTGTAGCCTCATACGGCTACTCTTTTACCA
Organism: Mixophyes australis; assembly: GCA_036250195.1. NCBI lineage: Eukaryota > Metazoa > Chordata > Amphibia > Anura > Limnodynastidae > Mixophyes > Mixophyes australis. The sequence goes on from JAVHZZ010000003.1 coordinate 376,098,029, forward strand.
GCAGCCCTGTTACAATAGTTACAGCTGACAGCTTGAGAACAGGGTCTCTCCTCGTTGGAGAAGTGGTGTCCCTAGAAATATCCCGGTATCATTTATATGTTTCCCACTTAGTTGATATAGCTTAATGTGGTTTGGATACAGGATTTAAAGGTGATATGCCAATGGGATTCAACCCTTATACATAAGAGGAGACAAGAGTCACTGAATTAGCCTTATTAAGGACAACTTGTAACGGATCAATTTAGCCACATATGTTATGCCTCCTGGGCAATGAAACAATCAGTGTACTTTATGTAATAAACACATCTGTGTGCAGATTGGGGCTATTATGTTGGGAGTTATAATTTGTGCCCTAACAGTTGGGTAGATAACAAATATATTCAATCAAGGCTTAGTTGAATCACCAAGTGGATAGATATATCAATGACAACGGGGCCATTATAATTTCATCAAGGTAGTGATTTTATAACCTAGGAGGTCCATTACATAGCCCACACTTCCAACATAAGAGACCTAATACATAGCACTGTTATATAACACAATAACCAGGTATTTGATTAACCACTGTAGTAAATCCTATAATTGATATTCAAGACTATAATAAAAATAAGTGGACATGGTGCAGTAACGCGGTTGGGCAATAGTTTTGTCCTTTTATCAGTTTATATATTCCATCAGTTTCATCCACTATTCACGTTTTATATTTCGCTATTAGAATGTTTTAATTAATAATAATAAAGAAGTATTTAACAGAATTTATAAATATCTATTATAACCATAATACTTAGTTCAATTGAGTGCCCCACTTGATCATTCTTTCTTTTTTCTCTAACTGTGATTTCTAATTAACACATGATCGGGTGCACCGATCCTCTTTATACATAGATAAAGCCATTTAGGCAAGATTGATACATGTATTATTGAGGAACAATACGGACTACCCAGTGCGGTTTCCTTCTGCTTGTAATCAAATAATACAAGGAACATGTATACCCTAGTCTAGGTTACAAGGTCAAACAGTTCACTGATACAGGACAGTTAAATAATTTCATAACTTTAATATAATTTCCAGGTCTCCAGCTGCTTAATCAATTATCAGGGGTGGAGACTGAGAGTCCCTGTATCTGTCCTGTCCACATTGCACCCAGTATTTATATCATTTTATATATATAGCGCTTCTCTGCCAATAGGACTTAAAGCACTTTCCGTCTGCAGAATAAGAACACAGGCAGTAAAAGAAACAGATAAACAGAGGAGAGCTCAGCATCTGGGTGTTATGGAAGTAACGGAGCTCTAATTATAGGCTTGTGGTCACATTGTAAGTGTAACAGTTTGATGAAGCAACACAGATTTCCTAAGCCTGATTTTAGGAGGGGGGGGCTGATCTAAATTAATAATTGTGCCCCCGTGATTATCTGAATTAATAATAGTGCCCCTAAATATATAATTTATTGCAGTCCCTTCAGACCACGACTAAGCATATCCAGCGAAACGCGCGTCGGTGTTTCACTGGATGCTTTTTGCCTATTGCTTTAATTTTGAATGGAGGTCTTTTCCATGGACTTGTGAATTTGCTCAATTAAGCCCAGAGTTAGTGGAGCAGTGTTGAGGTAGTCAGCAATACACCCCCCATAATTTGATTGAGCCGGGTGCTGTTCCTCCACTTGATTAACAACAATAGCCACACATCATTTAGTTTGGTGGTTTATGATTATCCAGATAGAAAGGCTGTCTGGTTTTGTATCAGGATTTTTCTCCACTACTCTATATACAATTGAAGGAGGCTTATTATAGTGGTTATCCATCCACGGTTCTCCTTTATTATATATAGCTAGGCATGCATCCAGTTAGTTTTAATTATACATTGGTTTTAACTTTTGATATTTTACATATCTCGCTGTTTTAGTGGACTAAATAAAAGTTATATTTTAAGTTATTTCTAAACCCACTCTCTGAATTGGTGACATCTTAGCGAGCTTCAGTGCACCTCATTATTTCTTTCGTTTTCTCTCTCAGTTTTTCAGTCCCTTCAGACCTATCAGAAGGTGAAATGCGCTGCTTTACCCCACAATAGAGCAGGGGCTGGCTGGGGGCAAGGGGGCATCTGCTCCCCGGGCCGGTCCCATAGTGGCCTTCCTTGGGCAGGGTCACTGGGCCACCTGCATTTTCTTTCTTTAAGATCCTAATAAACTGCTGAGCCGAATCTCGTTCCCTGGGCTGAAGTTTCCAAGCCCTCCCCTCAGCAGGGCTCTTCTTCACTTCACCCTATACAGTAAAAGGTTACTGGCCGATTTAACCCTTCCCTTGAGCAGATGCTACCAAATCTCACCACGTATCGCAGCATTATCTGTAGTTGCACAATAACTGTTCTTTTATAACCATCACCACTCCCTGGTTCTGCCCCAAATTCTGCTCGAGGAACCAGCAATGGTGTGTTCTGCCGACTGGCAATATTACATGTGGGTGTGGGTCAGTGTACCCAGCTCTGTGCGTAGTCTGACAAACTGTCTCAGTACAGGATTATCCACAGGCTGCACTGTGAACTAGGTGTAATCAGAATAAAGATTACAATGCAGATGTTTACACAGTAATGAGAAAGAACAATGTGATAGGATAGAAGTAACTATTATAAAGTTATATGTAGCTGGGGCATTGGGAATGAGAAAACATGAATTACCCCCTCCCACACCTACTGCCAGAGCATTGATAAGAAACTGTCCCCTGAAGCACCTGGGTGACGAGGGGTATCCAGAATGTCTTGTGACTTTACACACCCCACACCTATGGGGGCTCCTGCTGTCTGGGTTATAATTCTGTACAGGACACAAGGCTCTGGAAACATTGAATGGTTCCATATAAAGCGTCTCTCTGGCTGCCTGTCAGCTGCTGGATAGATGACAGGAAGCACACGTTACGCAGTTTTATTTCTGTATCGTTGTATTATCATGTGTGACTGATGCAGCTTCTTAGACACGTTCTCATGTCAGTGCATCAGTACATAAACTCTGCACTACACTTTATATAGCGCCAACATATTACACAGGGCTGTACAATCACAGAATGTTTATTCATATTAGTCCCTGACCCGTGGAGCTTACAATCTAATTTCCCTATCACACACAAGTATGCTTGCTCCCACACAGGGCCTCTTGTTGGGTTGGCCGTATGCTCCTTTACTTAGTATAAAATACGTGAATGTGTAATGCTTACAGTTGTATGCTGAGCTGACACTTCTCTCCTTATACCTGGAGAGACTGGGGGCACCAACGTAGTCCGCATACAGTAACAGATACACACAGACCCACACATGCAGGCTCACACAGATATACAAAGACTGACATATATACACACAGATACACAGACTCACACTCACACAGGTAAACAAAGACTCACGGGGGAGAGACAACGTAGTCCGCACAGAGCTATAACTTGGTCGCCCCTATCGCACAGCCCTAGTTACGGCCTCGAGTCCGCGCACACTGAGCGCTGAGATACAGAGACACTCTGACACCAGCGAGCTGCTTCTCATTGGCTGACTGTGGATTTACCTCTGAAGTTGATAGGGGATATTTTATTCCATTTTATGCACAAGAAATTTGCTATATTATAGAGGTTTTTATTTAAATCAAACCTAATAGGTTGCATGGACTCACACACACCGACTCACACACACAGATATACAAAGACTGCCACATATACACACATACACATACAAACACACATACAGACTCGCACATATATACAGATTGCCACATATACACACACAGACTCACACATATATACAAAGACTGCCATATATATACACATACAAACACACACACAGACTCACACATATATACAGATTGCCACATATACACACTCACACACAGACACACACACACAGACTCTCACATATATACAAAGACTGCCATATATACACACATACACATACAGACTCACACACACAGACTTACACATACATACATACATACATACATACAAACACACATACAGACTCGCACATATATACAGATTGCCACATATACACACTCACACACAGACACACACACACACAGACTCACACATATATACAAAAACTGCCATATATACACACATACACATACAAAGACTCACACATATATACAGATTGCCACATATACAGACTCATACATATATACAAAGACTGCCATATATACACACATACACATACATACAAACACACACACAGACTCACACATATATACAGATTGCCACATATACACACTCACACATATATACAAAGACTGCCATATATACACACATACACATACAGACTCACACACACAGACTTACACATACATACATACATACATACATACATATAAACATACAAACACTCACACACAATCATACACGGATACAAGGGTTAGGTAATCAGTTACATTATCTAACTGATATTAATTACATCCGCGGATTAAGTTTTTATTAGAATCTCTAGGACAAACACATCCAGTGTCTACACGGAATTGTGTTATGTAACCTACAAATACTGTATAGAGTTTTATTATTATTCTTTTTGAGTTCTAAGGTGCCAAAATACTTAGCAGTGCCAGAAAGTGGGTAAAACAGGGACATACATAAAACAGGGACATACGTAAAACCGGGACATACATAAAATCGGGACATACATAAAACAAAATTATTGTGGACATGAAAACTAAGGGTAGGGAAGGTCCTGAGAGGAGGAAAAGTGAGACCGGCGGTTTTCACGTAGTTTGGCTGGAAAGGGGAGGAGAGCAATAGGCGGTAGATGGAGAGGAGGCCGCAGGAAATGATGGCGGCTTCCTTAGGGTTGGCAAGGTAAGAGTGTGTTTAAAGGAGGATGGAAATGTGCAAGTGGAAACAGACAGATTAAAGGGGGTGAAATGGAAACTGAGTTGAGGGGGCAGGTTATGTGGTGAAGTAGAAGGGGACACGCAGTACGAATGGAGAAGGTGGGAGGGTATAGGGCCATGGGTATGTTGTGGGTTGAGATAGAGATGGGCATGCAGTAGGAGAAGTTAGGAGGAAATAGGGTTTAGGGGTGAGGTTACAGCATGAGCTAGATATGGGTATGTACTAGGAGCGGAGATGATGTGGGGGGAATAGTGTTGAGGGATCAGGTTATGGTGGGAGGTAGAGGTGGGCATGCAGTGGGGGGGTGGAAGCGGAGATGGTGGCATGGAATAGAGTTGAGGGTCAGGTTATGGTGGGAGGTAGAGGTGGGCATACAGTGGGAGGAATGAAGCGGAGATGGTGGCATGGAATAGAGTTGAGGGTCAGGTTATGGTGGGAGGTAGAGGAGGGCATACAGTGGGGGGAATGAAGCGGAGATGGTGGCATGGAATAGAGTTAAGGGTCAGGTTATGGTGGGAGGTAGAGGTGGGCATACAGTGGGGGGAATGAAGCAGAGATGGTGGCATGGAATAGAGTTGAGGGTCAGGTTATGGTGGGAGGTAGAGGTGGGCATACAGTGGGGGGAATGAAGCAGAGATGGTGGCATGGAATAGAGTTGAGGGTCAGGTTATGGTGGGAGGTAGAGGTGGGCATACAGTGGGGGGAATGAAGCGGAGATGGTGGCATGGAATAGAGTTGAGGGTCAGGTTATGGTGGGAGGTAGAGGAGGGCATACAGTGGGGGGAATGAAGCGGAGATGGTGGCATGGAATAGAGTTGAGGGTCAGGTTATGGTGGGAGGTAGAGGTGGGCATACAGTGGGGGGAATGAAGCGGAGATGGTGGCATGGAATAGAGTTGAGGGTCAGGTTATGGTGGGAGGTAGAGGAGGGCATACAGTGGGGGGAATGAAGCAGAGATGGTGGCATGGAATAGAGTTGAGGGTCAGGTTATGGTGGGAGGTAGAGGAGGGCATACAGTGGGGGGAATGAAGCGGAGATGGTGGCATGGAATAGAGTTGAGGGTCAGGTTATGGTGGGAGGTAGAGGTGGGCATACAGTGGGGGGAATGAAGCGGAGATGGTGGCATGGAATAGAGTTGAGGGTCAGGTTATGGTGGGAGGTAGAGGTGGGCATACAGTGGGGGGAATGAAGCGGAGATGGTGGCATGGAATAGAGTTGAGGGTCAGGTTATGGTGGGAGGTAGAGGAGGGCATACAGTGGGGGGAATGAAGCAGAGATGGTGGCATGGAATAGAGTTGAGGGTCAGGTTATGGTGGGAGGTAGAGGAGGGCATACAGTGGGGGGAATGAAGCGGAGATGGTGGCATGGAATAGAGTTGAGGGTCAGGTTATGGTGGGAGGTAGAGGTGGGCATACAGTGGGGGGAATGAAGCGGAGATGGTGGCATGGAATAGAGTTGAGGGTCAGGTTATGGTGGGAGGTAGAGGAGGGCATACAGTGGGGGGAATGAAGCAGAGATGGTGGCATGGAATAGAGTTGAGGGTCAGGTTATGGTGGGAGGTAGAGGAGGGCATACAGTGGGGGGAATGAAGCAGAGATGGTGGCATGGAATAGTGTTGAGGGATCAGGTTATGGTGGGAGGTAGAGGTGGGCATGCAGTGGGGGGGGGGGGGTGGAAGCGGAGATGGTGGCATGGAATAGAGTTGAGGGTCAGGTTAGGGCTCGCTGCGTATAGTGAGCGTACTCTGCATTCAGACACATTACCAGCAGTGACAACCATGCACATGCAGCACATTCGTTTGGTAAGACTGTTGCCACTTCCAGCTGCACATCTGTAGATGCACTATTTCCTATTTTGGCAACACTCTGCATTATATTATTTCCAGCAATTGGACCAAAATAGGAATAAGAGGCTGTTTTTGTTCCATTTTGATCCATTATGTCCTTCATATCTTTAATTAGCCATCAGAAAGAGGGAACATGGGACAATCTTCATGTCACTTTTGCAGTTATAAATATTTATAATGCATATTGTCATAATAATAAACACATAATAAAAATGAAAGATGAAGAAGAGAACTGCGGAATATTAGATATTGCCTTGAATACAGGTTATATTGGTAGAAATGCGTTTTCCATGACACGGTTGAGCGCGTCCCTTTGAAAGTAGAGGCTGAGGCCCGGTTACTGGTGCTGTCACCGACTCATCTGTCCAAGTCTGACCTCACTGACAACCCATCACTGATAATGTTTCTGTACCTGGGTATGGTCAGTGTTACCCCTCTGTTATCCCCTTCTTGCGGTGGGTTTGATCCCACTGAGTACCCCTCCGATTTAAGATGACTTCGGCACACTATCAGATTCAGATGGTTGAGTTCTTGCTCCTGATTCGGTGGTACTCTCTTCCTGACATCTTGTTGTACTGACACTTGACCTTGCATTTAGTTTCCCGGCTGATTCCCGATATCCGCTGTTGCTCCCCAGCAATTTATACACTGGAATCTTCTGCTGGGCAAAGCTTAGTTCCGCACTTTTCCTACTAGCTGGTACCCAGCTCTCTTCTCAGCTACAAGTCCCATGAATGTCTGGTGAGAGTCCTGGGTTACCACTATTGTGTCATGCTCCTTGTCGTTAAGCTAGAGATGACCATCAATAATGTAACCCAGCGTTCACCTGTTCTGGGAGTGTAGAGACAGGGGAGGATGAACCGCCATTTGGGGGGAGATTCTCCGCGTGGCCATTGCTGAAACTGCAGCCTTACCAGGATGAGCCAAGGAGCAGATACAGTGCAGAAGCTCAGCATCTGCAGAATAATGCAATGGAGGCTCAGCACCTACTCTGCTTCATAATAGAGGTTCAGTGCATGTATTACTATATCATGGAGGCTGAATGCCTGCAGTGGGTGTTTAGTGAATGGGGGGAAGACAAACATATCAGAATAATCTGTTTCCTCCTTCATGTATAAAGTTTAGAGGTTTAAAAAGAGGTGGAGTCGCTGGGACTATCAGCAGCTGCAGCCTCTGAGGACCAGGAGAGAGCTGTAGTGGATTACTATAAATCCCTCTGTGGATTACTATAAATCCCTCTGTGGATTACTATAAATCCCTCTGTGGATTACTATAAATCCCTCTGTGGATTACTATAAATCCCTCTGTGGATTACTGCACCACCGGCTATCTGGATTATTTTCTGATATTGTTACATAAAATTACATATGAAATTATATACAAGGTCTCTCAGTGGTAATTTGAATTATTGATATATTTATTTTTTCTTTACTTTGTTAATTATTTTCTGTTTATGTATTTTACACTGTTTCTGAGTGTTTGTTGCATTGACTGAAGCAATAATCCTAATAAGGATGAATATATCTGGTTTAGATATTTTTGTATAATCCAATATTTATGTTGTTACTTCTCTCTCTCTCTCTCTCTATATATATATATATAGAAAAGTGAAAAGACAAACAGTCGCTTGGTGAACAATCAAAAGTATCACGTAACAGCGTGATTAACAATTAGTATATCACATACAGTAGGCAGCTCTGCTAAAACATCAGAATGCAGATGTAACACCTAAGTAAAAAACACAAAAAGAGAAGCGCCAAACATAGTGTGATAACATCAAGGCATGAGTCCCATCCAGACACTCTAGGGTTGATGAAATATGGTGAATCGTTCGCCAGAGGTTAATTCCCTCAAATGTATCAACACCTAATTTCAATAGACTCCACCTTTCCAATAATGAGTGGCAATTGAATACATAAATAATAATAATACATGTGTAATGGATACAACCAATTTATAAAGTGAAGCAGAAATTAGCCTCTCAAGGGTGGATTTCCCCACGATTAAAATAGCTGTTTATACATAAGCTGCACAGCTGAACTCAAATAGAAACAGGCTTATTAAAGGATAAAATCCGTTTTTTAATTACAGCCTAAATCCATAAAAAGCAATAAAATGCCCGTACATCGGGTACAATAAAACAGGCTTATCTGTATAGAAAAGCGCTTGCAGGGGTCCCCTCAGAATGACTCTGTAGAGCTGGCACACAGGAACCTCCTTGCCTCCGCTTCCACCAAAGTACAGGACCTCCTTCCGAACCTCCTTAACGCGTTTCGTCTCAGTCAAGACTTTATCAAAAGGATATAAGTTCATAGGTGGACACTTCATCCTTTTATAGTCCACATTGGCATTCATAAACCATCAGTAGCCGTCTCACTGGAAATCACGTGACAACCGGTATGGGCACGAGCTCCGTATCCATACTTCCGCCCGTAGCAACCATCCGCATCACTTCCTGTTCACGGAAGGTGAAATCACCTCCGCTATAGACTCCGGAGCAGATACCAAACTAAACTGTGATGCATAGCACTGACAAATATACACCACAATGACAGTATAAGCACAGCAATAAAATTGTACAACTCCGCTCAGAAAAGGGGAGTCAATTAACCGGATGGAAAATAAATATATATATATATATATATATATATATATATAATGATAGGAAACCTTAGTTTTAATTGTTTGTATTGGCTGTAAAAGACAATGTGGGAATTAGTTTCTACTAAGTCACAAATCTGGGTGTTATAGTTCCATGATTATACAGAGTTAAGTTTAGAAATCTTTCATTCAACTTAACAATTGACTAATTAATTGGGAGATAAAGTTCCCTCCCTTAAGCCTTTATATCTTGATTGGGCGAAATGCGTCAGCTGATTGGGCAGCACATGGAGGACCATGTCCTCTGTATAAGATGAGAGAGGAAAGGTGTTAGTCTCGGGACATACAAAGTAATGCCACCAGGTCCGCTGGTATAAACACTCCAGTGGGGATATGATCTATATACCTTGCTATCACTTATATTATTATATTTCTGCACATAAGGGGGCGGAGTCTCATTGTGTGCTGTATTCTGCATGAAATCGCTCTGCACATGCTCAGAAATGGACCTTACACCAGTGAACACAAGAATGCAAATGACATTTCCGACAGCTTCTTTCTTGGTTGCATCTTTTCCTACAGACCCCAAAGGCGCATATACATCCACCTCCAAATAAGCCCCTCTAGCTGGACTTACTCTAATTGTAAATGAGGCCCCATGTGGAGAACGTTGTCCCAGGAAGGTCACAGTTACATCATGTATTATGTATTCCAGTTGGGTTTACTCGCTCTTCCTCCTCTCTCGGATTAGCTACTAGCTGTAAACTTACAATGGGTGGACAAGACAGCTTGATAGCCGAGGACGGGTGGCCTAACGAGTCATCTTTCTGGTGTAGAATTGGCTTCTTAGAGGATTCAGCAAAATATTTGTATATTCAGATTATCTGTACTTAATAATATACTGAGGATAAGATGCTCACAAAGGACTAATGAGAATTCAAATTGAGAACCGTCTCTTTATTCATGGACACATCTTGCTGGCCATAACGAACCATGATGGTCAATGTCAGTAGTAATCTGTCAGATAGTAATAACAGTGTGAGCTGGACACATTACAGACCTTTATTATTAAACATTCTTCATTGACTCAAACACAATCTAAATCTTTGACCTCCATCATAGGGAGAGTATGAACAGAACAGGAGTAGCCTATGGCTGGTCATGTCTGGAGAATCGACTCTAATCAGGTTGGTTGGACTTTGGTCGGTGGTTGAAGATCTGGTGAGAGCTGCTCGTCCTCCTTACGATACATTTAAGCTGTCTGGAGAAGTAGATTCCTCAGTGTGGCCAGGACCGGAGTTGGTGTCCCTGGATTGTTGGACTATGTTCTCAGAGACAGAGATTCTCTGGTGACCATTTACATACCTAGAGATGTCTCCGTCTGTGGCAGTTGTGAAATTCTGGTTTCTGCAGACAAAGGGAAGGAAACAAATGACAGAAACAGTGTAATATATAGCAGGCATACAGTGCCGAGATAGAATGATACGAGGTCCTTTCTTCTACAGCCTGATCCTATCCCAGGGAGTTGGTTCATCGCACTGTCTATTAATTAACCTAATAATTAAAAGTGCACATAGTGCATGCAAAATGCATCTATACACTTGTTGCTGTACCTGTACTATGTACGTATCAACCAATTTTGAGAGTACTGTATGCAAACTCATCCTGCACGTTCCCAGAACCGTGGGATATGGCCGTGATCGCAGCCCTGTTTGCTCCATCTTCGAAGGCAAAGGACACTGACTACAGCCTATGATTTCTGGGGAGAACGGGTCAGGTTTTTCCTAGTAAATTTACAGTAGGGGCGTGCCAAACTCAGGCGCGCGGAGCAGTGTCCAAGTCAGTTCCGGCCATCTCAGAGTTACTTGTTTTCCTGCCGTATCTCTTGCTCTGGCTACAGGGCCAGTCTAAGTCCTGATCAGCAGTGATGACAGTCTCGTCTGCAGCTATAACATGTCTGTAATCAGGAGCAACTGTAACAATGTATTTTATTCTCAGTAGATATTAAGAAAATCCTAATAAATGTATTTCATGAAGAAGAAAAAAGGAAACACCCCCCTAATTCTTTTGTGCAACTGTTTCATCTTTAATGGCTATTTTATTACCATGTGACATTAATTCAATATTATTTTTTCTGTGTGCTCTTTGTCGAATTTATAATCCACATATGTATTGGACGTATCTTGTAGCATCTTGTGCAGTAGAGCAGAGCGGACCTAGACCTTATCAAGAGCGCTCGTATCTTGAGATCCGCTCCTTGATGAACTCAGGAGAAGGCAAAGCCTATATACATTTACATAATACTGAGCGCACGTTGCACTAAGAATAGGTGTCTTGATGAATCAGACCCCTAGACTATAGATATACGCTCTGGCACAAAGTTGTGACCATCATCATCATCATCATCAGCTAGGAAACTTGCAACAGGCCTAAGGGAACCGCAAAGTTATCTGTAAGTCAAAATCAGACACATGACTGAGGGGTGTGATTGACTTGTGTCTCTACTTACCAGTGAATGACCCTGACCCGCCTCTCCAAGTACAAGTGGAGGCAACCTACGTATTTTTACGTGGCACAACTGGACTTGCCTCCAACTCTAAATCCGGCCACTGTATGTAGTGGGAATCTATGTGTAGTTCATTTTTATCCTAACTATAATATAGCAAAGCACATAATCTAATTTATATCCAATGAAATATCCATCACTGGCCAAGACCTCAACTGTGAATCCAACAATCTTTGCAGAGCATCACTGTTACCTAGGAGACTGCAGGACAATACGGTCTTCTGAACATTAGTGATATAAGCCAGAGAAGCTCTGCCCACCTAAGCAGCGATATACAGATGGCAAAAGACTGGACAGATTCACCTATTAATCCAGGTTTATTATTATTCATCTATAAGACGTTGGTCTGGTAAAGTTTTACCTGCACAGTTCTACTTCCTGGATGGTCTCAGGTAACTGGATACAACACGTCTCCGTTAGGAAGAAGGCAGCAGTTCCGGATACCAGGGACATGCAGCTAAACACCACAGGGGGCAGAAACACCCAGAAATCGTCCAGCAGAATCACCAGAGGTGACACCGAACTGCCCAGACGTGTCATGAAGGAGCAGAACCCCATCCCAGTCTGTCTGCAGAGAGAAGATAGTGATATATCCAGACAGAGCAATGTATTTCCACACTCAGCTGTTATATTGCTATGAGTTTCATGTCACCGTTTATTACAAATTGTGTTTGCAACTAATATCTAATTATATCTATAATATATTCTGTACTGTGTAAGAAGGGTGTTGTGACAGGATGGACCGCCTATGCCACCCTGTTTGTTGTTGCTGGGAAACGGCTGGGCTTACTGTGCCACCGTTCCCTTTCGTTATCCCAAACGTTATCCCAAATGCGCCCTCTCACCAGAGCCAGATTTAGACCTCATGGTGCCCTAGGCAAGATATTTATTTGGGCCCCTCATACGCCCCCCCCCAGACCCCCACCCCCCCCCTAGCCCCCCACACGAAAACACATGCAACAATCCATAGCCTTATATTTTTTGTAGCATAGCATATACTCCTATAGTTAAGTAGAAGGGTAAACTATGTACCGCCGCACATCACGCTGCTCCTCCTGCATCACCATGCGGCCCCTCATTACTGTCCCTCTCATCACACTGTGCCCTCCTTTATCATTACACTGCATCACACTGTGGTCCCTCATTACTGTCCCTCTCATCACACTGTGCCCTCCTTTATCATTACACTGCATCACACTGTGGTCCCTCATTACTGTCCCTTTCATCACACTGTGCTCTCCTCTATCATTACACTGCATCACACTGTGGTCCCTCATTACTGTCCCTCTCATCACACTGTGCCCTCCTTTATCATTACACTGCATCACACTGTGGCCCCTCATTACTGTCCCTTTCATCACACTGTGCCCTCCTTTATCATTACACTGAATCACACTGTGGCCCCTCATTACTGTCCCTCTCATCACACTGTACCCTCCTTTATCATTACACTGCATCACACTGTGGTCCCTCATTACTGTCCCTCTCATCACACTGTGCCCTCCTTTATCATTACACTGCATCACACTGTGGTCCCTCATTACTGTCCCTCTCATCACACTGTGCCCTCCTTTATCATTACACTGCATCACACTGTGGTCCCTCATTACTGTCCCTCTCATCACACTGTGCCCTCCTTTATCATTACACTGCATCACACTGTGGTCCCTCATTACTGTCCCTCTCATCACACTGTGCTCTCCTTTATCATTACACTGCATCACACTGTGGTCCCTCATTACTGTCCCTCTCATCACACTGTGCCCTCCTTTATCATTACACTGCATCACACTGTGGACGCTCATTACTGTCCCTCTCATCACACTGTGCCCTCCTTTATCATTACACTGAATCACACTGTGACCCCTCATTACTGTCCCTCTCATCACACTGTGCCCTCCTTTATCATTACACTGCATCACACTGTGGCCCCTCATTACTGTCCCTCTCATCACACTGTGCCCTCCTTTATCATTACACTGCATCACACTAAGACCCCTCATTACTGTCCCTCTCATCACACTGTGCCCTCCTTTATCATTACACTGCATCACACTGTGGCCCCTCATTACTGTCCCTCTCATCACACTGTGCTCTCCTTTATAATTACACTACATCACACTGTGGTCCCTCATTACTGTCCCTCTCATCACACTGTGCCCTCCTTTATCATTACACTGCATCACACTGTGGTCCCTCATTACTGTCCCTCTCATCACAATGTGTCCTCCTTTATCATTACACTACATCACACTGTGGTCCCTCATTACTGTCCCTCTCATCACACTGTGCCCTCCTTTATCATTACACTACATCACACTGTGGTCCCTCATTACTGTCCCTCTCATCACACTGTGCTCTCCTTTATAATTACACTACATCACACTGTGGTCCCTCATTACTGTCCCTCTCATCACACTGTGCCCTCCTTTATCATTACACTGCATCACACTGTGGTCCCTCATTACTGTCCCTCTCATCACAATGTGTCCTCCTTTATCATTACACTACATCACACTGTGGTCCCTCATTACTGTCCCTCTCATCACACTGTGCCCTCCTTTATCATTACACTACATCACACTGTGGTCCCTCATTACTGTCCCTTTCATCACACTGTGCCCTCCTTTATCATTACACTGCATCACACTGTGGCCCCTCATTACTGTCCCTCTCATCACACTGTACCCTCCTTTATCATTACACTGCATCACACTGTGGTCCCTCATTACTGTCCCTCTCATCACACTGTGCCCTCCTTTATCATTACACTGCATCACACTGTGGCCCCTCATTACTGTCCCTCTCATCACACTGTGCTCACCTTTATCATTACACTGCATCACACTGTGGTCCCTCATTACTGTCCATCTCATCACACTGTGCCCTCCTTTATCATTACACTGCATCACACTGTGGTCCCTCATTACTGTCCCTCTCATCACACTGTGCCCTCCTTTATCATTACACTGCATCACACTGTGGTCCCTCATTACTGTCCATCTCATCACACTGTGCCCTCCTTTATCATTACACTGCATCACACTGTGGTCCCTCATTACTGTCCCTCTCATCACACTGTGCCCTCCTTTATCATTACACTGCATCACACTGTGGTCCCTCATTACTGTCCCTCTCATCACACTGTGCCCTCCTTTATCATTACACTGCATCACACTGTGGTCCCTCATTACTGTCCCTCTCATCACACTGTGCTCTCCTTTATCATTACACTGCATCACACTGTGGTCCCTCATTACTGTCCCTCTCATCACACTGTGCCCTCCTTTATCATGACACTACATCACACTGTGGTCCCTCATTACTGTCCCTCTCATCACACTGTGCCCTCCTTTATCATTACACTGCATCACACTGTGGTCCCTCATTACTGTCCCTCTCATCACACTGTGCCCTCCTTTATCATTACACTGCATAACACTGTGGTCCCTCATTACTGTCCATCTCATCACACTGTGCCCTCCTTTATCATTACACTGCATCACACTGTGGCCCCTCATTACTGTCCCTCTCATCACACTGTGCTCTCCTTTATCATTACACTGCATCACACTGTGGTCCCTCATTACTGTCCCTCTCATCACACTGTGCTCTCCTTTATCATTACACTGCATCACACTGTGGTCCCTCATTACTGTCCCTCTCATCACACTGTGCCCTCCTTTATCATTACACTGCATCACACTGTGGTCCCTCATTACTGTCCCTCATCACACTGTGCCCTCCTTTATCATTACACTGCATCACACTGTGGTCCCTCATTACTGTCCCTCTCATCACACTGTGCCCTCCTTTATCATTATACTGCATCACACTGTGGCCCCTCATTACTGTCCCTCTCATCACACTGTGCCCTCCTTTATCATTACACTGCATCACACTAAGACCCCTCATTACTGTCCCTCTCATCACACTGTGCCCTCCTTTATCATGACACTGCATCACACTGTGGCCCCTCATTACTGTCCCTCTCATCACACTGTGCTCTCCTTTATAATTACACTACATCACACTGTGGTCCCTCATTACTGTCCCTCTCATCACACTGTGCCCTCCTTTATCATTACACTGCATCACACTGTGGTCCCTCATTACTGTCCCTCTCATCACACTGTGCCCTCCTTTATCATGACACTACATCACACTGTGGTCCCTCATTACTGTCCCTCTCATCACACTGTGCCCTCCTTTATCATTACACTGCATCACACTGTGGTCCCTCATTACTGTCCCTCTCATCACACTGTGCCCTCCTTTATCATTACACTGCATCACACTGTGGTCCCTCATTACTGTCCCTCTCATCACACTGTGCCCTCCTTTATCATTACACTGCATCACACTGTGGTCCCTCATTAATGTCCATCTCATCACACTGTGCCCTCCTTTATCATTACACTGCATCACACTGTGGTCCCTCATTACTGTCCCTCTCATCACACTGTGCCCTCCTTTATCATTACACTGCATCACACTGTGGTCCCTCATTACTGTCCCTCTCATCACACTGTGCCCTCCTTTATCATTACACTGCATCACACTGTGGTCCCTCATTACTGTCCCTCTCATCACACTGTGCTCTCCTTTATCATTACACTGCATCACACTGTGGTCCCTCATTACTGTCCCTCTCATCACACTGTGCCCTCCTTTATCATGACACTACATCACACTGTGGTCCCTCATTACTGTCCCTCTCATCACACTGTGCCCTCCTTTATCATTACACTGCATCACACTGTGGTCCCTCATTACTGTCCCTCTCATCACACTATGCCCTCCTTTATCATTACACTGCATCACACTGTGGTCCCTCATTACTGTCCCTCTCATCACACTGTGCCCTCCTTTATCATTACACTGCATCACACTGTGGCCCCTCATTACTGTCCCTCTCATCACACTGTGCTCTCCTTTATCATTACACTGCATCACACTGTGGTCCCTCATTACTGTCCCTCTCATCACACTGTGCTCTCCTTTATCATTACACTGCATCACACTGTGGTCCCTCATTACTGTCCCTCTCATCACACTGTGCCCTCCTTTATCATTACACTGCATCACACTGTGGTCCCTCATTACTGTCCCTCTCATCACACTGTGCTCTCCTTTATCATTACACTGCATCACACTGTGGTCCCTCATTACTGTCCCTCTCATCACACTGTGCCCTCCTTTATCATTACACTGCATCACACTGTGGCCACTCATTACTGTCCCTCTCATCACACTGTACCCTCCTTTATCATTACACTGCATCACACTGTGGTCCCTCATTACTGTCCCTCTCATCACACTGTGCCCTCCTTTATCATTACACTGCATCACACTGTGGTCCCTCATTACTGTCCCTCTCATCACACTGTACCCTCCTTTATCATTACACTGCATCACACTGTAGTCCCTCATTACTGTCCCTCTCATCACACTGTGCCCTCCTTTATCATTACACTGCATCACACTGTGGTCCCTCATTACTGTCCCTCTCATCACAATGTGTCCTCCTTTATCATTACACTACATCACACTGTGGTCCCTCATTACTGTCCCTCTCATCACACTGTGCCCTGCTTTATCATTACACTACATCACACTGTGGTCCCTCATTACTGTCCCTCTCATCACACTGTGCCCTCCTTTATCATTACACTGCATCACACTGTGGTCCCTCATTACTGTCCCTCTCATCACACTGTGCCCTGCTTTATCATTACACTACATCACACTGTGGTCCCTCATTACTGTCCCTCTCATCACACTGTGCCCTCCTTTATCATTACACTGCATCACACTGTGGTCCCTCATTACTGTCCCTCTCATCACACTGTGCCCTCCTTTATCATTACACTGCATCACACTGTGGCCCCTCATTACTGTCCCTCTCATCACACTGTGCCCTCCTTTATCATTACACTGCATCACACTGTGGCCCCTCATTACTGTCCCTCTCATCACACTGTGCTCTCCTTTATCATTACACTGCATCACACTGTGGTCCCTCATTACTGTCCCTCTCATCACACTGTGCCCTCCTTTATCATTACACTGCATCACACTGTGGTCCCTCATTACTGTCCCTCTCATCACACTGTGCCCTCCTTTATCATTACACTGCATCACACTGTGGCCCCTCATTACTGTCCCTCTCATCACACTGTGCCCTCCTTTATCATTACACTGCATCACACTGTGGCCCCTCATTACTGTCCCTCTCATCACAATGTGCTCTCCTTTATCATTACACTGCATCACACTGTGGTCCCTCATTACTGTCCCTCTCATCACACTGTGCCCTCCTTTATCATTACACTGCATCACACTGTGGTCCCTCATTACTGTCCCTCTCATCACACTGTGCCCTCCTTTATCATTACACTACATCACACTGTGGTCCCTCATTACTGTCCCTCTCATCACACTGTGCCCTCCTTTATCATTACACTGCATCACACTGTGGTCCCTCATTACTGTCCCTCTCATCACACTGTGCCCTCCTTTATCATTACACTGCATCACACTGTGGTCCCTCATTACTGTCCCTCTCATCACAATGTGCCCTCCTTTATCATTACACTGCATCACACTGTGGTCCCTCATTACTGTCCCTCTCATCACACTGTGCCCTCCTTTATCATTACACTACATCACACTGCAGCCCGTCATTACTGTCCCTCTCATCACAATGTGCCCTCCTTTATCATTACACTGCATCACACTGTGGTCCCTCATTACTGTCCCTCTCATCACACTGTGCCCTCCTTTATCATTACACTACATCACACTGCAGCCCGTCATTACTGTCCCTCTCATCACAATGTGCCCTCCTTTATCATTACACTGCATCACACTGTGGTCCCTCATTACTGTCCCTCTCATCACACTGTGCCCTCCTTTATCATTACACTGCATCACACTGTGGTCCCTCATTACTGTCCCTCTCATCACACTGTGCTCTCCTTTATCATTACACTGCATCACACTGTGGTCCCTCATTACTGTCCCTCTCATCACACTGTGCCCTCCTTTATCATTACACTGCATCACACTGTGGTCCCTCATTACTGTCCCTCTCATCACACTGTGCCCTCCTTTATCATTACACTACATCACACTGTGGTCCCTCATTACTGTCCCTCTCATCACACTGTGCCCTCCTTTATCATTACACTGCATCACACTGTGGTCCCTCATTACTGTCCCTCTCATCACACTGTGCCCTCCTTTATCATTACACTGCATCACACTGTGGTCCCTCATTACTGTCCCTCTCATCACACTGTGCCCTCCTTTATCATTACACTACATCACACTGCAGCCCGTCATTACTGTCCCTCTCATCACACTGTGCCCTCCTTTATCATCACACTGCATCACACTGTGGTCCCTCATTACTGTCCCTCTCATCACACTGTGCCCTCCTTTATCATTACACTGCATCACACTGTGGTCCCTCATTACTGTCCCTCTCATCACACTGTGCTCTCCTTTATCATTACACTGCATCACACTGTGGTCCCTCATTACTGTCCCTCTCATCACACTGTGCCCTCCTTTATCATTACACTGCCTCACACTGTGGTCCCTCATTACTGTCCCTCTCATCACACTGTGCCCTCCTTTATCATTACACTGCATCACACTGTGGTCCCTCATTACTGTCCCTCTCATCACAATGTGCCCTCCTTTATCATTACACTGCATCACACTGTGGTCCCTCATTACTGTCCCTCTCATCACACTGTGCCCTCCTTTATCATTACACTACATCACACTGTGGTCCCTCATTACTGTCCCTCTCATCACACTGTGCCCTCCTTTATCATTACACTGCATCACACTGTGGTCCCTCATTACTGTCCCTCTCATCACACTGTGCCCTCCTTTATCATTACACTGCATCACACTGTGGTCCCTCATTACTGTCCCTCTCATCACAATGTGCCCTCCTTTATCATTACACTGCATCACACTGTGGTCCCTCATTACTGTCCCTCTCATCACACTGTGCCCTCCTTTATCATTACACTACATCACACTGCAGCCCGTCATTACTGTCCCTCTCATCACACTGTGCCCTCCTTTATCATTACACTGCATCACACTGTGGTCCCTCATTACTGTCCCTCTCATCACACTGTGCCCTCCTTTATCATTACACTGCATCACACTGTGGTCCCTCATTACTGTCCCTCTCATCACACTGTGCCCTCCTTTATCATTACACTACATCACACTGTGGTCCCTCATTACTGTCCCTCTCATCACACTGTGCCCTCCTTTATCATTACACTGCATCACACTGTGGTCCCTCATTACTGTCCCTCTCATCACACTGTGCCCTCCTTTATCATTACACTGCATCACACTGTGGTCCCTCATTACTGTCCCTCTCATCACAATGTGCCCTCCTTTATCATTACACTGCATCACACTGTGGTCCCTCATTGATGTCCCTCTCATCACACTGTGCCCTCCTTTATCATTACACTGCATCACACTGTGGTCCCTCATTACTGTCCCTCTCATCACACTGTGCCCTCCTTTATCATTACACTGCATCACACTGTGGTCCCTCATTACTGTCCCTCTCATCACACTGTGCCCTCCTTTATCATTACACTACATCACACTGCAGGCCGTCATTACTGTCCCTCTCATCACACTGTGCCCTCCTTTATCATTACACTGCATCACACTGTGGTCCCTCATTACTGTCCCTCTCATCACACTGTGCCCTCCTTTATCATTACACTGCATCACACTGTGGTCCCTCATTACTGTCCCTCTCATCACACTGTGCCCTCCTTTATCATTACACTGCATCACACTGTGGTCCCTCATTACTGTCCCTCTCATCACAATGTGCCCTCCTTTATCATTACACTGCATCACACTGTGGTCCCTCATTACTGTCCCTCTCATCACACTGTGCCCTCCTTTATCATTACACTACATCACACTGCAGCCCGTCATTACTGTCCCTCTCATCACAATGTGCCCTCCTTTATCATTACACTGCATCACACTGTGGTCCCTCATTACTGTCCCTCTCATCACACTGTGCCCTCCTTTATCATTACACTGCATCACACTGTGGTCCCTCATTACTGTCCCTCTCATCACACTGTGCTCTCCTTTATCATTACACTGCATCACACTGTGGTCCCTCATTACTGTCCCTCTCATCACACTGTGCCCTCCTTTATCATTACACTGCATCACACTGTGGTCCCTCATTACTGTCCCTCTCATCACACTGTGCCCTCCTTTATCATTACACTACATCACACTGTGGTCCCTCATTACTGTCCCTCTCATCACACTGTGCCCTCCTTTATCATTACACTGCATCACACTGTGGTCCCTCATTACTGTCCCTCTCATCACACTGTGCCCTCCTTTATCATTACACTGCATCACACTGTGGTCCCTCATTACTGTCCCTCTCATCACACTGTGCCCTCCTTTATCATTACACTACATCACACTGCAGCCCGTCATTACTGTCCCTCTCATCACACTGTGCCCTCCTTTATCATCACACTGCATCACACTGTGGTCCCTCATTACTGTCCCTCTCATCACACTGTGCCCTCCTTTATCATTACACTGCATCACACTGTGGTCCCTCATTACTGTCCCTCTCATCACACTGTGCTCTCCTTTATCATTACACTGCATCACACTGTGGTCCCTCATTACTGTCCCTCTCATCACACTGTGCCCTCCTTTATCATTACACTGCATCACACTGTGGTCCCTCATTACTGTCCCTCTCATCACACTGTGCCCTCCTTTATCATTACACTGCATCACACTGTGGTCCCTCATTACTGTCCCTCTCATCACAATGTGCCCTCCTTTATCATTACACTGCATCACACTGTGGTCCCTCATTACTGTCCCTCTCATCACACTGTGCCCTCCTTTATCATTACACTACATCACACTGTGGTCCCTCATTACTGTCCCTCTCATCACACTGTGCCCTCCTTTATCATTACACTGCATCACACTGTGGTCCCTCATTACTGTCCCTCTCATCACACTGTGCCCTCCTTTATCATTACACTGCATCACACTGTGGTCCCTCATTACTGTCCCTCTCATCACAATGTGCCCTCCTTTATCATTACACTGCATCACACTGTGGTCCCTCATTACTGTCCCTCTCATCACACTGTGCCCGCCTTTATCATTACACTACATCACACTGCAGCCCGTCATTACTGTCCCTCTCATCACACTGTGCCCTCCTTTATCATTACACTGCATCACACTGTGGTCCCTCATTACTGTCCCTCTCATCACACTGTGCCCTCCTTTATCATTACACTGCATCACACTGTGGTCCCTCATTACTGTCCCTCTCATCACACTGTGCCCTCCTTTATCATTACACTACATCACACTGTGGTCCCTCATTACTGTCCCTCTCATCACACTGTGCCCTCCTTTATCATTACACTGCATCACACTGTGGTCCCTCATTACTGTCCCTCTCATCACAATGTGCCCTCCTTTATCATTACACTACATCACACTGTGGTCCCTCATTACTGTCCCTCTCATCACACTGTGCCCTCCTTTATCATTACACTGCATCACACTGTGGTCCCTCATTACTGTCCCTCTCATCACAATGTGCCCTCCTTTATCATTACACTGCATCACACTGTGGTCCCTCATTACTGTTCCTCTCATCACACTGTGCCCTCCTTTATCATTACACTGCATCACACTGTGGTCCCTCATTACTGTCCCTCTCATCACACTGTGCCCTCCTTTATCATTACACTGCATCACACTGTGGTCCCTCATTACTGTCCCTCTCATCACACTGTGCCCTCCTTTATCATTACACTACATCACACTGCAGGCCGTCATTACTGTCCCTCTCATCACACTGTGCCCTCCTTTATCATTACACTGCATCACACTGTGGTCCCTCATTACTGTCCCTCTCATCACACTGTGCCCTCCTTTATCATTACACTGCATCACACTGTGGTCCCTCATTACTGTCCCTCTCATCACACTGTGCTCTCCTTTATCATTACACTGCATCACACTGTGGTCCCTCATTACTGTCCCTCTCATCACACTGTGCCCTCCTTTATCATTACACTGCATCACACTGTGGTCCCTCATTACTGTCCCACTCATCACACTGTGCCCTTCTTTATCATTACACTGCATCACACTGTGGTCCCTCATTACTGTCCCTCTCATCACAATGTGCCCTCCTTTATCATTACACTGCATCACACTGTGGTCCCTCATTACTGTCCCTCTCATCACACTGTGCCCTCCTTTATCATTACACTACACCACACTGCAGCCCGTCATTACTGTCCCTCTCATCACACTGTGCCCTCCTTTATCATTACACTGCATCACACTGTGGTCCCTCATTACTGTCCCTCTCATCACACTGTGCCCTCCTTTATCATTACACTGCATCACACTGTGGTCCCTCATTACTGTCCCTCTCATCACACTGTGCTCTCCTTTATCATTACACTGCATCACACTGTGGTCCCTCATTACTGTCCCTCTCATCACACTGTGCCCTCCTTTATCATTACACTGCATCACACTGTGGTCCCTCATTACTGTCCCTCTCATCACACTGTGCCCTCCTTTATCATTACACTGCATCACACTGTGGTCCCTCATTACTGTCCCTCTCATCACACTGTGCCCTCCTTTATCATTACACTGCTTAACACTGTGGTCCCTCATTACTGTCCCTCTCATCACACTGTGCCCTCCTTTATCATTACACTGCATCGCACTGTGGTCCCTCATTACTGTCCCTCTCATCACACTGTGCCCTCCTTTATCATTACACTGCATCACACTGTGGTCCCTCATTACTGTCCCTCTCATCACACTGTGCCCTCCTTTATCATTACACTACTTAACACTGTGGTCCCTCATTACTGTCCCTCTCATCACACTGTGCCCTCCTTTATCATTATACTGCATCGCACTGTGGTCCCTCATTACTGTCCCTCTCATCACACTGTGCTCTCCTTTATCATTACACTGCATCACACTGTGGTCCCAGCAGCTAAAGAATAATGTCCACGGATCCCATATTTTGTCAAAGGATCTAGCAGAATTTTGAATTATACTAATCATATACTCCATACGATGAATATTAAGCTCACTGGTTGAAGTGGAAGTTTAGAAGTGGCGGTATGAAAAATGTAATGGGAATGTAATCAAGTGAATGGAATTTTATTATTTTACAATGAAGGCAGTATGAGAAGTAGCGGTATGGCCTACTACCATATACACCCCACTTCCACCACTGCTTACCTTTCAGTTCACACAAATTGTATTTTATCTTTAACTAAACTTAGGTATTAATCATAATTAACATGTCAAGAAACTGCAGTTCATGGTTAGCAAGCCCAGTAATAGAAAAACAGCAGTCTCCTGTCACTACCACGTCACAGACCGTCCGCCACTACAGTTACTGACTGCAGCCCTCTACCTACAGAAACATGAAAAAGTGCTGGAATGCAATAATCATGTTAATATGTCAGTCTTCTGCATGAATCCCATAGTGCAACATTTAAACATGTCAGACCTCATAATATAAATCCCACCAGATTCAGGATAGTTGGCAGACTGCCCTGCTCTCTCCTACCTGTTCTCGTTACTTACACGGCTTGTGGCTGCTGGTGTCTTTAGATCAGTTGCTGCTTGTCTGGATCCTGGAATGTTGGAGGCCCTATTTGGAAAAAAAATAGGTACACAAAATTTAGTAAACTACAACCAGCCCCAGTGTTAAATCAGTATAGCACCCACATTTTATAAGTAGACCTCCCTCCAACCAAAACATAAAATTAATAGCATACACATTTAATAAATAGACCTATTTCCCTCCAACCAGCTCCAACATTAAATTAATAGTGTTACCATTTAAAAAATAAACCTATTTCCCTCCCACAAACAGCCCCTCATACACACACATAATATACATACACTGGCTTCACATACACATAATATACATACAATGGCCCCCCACACACACATAATATACATACAATGGCCCCTCACACACACATATTATATTAATATAAAGGGTGCCTCTTTTCATTTTGAGGTAAGAGGTGTCAGGATTGAGGCAGCGGGTCATGTGAGGGAATAGATAATGAGCACGTGTCATGGGGAATATTAAAGAAAAGATAGTGAGTGTTGTAAGGGTATTGTTGGCTGAGGAGGGGCCGTGTGGGAAACAGACTTCTAACTCACATGTCCCCTCTGCCCAGCACCTTTAGCCACACATGCCCCCCCTATGCCCTGCAGCTTCCATCACACATGCCCCTCCTTTACCTTCCATAACACATGCCAACCTTTGCCCTGCAGTTTGCATCACATATGCCCCCCCTGCAGGTTTCATTACATATGCCCCCCTTGCAGGTTTCATCACATATGCCCCCCCTGCAGGTTTCATCACATATGCCCCCCTTGCAGGTTTCATCACATATGCCCCCCCTGCAGGTTTCATTACATATGCCCCCCTTGCAGGTTTCATCACATATGCCCCCCCTGCAGGTTTCATCACATATGCCCCCCTTGCAGGTTTCATCACATATGCCCCCCCTGCAGTTTCTATCACACAAGCCCCCCCCCCCCCCTGCAGCTTCCAAGTACCCTTCTTACCTTTTTGCACATGATGACAGGAACAGAAGAAATGAGGGAGCTCCTGCACCGACCACTGTAGATTTCCAGCAGCCCGCCTTCACTGTGTACCATGTGACCGCTGCGATCACATGACCCTGATGCCATACACTACAGGTATATAGCCACCACTGCCTCTACCCCTAGTTCTAACACCAGCCCCTCCTCCGATTCGCGGAAACCCCCCCCCCTCGCGGGGTTGCAGCGAATCGGGGGAGGGGACGAAATTTATTTATTTTTATTTTTTTTCTTCTCCCTTGTCCCCCCCATCTGTGCCCCCTGAGAGCCACTAGGCCCTAGGCAGGTGCCTAGGTTGCCTAGCGGTAAATACGGCCCTGCCTCTCACCACAGTGGGAGGGGCTTACAAATGCTGCCACCACTGGAATCCTTACTGGCATCCATTACCGGGTTTCTTCTGGGTAACTGAAGCTGGTAGTGTACCCCATTACTGGTGTACCTGGGCTGGTACTCCTGACCTCTTACTATGGATCAGTGTTGCTGTGGATGGATCCCCACCCTGGCCTATCACACTGACCAGAGTTGCTGGGTAGCGGGCAGAGAGGTGGTACTGGATGCTGGGTCCAAACCTCAGAAACAGCCGGGAACGTATTATATTTTGGGTCTAATATGTAGGTCACAGGGATAGAGAAGTTTCCAAGCAGGTCTTTGAAGCAAATGATGTTTATTTGCTCACCCTGGTTGAAGGTACCGGGCAGCAGATCAGAGGAAGCAAGAAGAACAATTTTCAATACAAGACAGGGCTTTTTATACAGATTTGGACACCTCCTCACAGGGTAAGCCAGCCCCCTGAGGTCTGAGCTATTTTTAGAATTAGGATGTAATTTGTTTACCAAAACATGGATTTACATGGAATGCAAAGCTAACAATATTTACACTTATCTGTGATATCCTAAAACTTGAAGTCATTTCCCTACTCCAAGACACACAAAAGACTTCTTCAACAATGGCTTATTGTATCAGATATATAATGCATTTCCTCTAGCAAAGTTAAAACAAACAAATTTCTTCCCCTGGTCTCAGAAATAAAGATATCTCCTTTACCAACATATACACAATATCAAAAATAAGTACATTTGCAATTATATAAATAAGCGCCCTGCGCTATTTCCTTTAAATAAATTTATACCATAAATTATTTATAAGTGATCCAGTCACACTCCCCCCCTACTCCCTTGTCCATGCTGCAACCAGCGTGCCATGTCCCAACGATTTGGTTCCTGGTCCCACAGTTCTTTGGGTTACCGGGGGTGACCCAGAGGATCCGGCTTTTCCTGCTGAGACAGTCCATCCGCATTGCTGTGAGCCTCTCCTTGCTTGTGAATTATGTGAAAGTCATATCTGCCATTTTCCCCTGAGGTGTGTTGTAGCCACTTTAAAGGATTATGATCAGTCACCACAGTAAAATGTCACCCATACAAATAAGGTTGAAGTTTGTAGTACCCTGAGGTCCCTAAGAAGGCCAGTACTTGTCTTTGGGTTGTGGGCCGGGGCTAGTATCGGATTGCCTCTACTTTAGCTCTAGCTTAACCCTACAACCCCCACATGATGACCCAGGCACCCCCAGGCACCCACTGACATCCGCATTTGTCTGCTCTGATGGTCAGACCCACCTACTGAATTTTCTCCAACACTTGCCCTACATGTTCAGATGATCCTCCCAGGATTTACTTTAATTTTTAAACTGCAATGTCATCCAAGTACGTCTAAGCAAATACTTTACACCCTTCCAGCAGGTAATCAACCACACGCTGGAAGGTAGCTGGTGCATTCTGCATCCCAAATGGCATGGACTTAAACTAGAACAGGCCAAATGGGGTGATAAATGCCGACTCGGGGGTCAGCGATATCTGCCAATATCCATTGCTCAAGTCAAAGGTGGAAATATACTTTGATCCAGCTAACACATCTAACACAGCGGCAATTCGGGGCAGGGGATAGGCATCAGACACGGTCACCTCGTGCAACCAGCGGTAGTCTACACAAAACCGGGTTGTCTCCATATCGTCAGTCAGGATACGCTGCAGGGGGGGGTCTATGTTGGGGTGACTAGGGTCAGTCAAAGTGGAGTCAGTCAACAGGAGGTCACTGTGGTCAGCTATACTCACTGCCAGAGCTGCTAGGGAGAGGAACATAATCGGGAACCCCACAATATCAGGTTAGGAGGAGACAGCATCCTCTGCATTGCTAGGGGACGTAGTCTTTCCAGAGGCAAAGAGCTGGCTGTTTCTTGAAGAAATAGCAGCTGTGGTCTGTTCCTCTGGGCTGGGTTGTAGATCCTGAAGACTGTAGTTTAGCAGCTGGGCTGCAGGTAATAGAGTTGAGATATGTGGTCACAATTCCACCCCCAACATCGTTGCCCAAGATCACATCAGTTGGGAGGTCATCCATAACGGCAACATCTCGCAACTCCTGGCCATGTCTTCAGTCCAGATACACCTTTGCAACCGGCACTTTCTTCTCCAGTCCATCTGCCACAGTAACTTTGGCAGTGCGACCCTGTGATACTGCTGCAGGTTCAATAAGATGGGGTCTCACAACAGTAATTCACGCCCCTGAGTCTCTAAGTCCTTTACTCTGCAGGGGTCCCACTTGGACTGGCTGCAGGTTCCTCCACATGTTTTTGGGGGTCTTTTTGACAAACAAGTGACTCTCTCTGCTGAGTCAACTTCAGACACGCCACACTCCATTGGGCTGGCAGAGGTGGAAACAGTCTCTACTGGCTCACCTTCGTCAGTTAAGCAAGTTAGCCAGGCCCCAGGACTCGGATTAGGGGCACGAGTCTGGGGTGCAGGGGCTGTGGTACAGTCCATCCTTAAATGACCAATTTTCCCGCAGCTGTAGCACTTTTTCTCCAGCCTGGGCTCCTGTGGTCTCTGATTACTCCCAGGGAGAGGACGGAGCGGTGTCTGGCAAATGGTACCCGAAAGGTTAGGTACTTGCTTTTGAAGGTGAGTAGAAGAGGGGTGTCCCCCTGATTGTACAGTCCTTAGGGGTTGGTTGTTAACCTGGCGCTTCTGTCAGTCTGGCCTCACTGCCACATATTGATCCGCTAGCTGTGCGGCTGCTTCCAGGGTGCCTGGCTTCCTGTCCAGCACCCATTTTGTCACCTCTGGTGCACACCGTTGGTGAAACTGCTCTTGGCACATCAAGTATATTACCTCATCCATGGTCTGGGCACCTGCTCCGCGCACCCACTTCCTGGCAGACTCCCACAGCAGGTTGGCAAACTCCTCATGGGTGGCGTGTAGGTTCCGGGACTTTAGACGATAGGTCTCTGGGGTAATAGTATACCGTTTAAGGAGTGCCCTTTTCACTATATCATATTCCACACAGTCCTCTGTGAGCACCCCACGGTAGGCCTCCACTGCACATCCTTACAGTGTGGGCACCAAATGCTGAACCCATTCCTCTCTGGGTACAGCGTGTAGACTGTATGTCACGGGCACTAGGAGTTTCTACCCAGGATTCACCAGGTGTGATTATGCTTACCAGAGGGGCGGAGTTTATCACAGCGATCCTCTGGGCAGTATGGTGAATGGTTGAAACAGTACAACAACTTAGGATAAGGAATATCAATGGAGAGTCAGCGTCTTGCAGCTATGCAGCAGGAGAGTCAGCGACTTGCAACTATAATGCGGAGATAGGTATAACAACTGATGTGCAGTGAAGACGTGTGCCAGTGCAGATGGGTAGCGGGGAGAGTCAGTGGTCTGCGGATAGCAAGTTGTACCACTCTGTGATGGGAAGACTTGTCCAGGTGCAGGTAGGAGCGGGAGCGTCAGTGGTCTGCGGATAGCAAGTTGTACCACTGCGGTGATGGGAAGACTTGTGCAGGTGCAGGTAGGTAGCGGGAGCGTCAGTGTTCTGCGGATAGCAAGTTGTACCACTGCGGTGATGGGAAGACTTGTCCAGGTGCAGGTAGATGGTGGAATAGCGGTAAGTCTGTAGCGGGCAAGTTTACCAATCCAGTCAAGATGGCGGAGGCCCGCGGCTTAGGACAGGCGCCGGCAGGAATGAGAGAGAGCCACGTACCAGACCAGAGGCACTAACCGTC
Organism: Mixophyes australis; assembly: GCA_036250195.1. NCBI lineage: Eukaryota > Metazoa > Chordata > Amphibia > Anura > Limnodynastidae > Mixophyes > Mixophyes australis. The sequence goes on from JAVHZZ010000003.1 coordinate 376,127,693, forward strand.
CGGTGAGTGACACTGTAAGTCCTTTCAAATACCTGCAGGTGCCCATCAATATACCCAACACAGTCCTCAAATTTAGGGCAAGGGGGGGCGTGACCTGGCGGCCATACTAGGCAGATGTGATCTGGCACAGCTCCGAGTTTTTCGGGGGGTAGTTTACCAATTACAGGGGCTCTCTCCGCTAATAAGTGGTAGCCCTGCCACTATTGGATTGGGCAATGTTTGAGGCACCTGTTAACTCCATCTGAGCCACTCAGAGATCATCCAAGTCCCCACGGAGCCCGAGGCCTACCCAGGCACTCCCACTGTCTGCCCCGGCTCAGCCACCCACCGGCCCTGTACACAAAGTGCCCCCCTCCCCCCCGGATCCAAGCCAGCATCCTCCTCACCAGATCTGTGAACTGACGGCGGCAGCAATGGCACCAGGGTCCACCGACAGAGAATCCCGTGGTGATTGCCCACCATACTGCAGGCTGTGGTCCGGACTGTCTCCTGCCCGTCATCTGCCCTGGCTCAGCTGCACACGGAGTCAGCGCGCGGAGAGTGGCCTCCTCTGGCTCCATTAGAACCCTGACCAGTGACCTGCATATCCTCCAACGCCCACCGCAACGAGACCCGCCGGGACAATTCCCCTACCAACTACCCGCTGAGCTCCGGCTGGCACATACAGTGGATCTTACCTGGCAGATCCCCGTTCGCTGCTCCCGATCTCTGCAGTCATCTTCTCTGGTCAGCAGCGTCTGGAACTCTGGTAAGAGGCTGGGTCCTTCCTCCTGCCTTAGTCGGCGTCTAACAGCTGCCTAATACATTACACGGCATTCAGTTCCAGCATCCCTATACAACTAATGGGAAATTAGGTACTGCAACCTAGACTTTAATCTTGATTTTTGTGCAAAATTTCATCTCCCCTCAGTGTCAACTCTCCTCACTATATTACTGCATCGATTTCACTGGGGCTGCACTTTTCACCTTTTATAAGGAGCAGCGGGCCCACCGCCCCTGCAGGCTCTAAATGATCTAACCACCCACTACATGCTGACAGGGGGAGGAGTCTCTTTTACTTTGATGTTCTGCTCAATTTGTCTGTGAGTCTCCTCAACTAAGTGGGCTCTTTTGCATTTTACTCTCATACTCTAATCCGGGGCGGCTGTCCAGCAAACCTTTTCTCTCCTAACCATATCCTCCTGCACCATGCCTAAGGGCAAAAAGACCCACTCCAAAGGCCTTCCTCAGTACTTCGCAAAGCAGAAGACACCTACCTCCCGATCTGAAAGAGGCGACACTCCACATACCTCCACGGACTCTGACTTTGATGAGGATGACACTGCTCCTATCACTAGACTGGATTTCATGACTCTAATTAAAGAAATGAAGGAACTCAAGTCTTCTGTCCACGCGGAGGTACAAGCCGCCCTCCACTCACTGAGAGCAGAAGTAACCTCTATTGGGGAGCGTACTGACGAGGTAGAGAGGAAACTAGAGACGGTCGTGACCTCCCGGAATGGAATGGAGGAAGACATCCGGCATATCCGCAACGACCTGTCCTCAATTCAAGAGCAACAGGAAGGTATGGATGACCGGGGAAGACGGAACAATCTATGCATCAAGGGCATATCTGAGTCAGTCGAGCCTCCGCAGCTTGACCCATACCTTAAGAGGCTTTTCTCTCAGCTTGCCCCTGAAGTCCTGGAGGATCAGCTGCTTTTGGACAGAGCTCATAGGGCACTAAAGCCCAGATCGCCCGACCAAAACCAACCCAGGGATGTTATTCTGCGCCTCCACTAAGGAGATGGTCCTGAGGGGTGCCAGAAATCTGTCTACACTCACGTATCAAGGCCACACCTCGCAGATTTTCCAGGATCTTTCGCCGGTCACTCTAGCCAGGCGACGGGAGTTAGCCCCTGTGACGCAGATTCTAAGGGCTCGCAACATACGATACAGATGGGGCTTTCCCTTCCACCTTTTTGTTTGGCATCAGGAGCGTCAGGTCTCTGCAATATCTCTTCCCAAAGCTCAAGCCCTCCTCCAGCATCTGGGCATTGCACCGGAGTCCACCCCTGGTGCCTCGCAAACATCGGCCACAGAGACTTCCTCGGCTACTCCGCGGCCTCAACGGGCTCCTAGAAGTGAATGGTCCATGATTGCACGCTCTTCCACTTCCCACAGGCCTTCCTCTTAAACTCGGAACTGTTCATGTCTTCAACTGCGAGGGTAGATCTATCTATCTAGGAGCGAGTGCATGCAGACTTCTACAATCCACTGGTCACTCCCACGGGTGGACACAGAGGACATGCAACAGACCCGCTCTTGGTCTCGCCACCAATCAGTCTTCCTGTTTCATTGTTTAGACGCTTTGGTTAGGCTGTTTCTCTCTTTTTATCCACTACAGGTTGTTTAACAAAAATGAAGCCTCCCTTGTGTGCCGTTTGTAGGGGCCTCCATGTTCTCCTTTATATACCTACATGCAGGCCTGTTTGATTTATACTTTTATATATTTATACTTTTATTATAATTTTTGTTTCTCAGTATTACTTTTTATGTTATTATCTTGCCATTGCTCTCTCCCTCTGTTTGAGATCTTGTGGCTGTGTTTCTCATTTTGCCTGTTTGTTATTGTGGTTTTTCTTTCCTTTTTTTTTTTTTTTTTTCGTTTTGCACTGACTTGCTTTTGACTTGCTCCCTTCTCCCCCCTGAGCTCACTAGAGACCTGTCACGTCTCCCCCCCTCCTCTCTGTCAGCGTCCCTTTTCGCGTTGCCTGGTTTATGTTAGCCAGTCGTGTCCCCCATAGAGCTTCCTGCTCTCAGCTGGTCCCCAGATACCGAAGGTATCGCTCCTTTTTCCCCACCAGCTTCATGAGCGGGTGTATTGCACCACACCCGACCCTTCCTCCTCCACCTCTTTCCATCCCCTCCATTTCAGCCACACCTATTTTCCCCGGGTCTTCACGTTATCCTATCACCTCAGACTGTAAACTTCTCGCCACTCAGCTCCTGTCTCTCTCACTTATCCTACCGCCCCTAACTTTCTCATGACCCTCCGTCTTGTATCCTTTAATGTGAAAGGACTTAACTCTCCCCAAAAACGAGGCAAACTCTATACATCCCTACAGGCTCTTAAAGGGGATCTAGTATTCCTATAGGAAACCCATTTTGTTAAACATCTGCACCCAGAACTAAGGTCCAAACAATTTCCTCTCACTTTCCATGCATGTGACTATACTCAGAAGAGACGCGGGTGGCTATTCTTTTTGCGCGCCACCTCAATTTTGAACTACAGGACACACATAGCGACAAGGAGGGCAGATTTCTCATCCTGATAGGCAGCTCGAATAATCTACCCTGCACGCTGGTCAATATTTATGCCCCTAACCAGGACCAGCATAAATTCTTTAGACGCCTAAGTAATTTGCTATCTCGGGTCCGTAGGGGGGAACTGATAGTTGCAGGGGACTTTAATGCGGTCCTCACTCCTTCCCTAGATAGTTCCACTTCCTGGACCGCCCTTCCCGACAGGAGAGATGGGATAAACTCTAAAGCCCTACAGGACTTTTTAAAACTGCATAACCTGTACGACTCATGGCGCATTTCTGACCCCCTTGCCCGAGACTATTCTTACTACTCCCCTGTACACAACACATACTCCAGAATCGACATGATCCTGCTCAGCCATGACCTCACCCTTAAACTCCTTAATTCTCATATCCATCCAATCACATGGTCAGACCATGCCCCGATTACCTCCGACCGTTCCTCGATAGCTCTGCACCCTTCCTCCTTTACGTGGTGGATCATGAATCTCTGCTTCATGATAGCAACATGGTGACCCATCTTAACTCCATCTTATCTGAATATTTTGAAACTAATGACTCCCCAGACATCTCACCCACGACCCTTTGGAATGCCCACAAGGCGGTCATTAGGGGCCATCTTCTGGCCCTGGTATCCAGTGCTAGGAAGGAGAGACTCGCTAAAACGGTCCAACTTACCACTTCCCTACAACAGCTAGAAGGACAGCATAAGGCCAACCCTGACCCTACCGTTCTCCAACAGATTATTAAAGTACGGGGCGAGCTTAACCTTTTACTCTCACACCGAGTGGCCAATAAGCTAAAGTGGTTAAATCAACGGTACTACGAAAAGGTAGACAAGGCCGACAAACTCTTAGCCACCCGACTTCGTACCAAAATTTCAGCTCGTAATCTCTTGGCTGTTAGAGTGCTAGTATATGATCAAAAAAAGATTTGCTCCGCTTTCAAGAGTATTATCTAAAATTATACAACCTCCCACAACCTTCTAACGCGGCTGCCCACCAGAAGCGAAAAGAATGCATAGAGGAGTTTTTATCTAACGCACACCTCCCTAAACAGTCCTGTCAGGCTGCCACTCATCTTAGTGAATGTATTACTTCAGACGAGGTTGAACAGGTGGTAAAGGCGCAGAAGGCTGGTAAGGCACCTGGGCCGAACGGGTTCTCGGCGGCATACTATAAGAGGTTTGCGGTCCAGTTGGTCCCCCGCCTGTGCACCCTTTTTAATTCCATCCTTAAAGGAGCCTCTTGGCTCCGGGAGTCTTTGGAAGCTAGGATTTCCCTGATACATAAGGAAGGAACAGACGCCTACAACTGTGCTAGTTATCGCCCGATATCTCTTCTCAATAATGATGTAAAGATCTACACTAAGATTCTCGCCAACAGACTCAATTCGGTACTCCCCTCCCAAATTCACTACGATCAGGTGGGTTTTATCCCTGATAGGCAAGCCAGGGACAATACGAGGAGAGCTGTTGACCTAATACATATACTCAATTCTAGGAAAACCCCCTCGATTATCTTGGCGTTGGATGCCGAAAAGGCCTTAAACAGGATTTCCTGGCAGTTCATGACTCATACATTGCAGCATTTTGGCCTGACGGGAGACTTCCTGACCGGAATTCAGGCCTTATATTCTCTTCCTTCAGCAAAGGTTATGGTCAACGGCTCTCCCTCCGACTCCATAATGAATAGTAATGGCACACGCCAGGGTTGTCCCCTTTCCCCTCTTATTTTTGCCCTTGTCATTGAACCCTTGGCAGCTACTCTTCGAGCATCCCCGGATGTGAGAGGAGTGTGCACAGGGTACCTGGAGAGCAAGATCTCTCTTTTCGCTGATGACGTACTTTTGACCCTTCAGCAACCAAGGATCTCTCTGCCCAATCTATTCTCCATCATGTCCCATTACGGAGAGCTTTCCGATTATAAAATTAACATCACTAAGTCTGAGGCACTGCTCTTTAACCTCCCTCAATGTGAGTGTCTTGACATTTCATCCCAATTCCACTTTCGGTGGCAAAAGAAAAGGTTAAAGTATCTGGGGATCTATATTACCACCACCTATGAGTCTCTCTACCAGGAGAATTATCCGGCTATCTTTCTCAAACTTAAGTCGGATATCCTTTCTTGGATGCCTCTAATCATCTTGTGGCTGGGCAGGATCATTGCCGTTTAAATGTCTGTTCTCCCTCCACTTATTTACCTATTCCAGACACTCCCCGTTAGGGTCCCTATCTCCGAATTGAATAGTATGCAACGACACTTAGCCAAATTTATATGGCGGGGTAGGTCTCCCAGAGTCCGTTTAGCTCAGCTCAAGAAACCCACAAATTCTGGAGGTAGGGGATTCCCTGACCTGAAGGCCTATTACTGGGCGGCCCATCTCAGTTCTGTGGTTACCTCCTTTGCTCCACCGGCCTCCGCGTGGGCGGATATAGAAGCGGCCTACCTCTCTCTGCCAGCCCTCTCAGATGTTTGGGGTCTTCCTAAACAAGCTAGACTTGCTCTGATTAAGCGATTTCCTACTCTACTATTTGCAGCTCGGAACTGGGAGACCTGCAAAAGCCATTTCTCCGTCCCTCCAAATTCTCTGAACATTATGCCCCTATGGCACAACCCTGCCTTCTCACCCGCTGGGCTTCGGTCCTTCTCTCTAACATGGATCGCCTCAGGCATCCGATTTGTTGGTGACCTTTTGGACCAAGGAAGACCTATGACTTATGACGCTAACTGCTCCAAATACCGAAGACTAAATCCATCATTTTATCAATACCTACAGATTAGGCACTTTGTCTTCTCTCTCCTGTCGGGCGCTTCACCTTCACTGATCTCATCATTTGAGACCCTCTGCCTTTCCTCACCTCTTCGAAGAGGCATGATCTCTTCAATATATAGTCTAATTCTCGATAGAATAGTGGTCCCTGGAAGTGTCCATGAACGAGAGTGGGAGAGGGACCTGGGTTTACCCCCGGAGGAGGACTGCTGGGAGACCATCAGAGCGAATGTAGCCTCTAGTTCCATCTCTACATTAATTAAGGATAACGCATATAAGATACTTTACAGGTGGTATCTTACGCCTGATAGACTGGCTAAAATGTACCCAACTGCCTCCCCTGCTTGCTGGCGGGAATGTGGTCATAGAGGCACCCTCTTCCATATCTGGTGGACTTGCCCGCCCTGTTATTTCCTCCTTCTGCGATAGGGTGACTACCCTCCTTTCCTCTCTTCTCCAATACCCCTTTCGGAAAGACCCTTGGTCCTTTCTCCTCTGTTGCCCTATACAAAATGCTGATGTCCAATCTGCAAAACTGGCTTCGCACATTCTGGCGGCCGCCAGGTGCCTGATAGCCAAATCCTGGAAAAGTGCAGCGCCCCCCCCGCGTCTCCTCTCTAAAAACATATGTCTGGTTTATTGCTAGTATGGAAAAAAATCACCCTTCACCTGCAAGATAAAGATGACAAGTTCTACCAAATCTGGGCCCCTTGGTTGCACCAATAATACCCCCAACACTCGCCCTCCCATAAATGGCCTAGTCCATACCGAATACTTCTGTTTATAATATCCCTGTAGGCTAAGCTATGCTCCCTGATATCTGAGATTCCTTTTGACCTTGTCTTACTATGGCAGATGACCCCCACCCCCTCCAGCCCCTCCCTCCCACCTTCCCGCTACCTTTCTAATAATATGGATAATATGGATGTGCCAATATAATTTTTCATTCATGTATTTTGTTTTGTTATGTATAGCAATTACTGATATGCTTTGTGACAGTGCTTGTTTCTCCTTCCTGCTATCTTCTGGATTGTTTGCTGTCACCCATGTGAATTCAATTAACTTTGAGTTCTAAAAAATTTTTTAGGGCAAGGTAGAGATAACAGTCCTGAACCCCTAGGGGGAACCTCCCCACTACGCTCCATGGCTGGTGCCCTTCCCTTTTGGCGCCATGCCTCGATGACCTTTGCCCACTCAGCTGCAGGCGCATTGTCCCCTAAGGCCGTCAACTGGATCTTTAGCCTGGATGCCCTGTGCTCATCATAGGACATAGGGGCTGGTTGTGCGGTTATAGCCTGTTGTGTAGAGATTGCTGCTGTCTGGGGGTCTGGTTCACCTTGTTACCGGTTGTCAACTGGGCCGCCGCCTTGGCCACTGGAGCCATCAGTTTCCTCCAGCTGGGTATCATGCTGTCGGTACTATTCTCTCAGCACCTTCCTCATCTCCGCCCTGTTTGGCGAATGGCTGATATCAATGTCATTGGCACTGCACAGAGTCTCGGGGTTCACCCTGGACACATTGGTGTAATCAGACATCCTGTGCGTTCTCCTGGCTGCAGTTATTCCTCTCCTGAATAACTCGGCTCCTGAACGGTGCACAAAAAGCTGCCTGCGGTTATCCCACCGCTTGCCACCAGAAATCTGTGACAGGATGGACCGCCTATGCCACCTTGTCTGTTGTTGCTGTTGGGCTTACTTTGCCACCGTTCCTTTTCATTATCCTGAATGCACCCTCTAACCGCAGTAAGAGGGACATACAAATGCTGCCACCACTGGACTCCTTACTGGCATCCAGTACCGGGTTTCTTCTGGGTTACTGATGCTGCAAGTGCACCCCATTGCTGGTGTACCTGGACTGGTACCCCTGACCCCTTCCTATGGATCAGGGTTGCTGTGGATGGATCCCCCCCTGGCCTATCACACCGGCCAGATCTGCTGGCTATGGGGCAGAGCAGTGGTACTGGATGCTGAGTCCAAACCTCAGAAACAGCCGGGATGGTCTAGATTTTGGGTCTAATCTGTAGGTCACAGAGAGAAGTTTCCAAGCAGGTCTTTGAAGCAAATGATGTTTATTTGCTCATCCTGTTTAAAGGTACCGGGGAGCAGGTCAGATGAAGCAAGAAGAACAATTTTCAATACAAGACAGTGCTTTTTATACAGATTTGGACACAGCCTCACAGGGTAAGCCAGCCCCCTGAGGTCTGAGCTAATTTTAGAATCAGGATGCAATTTGTTTACCCAAACATGGTTTTACATTGAATACAAGCTAACAATATTTACACTTATCTGTGATATCCTAAAACTTGTGATTTCCTGCATCTTGTTTTTATACGCAAGAAATCTAGTAGCAAGTCTTAATTAAACCTTCCTGTACCTTCAGGTGCTGGACCCTCACACATCAAAAGGTTTAATTAACATGAGATTAACATGGGTCCTTTTTTCAGCTACAGAATACACATTCCCAAAGAAAGTCACAAAACCCCAAACAAGTTATTTCCCTACTCCAAGATACACAAAAGACTTCCTCAACAAAGGCTTATTGTATCAGATATATAATGCATATCCTGTCACACTATATTGCGTACCTTGTTGGTGCAACTCGGAAGAAGGTGCGCAGTCTAACGTGCCCCTGGTATTCACCAGGGACCGCCGCAAGGCGGTATGGACTCCGCTGCAGGGAGACGCAGGTCGCGGTCCTTCCACGAGTCAACAGTGAGATACAGTGGGGGTGTCGGACAGGCCGGGTCGGTAACGTTCTGGTAGTAGAAGTACACAGGGGTATCCGGAGGAATAGTGAGACAAGCCGGGTCGATAACAATCTGGTAGCGCGGTACAAAAGGGAAATCCAAAAGGGGTGGTCAAACGGTCCGGGTCAGAAGGTCACAGGCACACAAGGAAAGGTCAGGAACAAATGCTTGGATCAGAAACACAGGAACTCTGGAGGCAGGAAGACCTGATACTCTGGCACAGGTGAGTGCTCAGGAAGTGCCTTTTATAATTAGAGGGACCAATGGGAGCATGTGGGCGGTAGCGCTGGTCTCAGCTGCCGCCGAGACTACATGCGCAGAAGGCCGCGTGAGTTGGCCGGAACTTCCGTGTCTGGTTGCCTGGCAACCAGAGGCGCGAGGAAATGACGCAGCCGGCCGTCCCGAGGAGACAGCGGGACGGCGCCTGACATTTCCGCTAGCAAAATTAAAACAAACAAATTTCTTCCCCTGGTCTCAGAAATAAAGATATCTCCTTTACCAACATACACACTATATAAAAAATAAGTACGTTTGTAATTATATAAATAAGCACCCTGCACTATTTCCTTTAAATATATTTATACCATAAGTTATTTATAAGTGATCCAGTCACAGATGTTTTTAGTGAGGTTTAATTTGGCACTGTACAAACTGCACTATGTTTAGAATGACATTCACAAGGGTTAAAGTAGCACTTCAGCAACTGATAAATTCCAGGACCGATTCACCCCGACCTAAGTATTACATGGCACGCCAACCCAAATATTACCCGGCACCCTTCCAGGGCTACTCTCATAAGCCTTCACCCATGAAACGGCAGCCACATAGCTAAACACAAATAAACGATTACATCTAGATAAAGGGGCCCCAAGGGCTGAACCTAAGATATTGTATGAAACATTCCGCTCTCTGATTCCTGCAGTCCTACCGGTGTAGCAGAGAATATAAAATCCTGTTTAAAATGACTAGTAAATAAAACCTGAGTGGCAATCTGGTGTGGGGTAAGAATTCAAACACTGCATATATTTACATCTAAGTAACCTACTATAACAAATCTCCAAAGTAAGTGACCCCTGTGTCATTTACCTGAGTACGGTGGGGTACAGCTCGGCCGTGAAGAGGAACGCAGTGGTAAACGCAGCTTCTGAGAAACCTTTCCCTAGGATGGCCACTAGAGAGCGCCAATGTCCTAATCCAGATTACAGCAGAAGTCAGGGGGGGTCAGGTAAATAGTCAATTATTCCACAAATATTCACAAATGAAATAATTTTACTCATATATACGTTAAAGGGGCACTCTAACAGTGGATGAAGCAGAACGTGGAGTTAAACTGTCCTAAAATCCTGCATTTTCTCTAACAATAGCGCCATGTTTCAGTTATAAACTGGAGTGGTGGTATTTTTTATACCTTATGGGGTTAAATTACCACCATTTACCTCCCATCTTATATAATTACCCCAAGGTAACAAAACTACCAGATCTGAGGCCTGCTATGTCCATACATAGATGGAAAGGCTGCGTAGCCCAGGGCTAGGGAGACAGAAGTAATGGGGCATCCAGCTACACATCACAGTTTCCTATGTGTATCCTACAGCATAAAACAACAATAGTTTTAATTACTAGGTGATTCATTTATTTCCTTTATACACATTGGGCCTGATTCAGGAAAGTAAGACAAAAAAATGAGTAAATTTTCCCCTGGACAAAACTATGTGACTGGTGCAAATTAGTTTATTATTTTGCAAAGAAGAAAGATAATGGCTGTTTTTCGTTTGGAGCACAAATACTTGAATACAAATCCTTGCTGTATGTTTACACTGACATTTAAAGTTGATCTAGGACATGCCCTACCCCAATGTGCATAGGATGTAGGAGAGGCTGAACATCAAGCTCTATAGGGGGCAGGGTGTAGGAGGGGCTGGACATGGGGCTATAATGTATAGAATGAGAGTTATATTACATGTAGGGATGAGGCAGGTGATAATAGTGAGGTTACCTGGAGGGATGAGGCAGGTGATAATAGTGAGGTTACCTGGAGGGATGAGGCAGGTGATAATAATGATATTACCTGGAGGGATGAGGCAGGTGATAATAGTGATATTACCTGGAGGGATGAGGCAGGTGATAATAGTGAGGTTACCTGGAGGGATGAGGCAGGTGATAATAGTGAGGTTACCTGGAGGGATGAGGCAGGTGATAATAATGATATTACCTGGAGGAATGAGGCAGGTGATAATAGTGAGGTTTCCTGGAGGGATGAGGCAGGTGATAATAATGATATTACCTGGAGGGATGAGGCAGGTGATAATAGTGATATTACCTGGAGGGATGATGCAGGTGATAATAATGTGGTTACACTGGAGGATGTGCCATGTGATAATAGTGATATTACCTGGAGGGATGAGGCAGGTGATAATAGTGAGGTTACCTGGAGGGATGAGGCAGGTGATAATAATGTGGTTACACTGGAGGATGTGCCATGTGATAATAGTGAGGTTACCTGGAGGGATGCCGTAGGTGATAATAGTGAGGTTATGTGGGGAAATGAGGCAGGTGATAATAGTGATATTACCTGGAGGGATGAGTCAGGTGATAATAGTGATATTACCTGGAGGGATGAGGCAGGTGATAATAGTGATATTACCTGGAGGAATGAGGCAGGTGATAATAGTGATATTACCTGGAGGGATGAGGCAGGTGATAATAGTGATATTACCTGGAGGGATGAGGTAGGTGATAATAGTGATATTACCTGGAGGGATGAGGCAGGTGATAATAGTGATATTACCTGGAGGGATGAGGCAGGTGATAATAGTGATATTACCTGGAGGGATGAGGCAGGTGATAATAGTGATATTACCTGGAGGGATGAGGCAGGTGATAATAGTGATATTACCTGGAGGAATGAGGCAGGTGATAATAGTGATATTACCTGGAGGGATGAGGCAGGTGATAATAGTGATACTACCTGGAGGGATGAGGCAGGTGATAATAGTGATATTACCTGGAGGGATGAGGTAGGTGATAATAGTGATATTACCTAGAGGGATGAGGCAGGTGATAATAGTGATATTACCTGGAGGGATGAGGCAGGTGATAATAGTGATATTACCTGGAGGGATGAGGCAGGTGATAATAGTGATATTACCTGGAGGAATGAGGCAGGTGATAATAGTGATATTACCTGGAGGGATGAGGCAGGTGATAATAGTGATATTACCTGGAGGGATGAGGCAGGTGATAATAGTGATATTACCTGGAGGGATGAGGCAGGTGATAATAGTGAGGTTACCTGGAGGGATGAGGCAGGTTATACTAGTGAGGTTACCTGGAGGGATGAGGCAGGTTATACTAGTGAGGTTACCTGGAGGGATGAGGCAGGTTATACTAGTGAGGTTACCTGGAGGGATGAGGCAGGTGATAATAGTGAGGTTACCTGGAGGGATGAGGCAGGTTATACTAGTGAGGTTACCTGGAGGGATGAGGCAGGTGATAATAGTGATATTACCTGGAGGGATGAGGTAGGTGATAATAGTGATATTACCTGGAGGGATGAGGCAGGTGATAATAGTGATATTACCTGGAGGGATGAGGCAGGTGATAATAATGATATTACCTGGAGGAATGAGGCAGGTGATAATAGTGAGGTTACCTGGAGGGATGAGGTAGGTGATAATAGTGATATTACCTGGAGGGATGAGGCAGGTGATAATAGTGATATTACCTGGAGGGATGAGGCAGGTGATAATAATGATATTACCTGGAGGAATGAGGCAGGTGATAATAGTGAGGTTACCTGGAGGGATGAGGTAGGTGATAATAGTGATATTACCTGGAGGGATGAGGCAGGTGATAATAGTGATATTACCTGGAGGGATGCGGAAGGTGATAATAGTGATATTACCTGGAGGGATGCGGAAGGTGATAATAGTGATATTACCTGGAGGGATGAGGCAGGTGATAATAGTGATATTACCTGGAGGGATGAGGTAGGTGATAATAGTGATATTACCTAGAGGGATGAGGCAGGTGATAATAGTGATACTACCTGGAGGGATGAGGCAGGTGATAATAGTGATATTACCTGGAGGGATGAGGTAGGTGATAATAGTGATATTACCTAGAGGGATGAGGCAGGTGATAATAGTGATATTACCTGGAGGAATGAGGCAGGTGATAATAGTGAGGTTACCTGGAGGGATGAGGTAGGTGATAATAGTGATATTACCTGGAGGGATGAGGCAGGTGATAATAGTGATATTACCTGGAGGGATGAGGCAGGTGATAATAATGATATTACCTGGAGGAATGAGGCAGGTGATAATAGTGAGGTTACCTGGAGGGATGAAGTAGGTGATAATAGTGATATTACCTGGAGGGATGAGGCAGGTGATAATAGTGATATTACCTGGAGGGATGCGGAAGGTGATAATAGTGATATTACCTGGAGGGATGCGGAAGGTGATAATAGTGATATTACCTGGAGGGATGAGGCAGGTGATAATAGTGATATTACCTGGAGGGATGAGGTAGGTGATAATAGTGAGGTTACCTGGAGGGATGAGGCAGGTGATAATAGTGATACTACCTGGAAGGATGAGGCAGGTGATAATAGTGATATTACCTAGAGGGATGAGGAAGGTGATAATAGTGATACTACCTGGAGGGATGAGGCAGGTGATAATAGTGATATTACCTGGAGGGATGAGGCAGGTGATAATAGTGATATTACCTAGAGGGATGAGGAAGGTGATAATAGTGATACTACCTGGAGGGATGAGGCAGGTGATAATAGTGATATTACCTGGAGGAATGAGGCAGGTGATAATAGTGATATTACCTGGAGGGATGAGGCAGGTGAGGCCTATGCAGGCAGCAGTGATAATCAGGGACCCTCCTTGGCACTGTTTACGTCCAATGCGATCCAGCAGGAGATATACCCCAACTTTGGCTGGGATCTCTATGACTCCAAATATAAAATGGGTGAGGAATGGACTGAGGCTGAAGCCAGTGACGTGGAAGCTGATTCCATAATAACTGAAGGCGACACCGAACCTACAGAAGAAGCAACATATCAAACACACCTCAGAAGAGGGAACACACATAGTTGTCCCGAGAGTCACATGAAGTCCAGTCCATGGGACATTCCGCTATACTAGACATACATGTGAGGATGGACAATTACACACAGCAGATAGACAACGCTTGGAGTGAGGCTGCTACGTGGAAGTGAGCTATGTCCAATATAGAAGGTGTAGTTTATGAGTTGGATGTATATGGTCCATCTGGTAACCAGGATGTTGGTTGGGTGTGTCAGTTGGAAGGCCCACCCTTTAGGAAGTGTCTCGTCTGGTGCCACCGCAGTCTCATTGTCTGGCAGGAAGCCGGTTGTTGGAGGTAGCTGTGGACTCTGCAGTCACATTACACAAGTGCCCCCTGGTGCAGGTGAAGGGGTGGCCGTGAGATGAAGGTGGAGGCCCCAGGGAGGTAGTTATCTAGCTGCTAACTTTCTACCATAATAAAAGCTGGGGGAGGGGCTGGGAAATATACAGAACAAAAGACTTTTCTTGACATTGCTCCGTGACACCCGAACTAGTGAGCGTGTGCTTATTTGTTCTCCTTATGCCTCATGTTGTCTATCAGGTGTATAGAAGGCCTTTTTGGGTGTGGGTCACAAGCCAGCCTTTGCTAGATGTAAACCCCTATACCTGGAAGATGAGTGCATCTGATTTTACCTGCATTATAATGGTATTTGAAGAATATAGGTTAGTGCAGGACCTGCATACAATGAGATGCCCATGACGCTAGGATACAGGCTTAAAAGTTTTGATCAGAATATGAACCAATACCTCACGTTATCATTTTGCTACATGCACTCACAGAAGCAATGTTAAGGACATGCGCTGACAACAACTGTCTTTTTGTTTTGTATACATATAGGGCATTTCTATTGCCCTGCAGCTGGTACCATGTGTAATATGGGATTAATCGAGCGCTGGCTTCTTTCTTCTCTGATTATGCCTGTAATTCTAGGTTTGTGAATTATTTGCAAGCGGTAATTGAGACGTTAGTACTTGCTGGGCCATAGATGCAGTTTTTTGTACACATGTCGGGAAGTTGTTCCTGCTCTGTTACCTAGGTCATTCATGTTTAATTCATGCTTCAATAAAAATTAAAACGTTTTTGTACTTGTTCACAAGTCAGAATTTAAGTGACTGAGGGGTGTGACTGAGGATTGCGTCTGAGGTTGTGTGTCTGAGGGGTGTGTCTGAGGGGTGTGACTGAGGATTGCGTCTGAGGGTGTGTGTCTGAGGGGTGTGACTGAGGGGCGTGTCTGAGGAGTGTGTGTCTGATGTGGTGCGTCTGAGAAGCGTGTCTGAGGGGGGGGTGTCTGAGGGGTGTGACTGAGGCGTGTGTCTGAGGGGCGTGTCTGAGGGGGTGTGTCTGAGGGGGGGGTGTCTGAGGGGGTGTGTCTGAGAGGTGTGACTGAGGGGGCATGTCTGAGGGGGTGTGTCTGAGGGGTGTGACTGAGGGGGTGTGTCTGAGGGGTGTGACTGAGGGGCGTGTCTGAGGGTGTGTGTCTGAGGGTGTGTGTCTGAGGGGTGTGACTGAGGGGTGTGTGTCTTATGTGGTGTGTCTGAGAAGCGTGTCTGAGGGGTGTGACTGAGGCGTGTGTCTGAGGGGCGTGTCTGAGTGTGTGTGTCTGAGAAGCGTGTCTGAGGGGTGTGACTGAGGGGGCTTGTCTGAGGGGGTGTGACTGAGGGGCGTGTCTGAGGGGTGTGTGTCTGATGTGGTGTGTCTGAGAAGCATGTCTGAGGGGGGGTGTCTGAGGGGTGTGACTGAGGGGTGTGTCTGAGGGGTGTGTCTGAGGGGGGTGTCTGAGGGGGGTGTCTGAAGGGTGTGACTGTGGAGTGTGTCTGAGGGGGGGTGTCTGAGGGGGGGTGTCTGAGGGGTGTGACTGAGGGGTGTGTCTGAGGGGTGTGTCTGATGTGGTGTGTCTGAGGGGTGTGTATGAGGGGGTGTGACTGAGGGGTGTTTCTGAGGGGGTGTGTTTAAGGTGGGTGTCTGATGTGGTGTGTCTGAGGGGTGTACCTGAGTGGTGTGACTGATGGGGCGTGTCTGAGGGACATGACTGAGGGGCTTGTCTGAGGGGTGTGTGCCTAATGGGGTGGCTTAGGGGTATGGCTTAGGGGTATGGCTGAGGGGTGTGAATGAAGGGTGTCTGAGGGGGGTGTGTCTGACGGGGTGTGTCTGAGAGGTGTGACTGAGGCGGCATGTCTGAGGGGGTGTGTCTCAGGGGTGTGACTGAGGGGCGTGTCTGAGGGGTGTGACTGAGGGGTGTGTGTCTTATGTGGTGTGTCTGAGAAGCGTGTCTGAGGGGGGGGTGTCTGAGGGGTGTGACTGAGGCGTGTGTCTGAGAGGCGTGTCTGAGTGTGTGTGTCTGAGAAGCGTGTCTGAGGGGGGTGTATGAGGGGTGTGACTGAGAGGCGTGTCTGAGGGGGTGTGACTGAGGGGGCTTGTCTGAGGGGGTGTGTCTGAGGGGTGTGTGACTGAGGGGTGTGTCTGAAGGGTGTGTCTGAGGGGGGGTGTCTGAGGGGTGTTTCTGAGGGGGTGTGTTTAAGGGGGTGTGTCTCATGATGTGTGACTGATGGGGCGTGTCTGAGGGACATGACTGAGGGGTGTGTGCCTAATGGGGTGTCTGAGGGGTGTGTCTGAGGGGTGTGTCTGAGGGGTGTGACTGTTGTCATGTGGACACATCTCAGGTTACATTTTATGCTCCGACTTCCCCCTTGTCTGTTAGTTGGAGATTATATTCCAGATAATGATGAAAAGAGCGATATAACAGAACCTCATAATTATATGATTCATATTTGTGGGGTCCCCAAGATTTAGGGTAGTCAGCTTTATTGTGGCTCATTAACTGAATGTTTCCATTTTTCACACTGTAATGAGTTTGGTAATCAAATGCTCAGTCAAATAATCTTCATTCAGTGATTAAATACAATTATTTTTGACCCATGATATTGTCAGAGATGTGATTAGACAGCAGAGATATTTGGGAAGTGACCGGTGTCCTTTAATGATGTAATTTACAGTTTAGTTCTGGTCCTGATCTGATCATTCTTTAGTCTATTAAGTTGTGAATCAGATATGTAGTAAAATCAATAAGGTAATAATCAGTGATAGATAACAAGATTATCTGAGTTAGTTTAGTATGTGTTGCATTAAGCTGATACATGTTCTGTAGTCAGAGAACTCATAGTATAATTAGTGATTATTCCGCTGGCCCCTGTGTTATTGCGCTAATTGGTGACTGTGAGTCATGAGTTATTTGGACTAATTATAGATATCTGTGAGTTACTCCACTTACCACTGATTTAATATAGTGATTAGTTATGCTGAATGAGATAATGAGATAATCAGTCTAATCTGGCATCCAGCGAAAGTAAGAAGACACATACCCACAATGCACTCTGGCAATCTCCATTGATCAATGTTATATTTTTGTGATATCACAAATCGCAATGCACAAAACACATCGTTCAAATGCTGAGATTGTGAGTCCCTAAATATATCAACAAACTCACAAAGATAATAATTCAGTCATTGAAACTATTATTAATAGTGATTAGCAGGGTGCATTGTGGGTATCTCTTCTCTTACAACATGAGGTAAGACTTTATGATATTTAGCTTGCGGCCCTGATTATTGTTCTTGACTCAACCAGTGATAAACGGAACCAACTGTAGTGAATATTGGGTCCAGATAATGGGCCCGATTCATTAAGGCAGCAAACTGAGTGCAACCTGCGTTTGGTATTAAACTGCGCACTCCTGACTCCATCGAGGCACGGATCTGAGGACACGTGTGGTACTGAGGGTGGGTCTAGGTCTGATGTGCTGCACAAGATACTGCAGGACATGTCTAACACCGATGTGGAATATGAATTTAACTAAAAACGCACAGAAAAAAATAAAGTGTTTTATATATATATATATATGTTTATTTAATTAATACCGCCTGTTAATAATAAAGGCATTAATGATCAGACAGTAAAATATAATAAAAAAGTGTTTTTTTCTGAAATTTTATTTTACTCATGAAATACATTTATTAGGATGTTATTAATGTCTACTGAGCATAAGATACATTGTTACAGCTGCTCCTGATTACAGACACATGTCCTAGCTGTATACACATGTCCTAGCTGCACACACATGTCCTAGCTGTACACACATGTCCTAGCTGTACACACATGTCCTAGCTGTATACACATGTCCTAGCTGTACACACATGTCCTAGCTGTATACACATGTCCTAGCTGTATACACATGTCCTAGCTGTACACACATGTCCTAGCTGTATACACATGTCCTAGCTGTACACACATGTCCTAGCTGTATAGACATGTCCTAGCTGTACACACATGTCCTAGCTGTACACACATGTCCTAGCTGTATACACATGTCCTAGCTGTACACACATGTCCTAGCTGTATACACATGTCCTAGCTGTACACACATATCCTAGCTGTACACACATGTCCTAGCTGTATACACATGTCCTAGCTGTACACACATGTCCTAGCTGTACACACATATCCTAGCTGTACACACATGTCCTAGCTGTACACACATGTCCTAGCTGTACACACATGTCCTAGCTGTATACACATGTCCTAGCTGTACACACATGTCCTAGCTGTACACACATGTCCTAGCTGTATACACAGCCGTCATCACTGATCAGGACTTAGACCAGACCTGTAGCTGGAGGAAGAGAAATAAGTCACTTTGAGATGCTCAGAGCTGGATTTGCACTTGAGATTGACAAGTCCCTACTGTGTAAAACGCCCCTTCCCCGCCCATTCACCCCCCAACATTGTAAGCTGTAGTGAGTGTCCTTCGCTTCCACGGACGTATCCCCCGGCACTAGGCGTACGTCAGATACGCACTTTGATGAATCAGGCCCTCAGTTTAATAAGAAAACATCATTTGTTTCTGCAATACCACTGAGTGTTAGTAATTAATTAAATAGACGTTATATACCGGATAAAGGAACCATCCGTTGTTCTATTGTGTAATGCTCATGTACGTCATACATGCCAACTATCCCTGAATGTCAGGGAGTTGCTTATAGAAAATGAAGACTGACAAGAACTAATATATATTTAACTGATGTTAAACGCTAGACTAAGAAGGGGATATTATAATCTGAGGCACACGGTCTAACTGAAGAGGACGGAATTGTTTAGGAAAGTGCTACTACAAGTATCTACTGAAATACTGAAAACTCCTGAGTAAATAAAAGATATAAACAGCTGTGGTTCCTAATTAAGCTTAAGTCTATGTATGATAAAACTGAGCCAATCCGGCCAATATTTCTACCATGGCTTAAGCCAGAGTCCTCAGTGACTTTGAGACAGAGGAGAACTTGGCAGTGATAATGACTATTATTTAATATCTACTCTGGAACCCTTATTAACATAACGATCGTCATACCCCAATTAATTACAATAGACAGCAAGAAATATCCCCTGAGTCCACTGAAATACTCTCCATGCTTCACTCCAACCATTGCTCACCTCTTGCCAAGGTCGTACTTCATACTTGCCAAGAAGCCCTGAAATAGGAGTGATCTCCCTCACTCCCTGAAGAGTCTGGTATTCTCCCTGATGCTGAGCCAGTACAAGACGTGGTTGGCTTCGCCATCTGTGGCATGATGACACAGTTCAGAAATTGTGTCCTATGTCCATGTATTGATGCCTATGGAGGTGGCCATTTTCATGGAGACCAAGATTTAATCAAAGACTGACAGGTAAGACAACATGACTTCAGTAATGGAGACAGAAACGTAAAAGACACTTCAGTCTCTAGAGATTCATTAACTGCTTTTCTTTAACGCATAGTTGTCTACTCTCCAGGAATGTCCAGGATACTCCCGCATTTCTGAGAGACCCCCGATTCTTGCCTCCGCAATAGATAAGTGATGGGGGGTGGGGCTTAATGAGCCCCACCCCCACACGCCCACCTTCCCCCGGGATCTCCCTGAAGCCAACGAGGAAAGGTTGCCAAGTATGATGTACGTCTGCTGTACACATAGCCGGGAAACATACTCTTCCCTTAATATTCAGGGTCAGGGTAAATAACCAGGAATTTAGCTTTATGCAGCTATTGTGCAATGTTTATGTGTTTGTTGTATAAATAATTTGGAACCTTGCTGCATTTGTGTATCATGTAATGTTTGTATAATGTTGCGGTATGAATAGGAGCCTCACACCTCACACCTCATCATTGGACTGACCTGCAGTATCAAAGACTAAATGTAAGACTGTCCAACCAGCCTGGACCTGTGTACGGTGTGCCGGCTCTGTGATGACCATTCGTACCACTGGTCATTGATACATATTATATATACACCGTTTTATTAATTATTGAACTTGTGGTCTCATTACCTTACATTACCCGGATTTATTCCACCTACGAACGTCCTGTTTGGGACACAACCAATCAATCTTCCAAGTAAGATGACAAATCACAAAATGAAAAGTGGGTAATACCTGGTTGTACAATGGACCAGGGGCCCATGGGGCCCATGAGGTTCTCTGATGGACCAAGCAAAATGTTTCTTACCACATGACGCCAAGATACAGGGTGTTTGTTCTGAGCTTTGGGGTCCTGACTAGATCCCAGAAATTGTATTTCCTGCATTCCACGTAGACCGTCTTCTGCAGAACCTGAGAGAGAGTCACAGAGTCAATGTCTCATTATCGACCATCAACGTTTCTATACAGTCATTTACTGTAACATGTCCAATCTCACTTCAGACCTTTCAATATGACTCTGTCCATCTAGCACTTACTTGGGCTGAATTAATTAATTTGTGTTTTAAAGATTAGACACTTCAATGCATTAATTTAGTCCAGGTAAATGCAAAAAGTTACTTAAGGGGGAATTTCAGGAGCAGTTTGCATCGGGCTTTGGGTTTGTTCTTTCATCGGGTTTGTAAGTTCCAATACTCAGAGACAACGGGCATTATTCATGTTTTATTGTACGTCTGCTTGTGTGACGTATCTGGCGGCGTGAAATAGCTTTGCTAATGCCCAGAAAAGGACCTTACGCCAATGATTGCAAATAACACGACTGCCAACGACCTGAAAGACGGAACAGGGGAGAGAAGGGGCCGACTAACATGGGCCATGCAGAGTGAGGGTTAGTTAGTTAGGGTCCGGGGTCTGCTGAGGTGCCCCCAGGCAGGGGTCCATGAAGGTCCACCTGGGCTTATGGATTAGGGTTAGGGTGTGCTGACGCTGATGTGGCTAATTTAAGTATTGGCTTTCTCATAAGTACACTTCTTCCTTTACCCCAGACGTATTACTGGCACCCAGAGCCGTAACTTTAAAATTGTAGTGTCTGAGGCAAGAAGCAAAACTGCCGCCCACTAGCCCTCAATTGTAACCAAATGAACCTAAAATATTCTTAAACTACGCCCCCCCTTCAGCATTGCGCCCTGGGCAGTCGCCCCTAACACACCTAGTTACGGTCCTGCTGGCTCCAGTCACCGGACAGTCTAAGTGCCGGCTGATAGTGATGACTGACACAGCATAGTCCTTGTATTAAATCTACATGTATGTGATCACAGAACATGTGTATGCAGCTAAGATATACTGTATCTGTACAGTATGCATTGAAACCTGCTTTATATAATTATCTAAAAAAATATAAAGAAAAAGAAAATTATGCTGTATTTGAAAATAAATATATAAATGATTATACTGATAACAGTTGTTATTTTATATTTTCATCAAATAAAAGTTTTATGTGTGTTGTGATGTGACGTAATATTGCACTTACATACGGTATGTATCTATCCTGCGGTCTACGTACGGCGAGTAACGTTTGGGCAGAGCGTACTTACACCCAGATGTAAATGGAGACGGATCTTGAGATCCGCTTGTATTTGATTATTCCCGGAACTATTCTCAAGTTGTATTTCCGACAGGAATCTCACTTCTATCTTATAGTATAATAATGGAGGTTTGTCACTTTTATTCCCATAGATTGCACTTAAGGACTCTTCTGCTCATCATCACAGTTACTTCCTTCTCCCACCCGCACCCTCTATCTCAGTACATCCCTACTTTTGACCATAGCCCCCTCGGACATTTCTACATGGCTGTATTACCTCTGGGGATATCTTATGGCTGAAACCTGGCATCCCGTTCATTTCTGCACACCTCGACAGGTACTTGTGAGCTTCAGTGGAATCTTGCTTGGTGAGGAGCCAGCGAGCAGACTCGGGAACCCACCTGTGAACATTCCATTATTAATTCTGTATTTATTTTTGATATCTGTGTGTCTCCTGGATGTCTGTCTGTATGGATGAGTAGAAACAGATGTTAACTGCACAATTCATGGCAGATGTTTTCTAGATCCACACGTCACTCTCCCGAATCCATCAGATGTCACTCTCCCGAATCACCCACACTTTCCTCTCCCAAATCCACCAGACATCACTCTTCCGAGTCACCCACACGTCACTCTCCCAATTCACCCACCACTCACTCTCCAGAATCACTC
Organism: Mixophyes australis; assembly: GCA_036250195.1. Lineage (NCBI taxonomy): Eukaryota > Metazoa > Chordata > Amphibia > Anura > Limnodynastidae > Mixophyes > Mixophyes australis. The sequence continues at coordinate 376,150,096 of JAVHZZ010000003.1, forward strand.
ACACTTCACTCTCCCGAATCCACCAGACGTCACTCTCCCAAATCACCCACTCCTCACTCTCCCGAATCACCCACTCCTCACTCTCCCGAATCACCCACACCTCACTCTCCCGAATCACCCACACCTCACTCTCCCGAATCACCCACTCCTCACTCTCCCGAATCACCCACACCTCACTCTCCCAAATCACCCACACCTCACTACCCCGAGTGACAGAGGAGATCCGGCATCTACTGACAGAGGGTAATACGACATCTACTGACGGAGGGAATCCAACATCTACTGACAGAGGGGATCCGGCATCTACTGACAGAGGGTAATACGACATCTACTGACAGAGGGTAATACGACATCTACTGACAGAGGGTAATATGACATCTACTGACGGATGGGATCCAACATCTACTGACAGAGGGGATCCGACATCTACTGACAGAGGGTAATACGACATCTACTGACAGAGGGTAATACGACATCTACTGACGGATGGGATCCAACATCTACTGACAGAGGGGATCCGACATCAACTGACAGAGGGGATCCGACATCTACCGACATAGAGGATCCCACATCTACCGACAGAGGGTAATGCAACATCTACTGACGGAGGGGATCCGACATCTACTGACGGATGGGATCCAACATCTACTGACAGAGGGGATCCGACATCTACTGAAAGAGGGGATCCGACATCTACCGACAGAGAGGATCCCACATCTACCGACAGAGGGGATCCGACATCAACTGAAAGAGGGGATGCGACATCTACTGACGGAGGGGATTCAACATCTACTGACGGAGGGTAATGCAACATCTACTGACGGAGGGGATCCGACATCAACTGACAGAGGGGATCCGACATCTACCGACATAGAGGATCCCACATCTACCGACAGAGGGTAATGCAACATCTACTGACGGAGGGGATCCGACATCTACTGACGGATGGGATCCAACATCTACTGACAGAGGGGATCCGACATCTACTGAAAGAGGGGATCCGACATCTACCGACAGAGAGGATCCCACATCTACCGACAGAGGGGATCCGACATCAACTGAAAGAGGGGATGCGACATCTACTGACGGAGGGGATTCAACATCTACTGACGGAGGGTAATGCAACATCTACTGACGGAGGGGATCCGACATCTACCGACAGAGGGGATCCAACATCAACTGACAGAGGGTAATACAACATCTACCGACAGTGGGGATCCGACATCTACTGACAGAGGGGATCCAACATCAACTGACAGAGGGTAATACAACATCTACTGACGGAGGGGATCCGACATCTACCGACAGAGGGGATCCAACATCAACTGACAGAGGGTAATACAACATCTACTGACGGAGGGGATCCAACATCTACCGACAGAGGGGATCTGACATCTACTGACTGAGGGCAATACAACAACTACTGTGGCACATGTCCTACAAGTACCCCTCATTTCTTTGGTCCCTCAGAACTATATTTATGAACTAATCTTATTCAGTTAAAGTTTGCTTAAATTACTAATTAGATGATATAAATAGGCAGTTATCAGACTTGAGTCAAACAAATGAACAGTAAGGGAATCGTGTCTAAATGTCGGAGCATTGTCTGAATGAGGAGACTGTATAAAATGCAGAATGTGTATCAGTAAGAGTGGGCCTGATTCATCAAGGTACGCAAACTCATACGCATCTGCTAAACGGGACTTGAGCTACGTAAAACTAGGAATGTGCACCGGCGACTTTTGGTGTCTCGTGTTTTGTGTTTTGGATTCGGATTTTCTTGATGTTTTGGGTTCGGATTTGTTTCGCAAAACACCTGCCGAAAGGTTTTGGTTCGGATTTAAGGTTTTGGATTCGGATTTTTTTTGAAAAAAGCATAAAAAGTTCAAAAATCAAGTTTCTGGGCTTATTTTCACTCCTACGCTATTATTAACCTCAATAACATTCAATAACAATCATTTCCACTAATTTACAGTGTATTCTGAACACCTCACAATATTGTTATTAGTCCAAAACATGCAACGAGGTATCTTTCTGGACTGCGTAGTGGAGTGGTCCCCACAATATAATAAGAAAACCATCAACTGGTATGATTCGCACCAAAAAATGTACCTGGACTGCGTAGAGGAGTGGGTCACCACAATATAATTTAAAAACCCTGAACTTGTATGATTCGCACCAATAAATGTATCTGGACTGCGTAGAGGAGTGGTCACCACAATATAATAAGAAAACCATCAACTGGTCTGAATCGCACCAAAAAATGTACCTGGACTGCGTAGAGGAGTGGTCACCACAATATAATTAATAAAAAACCCTCCACGGGTCTGAATTCCCCCCAAAAAAATTCTGGACTGCGTAGTGGGGTGGCCCCGGTACCCAATTTGATACCGGGGCCACAATATAATAAATACACCCTGCCTCAACTGGTCAGAATTCCACCAAACAAGTATCTGTACTGCGTAGTGGGGTGGTCCCGGTACCCAATTTGATACCGGGGCCACAATATAATAAATACACCCTGCCTCAACTGGTCAGAATTCCACCAAACAAGTATCTGGACTACATAGTGGGGTGGCCCCGGTACTAAATTTGGTACCGGGGCCACAATACCTCCTCCAAGTTCCAAGTGTAGTGTTTATAACATATTAACACTACACTAATTCTAGCACGTCAATACCTCTTGTTTTAAATAATGACAGGGCATTTAACTTTTGATTTAATTTTTTGAATTTGTTGACATTTTCTTTTACTTTTTGAACATGCAGGCCCGGCGCTCCCATTAGGCAAGGTTAGGCACTTGCCTAGGGCGCCGGGCTCTGGAGGGCACCTGGAGGGCGCCACAGAATACTAAAAGACTTTAAAACTGTGCGGCGACCGCTGACCATACCTGTCACGGCCGCCGCACAGCATTCAGATGCACGGGGAGGGGGGAAAGAGGCTATTTTGTCACAACCGCCGCCTCTCTGCTCCGTCTCCGCCCCTCCACTTACTAGTGTCAGTGAGTGGAGGGGAGGAGACGGAGCAGAGAGGCGGCGGTGGTGAGACAAGGTAAGGAGAGGAGGGAGGAGGGAGGAGGGCGGCGATTTTTGCGGGGGAGGTCGCCGATTTTTGCGGGGGGGGGGGGGGGGGGGGCGCCGCTTTTTTAAAAATGCCTAGGGCGCCGTGGACCCTAGCACCGGCCCTGTGAACATGGCAAACGACTGTTGAATGGTCACATAATGCCAAAAAAAGAGTTGCAAGATGGAATTGTCCTTGGGCCCTCCCACCCACCCTTATGTTGTTGAAATAGGACATGCACACTTTAACAAACCAATCATTTCAGCGACAGGGCCTACCAAACAACTGTGGCTGAAATGATTGGTTTGTTTGGGCCCCCACACCAAAATAACAATTCATCTCTCCCTGTACAAACTAAACAGGCTCTACTGAGGAAAGATGTCGTCCTCATCCTCAACCTCTGATTCCTCTCCCCCTACAGTGTGTACTTCCTCCTCCTCACACATTATCAATTCGTCCCCGCTGGACTCCACAACCACAGGTCCCTCTGTACTGTCTGGAGGGCAGTGCTGTACTTCATTGAGGAATTGATTATTCATTTTTATAAACATCATTTTTTCAACGTTCTGAGGAAGCAACCTCCTTCGCCGCTCACTGACCAGGTTCCCCGCTGCACTAAAAACTCTTTCCGAGTACACACTGGAGGGGGGACAACTCAGGTAAAATAGAGCCAGTTTGTACAGGGGCTTCCAAACTGCCTTTTTTTCCTGCCAGTAACAATATGGACTGTCTGACATGTCTATTTGGATGGTGTCAGCAAAATAATCCTCCACCATTTTTTCAATTGTGACAGCATCCAATGAAGTGACAGTAGACATGTCTGCAATGGTTGGCAGGTCCTTCAGTCCGGACCAGATGTTATCAGCATCCCCGCCAGCTTTTTCCTTGCAGCCATAGATGTGGAAGAAAATGAGGGTGGAGCTGTTGGCATGTCACGGTCCTCTTCAGAGAACAATCTCCTGACCAGCAGGTCTTTGCACCGCTGCAGACTTGTGTCCGCTTTAAACCGAGGATCGAGCACGGTGGCCAGAATGTATTCCTCTGACTTTAAAAGTGTGACCACCCTCGGATCCTGGCAAAGCGTACGAAGGGCTACATCCACAAGAGCTACATGCTTTGTTGGATCGCAATGCTTTAACAACTCCTCCCTCACTTTCTCCAGCTGCTTCTGCAACAGCCTGATCAGGGGAATGACCTGACTCAAGCTGGCAGTGTCGGAACTGACTTCTCGTGTGGCAAGTTCAAACGGCTGGAGAACCTTGCACAACACGGAAATCAGTCTCCACTGCGCTTGACTCAGGCGCATCCCCACTCCTTTGCCTATGTCGTAGGTGGCTGTGTAGGCCTGAATGGCCTTTTGCTGCTCCTCCATCCTCTGCAGCATATAGAGGGTGGAGTTCCAGTGCGTCACAACCTCTTGTTTGAGGTGATGGCAGGGCAGGTTCATGCTTTTTTGATGTGCCTCTAGTCTGCGGTAGGCACTGGCTGAATGCCGAAAGTGTCCAGCAATTTTGCGCGCCACCGCAAGCATCTCCTGCACACCCCTGTCACTCTTTTTTTAAAAAATGCCTAGGGCGCCGTGGACCCTAGCACCGGCCCTGTGAACATGGCAAACGACTGTTGAATGGTCACATAATGCCAAAAAAAGAGTTGCAAGATGGAATTGTCCTTGGGCCCTCCCACCCACCCTTATGTTGTTGAAATAGGACATGCACACTTTAACAAACCAATCATTTCAGCGACAGGGCCTACCAAACAACTGTGGCTGAAATGATTGGTTTGTTTGGGCCCCCACACCAAAATAACAATTCATCTCTCCCTGTACAAACTAAACAGGCTCTACTGAGGAAAGATGTCGTCCTCATCCTCAACCTCTGATTCCTCTCCCCCTACAGTGTGTACTTCCTCCTCCTCACACATTATCAATTCGTCCCCGCTGGACTCCACAACCACAGGTCCCTCTGTACTGTCTGGAGGGCAGTGCTGTACTTCATTGAGGAATTGATTATTCATTTTTATAAACATCATTTTTTCAACGTTCTGAGGAAGCAACCTCCTTCGCCGCTCACTGACCAGGTTCCCCGCTGCACTAAAAACTCTTTCCGAGTACACACTGGAGGGGGGACAACTCAGGTAAAATAGAGCCAGTTTGTACAGGGGCTTCCAAACTGCCTTTTTTTCCTGCCAGTAACAATATGGACTGTCTGACATGTCTATTTGGATGGTGTCAGCAAAATAATCCTCCACCATTTTTTCAATTGTGACAGCATCCAATGAAGTGACAGTAGACATGTCTGCAATGGTTGGCAGGTCCTTCAGTCCGGACCAGATGTTATCAGCATCCCCGCCAGCTTTTTCCTTGCAGCCATAGATGTGGAAGAAAATGAGGGTGGAGCTGTTGGCATGTCACGGTCCTCTTCAGAGAACAATCTCCTGACCAGCAGGTCTTTGCACCGCTGCAGACTTGTGTCCGCTTTAAACCGAGGATCGAGCACGGTGGCCAGAATGTATTCCTCTGACTTTAAAAGTGTGACCACCCTCGGATCCTGGCAAAGCGTACGAAGGGCTACATCCACAAGAGCTACATGCTTTGTTGGATCGCAATGCTTTAACAACTCCTCCCTCACTTTCTCCAGCTGCTTCTGCAACAGCCTGATCAGGGGAATGACCTGACTCAAGCTGGCAGTGTCGGAACTGACTTCTCGTGTGGCAAGTTCAAACGGCTGGAGAACCTTGCACAACACGGAAATCAGTCTCCACTGCGCTTGACTCAGGCGCATCCCCACTCCTTTGCCTATGTCGTAGGTGGCTGTGTAGGCCTGAATGGCCTTTTGCTGCTCCTCCATCCTCTGCAGCATATAGAGGGTGGAGTTCCAGTGCGTCACAACCTCTTGTTTGAGGTGATGGCAGGGCAGGTTCATGCTTTTTTGATGTGCCTCTAGTCTGCGGTAGGCACTGGCTGAATGCCGAAAGTGTCCAGCAATTTTGCGCGCCACCGCAAGCATCTCCTGCACACCCCTGTCACTCTTGAGCAGTGCTTTTTTTGTAAGAAAAAAGGTGCCGGAACTCACATCACGTAGTCAATCACTGTACACACACGTCAGTTGTGTAACAAAACATAACGGTCACCGCCCGCAGTAAGCTCTCAGCACGTGACCACATGACCAATCACAAGCTGAGCAGCGTCTCAAACCATCACAACCAGCGCGGAACAAAGTACGCATGCATCGGACTCTACACACAAGCAGCCCACATGCACCGTTAATGATTTTGCCACCGACCTGCTACGTTCGACAGGGCGATTTAACTCCATGTGGACCAAACATCAAATGTTCAAAAGTTACTTTTAAAACTTGGGAAATCCGTTGAAAAAAGGTGCTGGAACTCAGTTCTGTGAGTTCTATGACAAAAAAAGCTCTGCTCTTGAGGTAATGCTGCACCACCAAATTAATGGTGTGGGCAAAACATGGGACGTGCTGGAAATTGCCCATATTTAATGCCCGCACAATGTTACTGGCGTTGTCTGACACCACAAATCCCCATGAGAGTCTAAGTGGGGTAAGCCACTGGGAGATAATTTCCCTCATTTTCTCTAATATGATGTCAGCGTTGTGCCTCTTATTAAAGCCTGTAATACACAATGTTGCCTGCCTTTGCACGAGCAGCCATTTTGTAGATGCTGCTACTGAGGCAGCTGTTGCTGTTGTGGAGGAAGTTGACGAGGAGGGTGTTGCTGGTGTGTATCCAACTGGACCACGGGATTTAGGTGTCCCTGTACCGATGAGGGTCCTAGCCCCAGTTCCTGAACTAACCACTGAACTATGAAGGTTATTCAGGTGACGTATAAGGGAGGATGTCCCTAGGTGGGCAAGATCCTTACCCCTGCTTATTTAAGCTTTACATAAGCTACATATGGCCATACATTGGTTGTCCGGATTTGGATAAAAATAACTCCAGACCGAAGAGGTGCATTTTTTGGTCTTCTGACCAGGCATGACGATGGGCTTTTTCATCCCATGGACATCAGCTGTTTCCCCCCCTGGTGCCTCATTTTTAATAACCACATCACCATCCTCATCAAATTCCTCCACAGCGCCAGCTACATCATCAATAGGCTCCTCCCGAGCCACCTCTTCCCGTACAGTGATGGGAAGGTCAGGCTTGACAACCACCAACACCCTTGGACTCGCCTTGAGGATTTGTGATAATTTCTCTTTAGAAGGCAGAGTTGTTTGCTGTTTTGTTGCTGACAGCATAACTCTCTTCAATTTTTTTAAGGGGGGGGGGGAGGAGGAGGAGGGATAAGATCCGTGGGTGAAGCTGAACCACTAGTCATGAACACGGGCAAGGGCCTAAGCCGTTCCTTGCCACTCCGTGTCGTAAATGGCATATTGGCAACTTTACATTTCTCCTGAGATGATTTTAAGTTTCTCTTTTTGCTACTTTTTGAGAACTTGGGCTTTTTGGATTTTACATGCCCTGTACTAGGAGATTGGGCATCGGGCTTGCCAGACGACGTTGATGGCATTTCATCGTCTATGTCATGACTAGTGGCAGCAGCTTCAGCATTAGGAGGAAGTGGGTCTTGATCTTTCCCTACTTTATCCTCCAAATTTTTGGTCTCCATTATATGTAGCACAAGATACTGCAGAATGTGTGAACTTGGTAATATTGCAGTACCAATGGACTTATACTGCTGGATTGGTTTTGCAAATTTGGTTATAATTACTTTTTTTTTTTTTTTAGAATTTTTTTAACATTTTTTAAACACTTGGGAATAATGGGGAAATAACTATGCCCTTAGAAGCACAGAGCACAGGACACAGGGCCACTGGACTGAACAGGACACAGCACAGAACCCAGCAGCACCACTGAACTCAAAATTGACAGAGCACAGCACACAGCACCACTGGACTGATACTGCAGAACACAGCACAGCACAGAACTAAACAGCACAGCACGAGATCTACCAGGACAGAGGACCACCTAACACACCCTCCCTCTACCCTGATCAATGCCCGAGTGAAGATGGCGGCGACTAGCGGGGAATTTATAGGATCCGAGTATCGCGAGATCCGACAGCGGGATTATGACTCCGAGCCTCGGTTTCAAGTTTTCATTTGGCGCCAATACCCGGATCTGTCTCGGATCCGACTCGGATCGGCAACGTTCGGGTGGGCTCGGATTCAGGAAATCCGAGTGTGCTAATCTCTACGTAAAACACCACATACGCAGAGCAAACAGAGCAGATACGGCACTCAAAGTCAACTCAATCTCAAACTCATACGCAAATATAAGGGTTTGCGTCACTCAAAGTATGAAACATGAGTTTGCGTACCTTGATGAATCAGGCCCCTTGTTTCTATCTCTGGAATCTGCATTCATTTACCTTATCTACCTGCCTCTCAGCCATCTCATCCTGGATGTCCTCTCGCTTTCTTAAAATTAACATCTCCAAAACCGAACTCATTGTCTTTCCCCCACCCAGGCTCCCTTACCACCATAACCTCTCTATCGTTGTTAACAACTCCACTATCTCCTCTGTCACCCAACTCCGCTGCCTAGGTGTCATTCTCGACTCCTCTCTCTCTTTTGCCCCCCACATTCAATCCCTTGCCCAAACCTGTTGCTTCCAACTCCGTAACATTGCCCGCATCCGTCCCTTCCTCTATCAAGATGCCACCAAAACTATCATCCATGCTCTCATCATCTCCCGTCTCGACTACTGCAACCTCCTCCTTACTGGCCTCCCCTGCTCCCGCCTTGCCCCCCTCCGCTCTATACTCAATGCGGCTGCGAGACTCATCTTCCTCTCACGCCGCTCCTCCTCTGCCTCCCCTCTCTGTCTTTCCTTACACTGGCTCCCCTTCCCCTACAGAATCCTTTTCAAACTCCTCACCACCACTTACAAGGCTCTCTCCCAGTCTACTGCCCCTTATATCTCTAACCTCCTCTCCATTCACACTCCCGCCCGCTCCCTGCGCTCGGCCAATGATCGCCACCTCTCCTCCACTCTGATCACCTCTTCCCACTCTAGAATCCAAGACTTCTCCCGTGCTGCCCCCCTTCACTGGAACGACCTCCCTCGTTCCATCCGTCTCTCACCCAATCTGTGCTCCTTCAAGCGGGCTCTTAAAACTCACCTGTTCCTTAAGGCCTACCAACCATCCACTTAACCTCTCACCTCTTCTGGTTCTCCCCTGCCCCCTTTCTCTCTCCCCGTTGCTTCACTGACTCCCTTATGTACCTGATTCTGTTTTCCCTCCCTTAGGATGTAAGCTCGTATGAGCAGGGCCCATCTTCCCTCCTGTCTCCATACCTGTTCTTTCACTCCGTCTCTACTGTATCTGCCTGGAGTTTCTGAAGTACTGGTACTTTGTGTTTATTGTTCTGTACTGTCTTACCCTGTATAGTCTACTGTTTGTACCATGTACGGCGCTGCGGATACCTTGTGGCGCCTTACAAATAAACGATAATAATAATAATAATAAATACATATACTCACCACCAGGTGGCAATAGCGAGCAGACAGGGTGAGGTGGTGGCCAATAGAAGCCAATGCCAGTCCCTTAGCAGGTAGGCCAGCAAGGCCAGAATCATGTAACCAGCAGTCCACGAGAGACTACTGATTGTACCACAGAATGTGCGATGGGCCACGTCCGTCCACTCTAATACTGCAGAGAAATAGATAAAATCAAAGTTAGTTCACCAACGTAGGACAACCAGAAACCTCGCACACCAACAACCAACACAACGTTAAAGCTTCTCAACCTATCTCTGCCCAGGTCCAGACTCCAAAGGTCCTTTATGAACACTAATAATCTATGTCTAATTCCCTCACCCAAACGTTCCGGGGACCTGCCATCCGGAAATCCAATCTGTGTCCACTTGGTCAGACTGGAAATATGAATTAGAGGAAAAACGTCCCATAAAGAATCAACCTTCATTAAATAAACATTTCCCATTGTTCTCCCATTTAGTTTATGTCCTAATGAGTCATGTGAGGGGCACCGGTACGGTGCTTATGACATGTGGGACTATTGGGTTTGAATATTATTATTACATTGGTTGAAATTGTTAGTACAAAAATTCTGCTGTAAAAGCCAAGAAATCTGGTTGAAGTTGTAGAATTCAAATAAAAATGGTACAGAAATATAATTGTACATTGCAGGTAACATTCCGTAACAACAGTCTATGCTGTGTTCTCTAGTGATCCGATATTGGGATTGTTCCTGGTGTCTGAGATGGTCTGTAGAATATATCAATATGTATCTAAATGGAATATATAACTGGAATCTGATGAGAATGGAGTCTATGACATGAATCACAATACCATGAACTCAGGAAGGATTATAATATCTCACTCATGCCAAGTACTCGTCCCCAATACTGGACCCAAGTACTACTCCATGACTACTAACCCACAAATACTCATCCCAAAATGTTCACCCCCCCCCCTTCCCCGGTACGCATCCCAAAGTACTCATCCCAAAGTACTCATCCTCAAATACTCATCCCAAGAACTCATCCCAAGTACTAACCCCCAAATACTCATCCACAATACTCATCCCAAGTACTCATCCACAAATGCTCATCCACAATACTCATCCCAAGTACTAACCCCCAAATACTCATCCACAATACTCATACCAAGTACATACCACATATGAGAGCACATACTACACACATAACCTGATTTTAAAAAACTGGCTGCACCTAAGGTGATAGAAATGAGCGTCATCCCCATTAGTCCGATACCACAGAGCAATCTGGAAATACAGAACATAGTGTAGGAAACGGCGAACGCTGACATCACACCGAACACTGTGCTCACTATGAACGAAATCAGCAAAATCCTCCTGCGCCCAAACCTGGGGGGTGAGAGAAGCAATCGTCCATCATATAATGTCACAGAGTTACATATAGACATGTACTTACATCACTCATATAACCTATAGATTACATATAGGAATGTACAATCGTCCATCATATAACCTATACGTGCATAAGACAATGGTGCCCACGGCCACAGGCGTATATGGTAGTGCGCATAGTGTCACTGGTACCGTCCCAGCTGTTTAATGTCATTATGTAACTGCCCGCAGACCTCTGCGCATTATATACTGCGATTATAATCTGATGTCTTCATTAGACACTAATCAGGATAATTAGGACAATAATATATTAATGTTGACATTATCCTAAAATCTAAAGTTTCTTCACATAAAACCATTTCCAGCAAATAACTGTGTAGGAGGAAACAAGGGGTTAATGCAGTTTGATGACAAGGTCTGCGGCCATCTTATTAACCGTTATTTATATAGCGCTCCTCTACCGCCACATCTGTGTACGGAATTGTTTTATTTACAGTAATGCTCAGAACAGTCATAATCACGTGATATCACGGGGCAGGTGTGTAGATACAGGGCAGCACGGTGGCTTAGTGGTTAGCACTTCTGCCTCACAGCGCTGGGGTCATGAGTTCAATTCCCGACCATGGCCTTATCTGTGTGGAGTTTGTATGTTCTACCCTTGTTTGCGTGGGTTTCCTCCGGGTGCTCCGGTTTCCTCCCACACTCCACAAACATACTAGTAAGTTAATTGGCTGATATCAAAAATTGACCCTAGTCTCTCTCTCTCTCTCTGTATATTAGGGAATTTAGACTGTAAGCTCCAATAGGGCAGGGACTGATGTGAGTGAGTTCTCTGTACAGCGCTGTGGAATCAGTGGTGCTATATAAATAAATGGTGATGATGATGATGATGATAGATGTTGTGATATCACAGGACAGGTGTGTAGATGTTGTGATGTCACGGGACAATCTCTAAGTATGGGTTATTAAGCATAGGTGACTACTATTCATATTGCTGTGTGGAGGATTTACAGGTGAGGAGGACGGAGCTTGCTGGGAGTTTGGGCGTCTCTGGGACATTTGGGGAGAGTAGGGAACTACAGTATGATGTCATACAACACGTGCGTCATACAACACGTGCGTCATACAACACGTGCGTCATACAACATGTGCGTCATACAACATGTGTGTTTGATCTCACCTGTCTGCCATGACCCCGTCTGCTGGGAGTTTGGGCATCTCTGGGACATTTGGGGAGAGTAGGGAACTACAGTATGATGTCATACAACACGTGCGTCATACAACATGCGCGTCATACAACACGTGCGTCATACAACACAACACGTGCATCATACAACACGTGGGTCATACAACACGTGCGTCATACAACATGTGTGTTTGATCTCACCTGTCTGCCATGACCCCGTCTGCTGGGAGTTTGGGCATCTCTGGGACATTTGGGGAGAGTAGGGAACTACAGTATGATGTCATACAACACGTGCGTCATACAACATGCGCGTCATACAACACGTGCGTCATACAACACAACACGTGCATCATACAACACGTGCATCATACAACACGTGGGTCATACAACACGTGCGTCATACAACATGTGTGTTTGATCTCACCTGTCTGCCAGGAATCCACAGATCAGTGATCCAGTTGTGAGACCCATGTAGAAGAAGGTGGCAGCAGCCTGGTTTAACCACTTCCTGTCACACACCAGATCCCACTGCAACAGACAGAGGCGTGAGAGCTGACACCCCAATAACATATACACAGTATAACTGGCTGGTGGAAGGAGTACTGAGCACGTATTGGTGGTGAAGATTTATCCCCAGGATTCTTCCTGTTTTTCAGTAAAGATGAAATAAGATTCCTTCTGTCAGTATCATCCAGTCTTATCCTCCGGACTGTAATACAGTCAGTAATCAGGACATGATGGGAATTGTAGTGCTCCAAGGTCCACCCAGACAGTATCGCCTGTAAAACTTTACCCAGTTTCTATGCGGTAGGAAGGCTATTTGCAGATCTCACCATAAGTGCCATTGTTTGACTTCTCTACCCCATAATCCTTTTATCTCTTCCCAGAGCTCCCCTATGAATCTTAACAATGTCTATTAATCATCTTACACCACAATGTCTGACTTTCCACAGTTGACCTTTGCTCCTTGATGATCGGCTGAATTTTTTGCAGGTCTGATCAGTTTCAGACAGGTCAGAAAATATGGCAGAGTGCAGGCACCTACACCACTCTCACCCCAACTGCTTTAGAAATAAAACTCAATAAATTACCCTAAATTAAATTGTCCTCATCATTTATTTATATAGCTCCACCAAATCCGTAGCACTGTACAGAGAATATATTATCCTTCACATCAGTCCCTGCCCCATTGGAGCTTACACTCTAATCACACCCACATACTCACAGAAAGACACACCCACATACTCACAGATAGACACACCCACATACTCACAGATAGACACACCCACATACTCACAGAAAGACACACACAGACTAGGGTGAATTTTAAAATCATTAAGTTATTACACAAGGTGTTTGTTTCCATCATGAAAGTCGGTTTAGAAATGTATACATTTAAAGTGTGTTCAGCCATATAGAGAATATCATGGATGTTCTATATCGATTTATGCATGTGCTGAGTGCGAATATTAATTAAAAAATAATGATGTTCTGTAAATGAATAATCAATTCTCTAACATTTGTTAACATTGGTAAAATACCAGAAATATTAACATTTCATTGGGAATAATGAATCATTTACAAGACCAAGACTTCAAGTACGTTAATAAGAAGATTTTTAGGAAGTGAATCGTGTGATTCCATTTACTGCATTCAGTAAAAGTTGCAGGATGACATGATGTACAAACCAATAGATTCAAGTTATCTGAAGGTGAAAATGTCTTAAATGAAGAAACATTTGAAACATATCAGTTCCCGGCTCCTCTCCGAGGCTTCTACAAGATACTAAGTTGCCTGATGATTTGTGCCTCTTACCTGCTGGATTACTGCCCCAGACACCTGCAGATCGCATGGAGTATGATATCCAACTACTGCCCCAACATCTGACTCACAGTGGAGTACTACTACTAACCAATGGGGGGTGTATTATAGAAATCCCTCAGCACTGGAAGAGGAGTTGATATTTGTTTCTGCATTAACACGTTATCTACAATTTACTAACCACTAAGTATAGCTAGTGGAGGTCCTACCTGTGTGACGGTGGTGGAGGAGAACGTGGAGACATCGTACGTCCAGCCATGATCACATGTCTGCACCCAGGACACATTGACCATCTCCTGGGACCTGTTCAGGAGCAGGTGAGGCTGTGGCTGAGAATACATCGTACAGGAACTGAAGGTCCCATCTGGTTCTCGGGGAATGTTGATGAGAAGAAGGTCTTCTTGACTCATGTTTCCTGGGTTCTCCAGGGTGGGAATTGCACAGTGATGGGGTGGAACAGCTGAGATGAAGATATGTAATAGGAAGTGGAGCGGGAGGATGACTCTCGGGAGGCAGAGGATCACTAACGACAACACCTGGAATGTGCCAAAAACACCAACTTCTGAGAGGACATCCTCAAACTTCATTCTGCAGAAGACTTGTGTGTGTGTGTGTGACCATGACCCGCAGTCTATATAAATGTCAGGATGTGTGTCTGAGTGCGTCCAGAGGCCTCTTTCCAAATAAAGTCACTAATTTCTGCACATTGGTCGCAATTAATTTCCTGCAGGAAATCAGGATCCTGTTCACATATCATGAGACTTTAATCTAATCACGTAGCACATTGTTCATTGAGAAGCTACACAGAGAGAGACCACAACATGACCAATCTGATCAACTGCTTCCACTCAGTGGGACCTTATTAGCCATCGCTGTCCCACATTTACTGACACTTGAAGGTCACTCAGTCTCCAATAAGTGTCCATAGATCAGAAGATAGATGCCCTCACTGGATTGGCACAACAAAATGCCTCAGTTCTGAACAAATGAGCCAAGGTGATTTCATGCTCCAATTTAATTTATTTTCTCAATAGCTGCATCTGCAAACTAGAAGAGGTGGGAAAATCCACCCTCCAGACGCTTTTGTTCCACCCCTTTCACTAAATAAACAGTAATATAATGACTGGCCCCTCAGTCTACAGGTTAGAACAGTATTGCTGAGTTTGTAGCCTATGGGTGAAGTATAGACCGGAGACCCTCTGCTCAAATTTATGAATGTAGGCTGAGCTCGGCAGCTGGTGTCCCCATTTTGATGTGGCCACAGGGCCCTGCGTCCCTGAGCCCACCAGTTCCCCATACCTGTCGGTAGACCACTGATTGAAGGTATCTGTGTCGTATAACCAGGACTCACTGTCCCTCTTTTAGAACATAGGGATATAAGACATGATGAGCACAGGAGAGAGGCACCAGGCTTCAGAGGTCTGGCCAGGGATACGATATAGAAACAAAGAATGAGAGGGGAAATCAGGAGATATAAGAAGGATGTCTGTGGATAATAACACAGTAGATCACAGTCTTCAATCCATGGGACACAGGTCACATTGTATTATCAGAGTAATGTGCCCTTTATCTATTGAAGGTCACCAGGCCCACCTCGCCCCTATGAGGCACAATTATAGATCTGCAGAGTTCTCTATTCAGGTGAGAGGGCCAGAGATCTAAGGGGGGGAAACGTCACGTGGCCTCACAGAAGTAAAAGGCTCATACGGCCTGAGAAATGACTAGAAGAGTAGAGAATGGGAGTGATCCAGTGTTAGAACCGTCGGATGTCTCTATAAACTCTGGTTCCATGGTGGATGATGTCTATAACCAACTGATATATATAATGATGTATAATCCATCTGGTCACACACTGCAATACGCTCTGAAATACAGATGTCTCCCAGATGATTAGATATCACGGATACAATTTCATCATTAAATAAAGGCCACTTTGTGTGACGGCAGCTTAACCACAGCAGGACAGAGGTGTCCTGCTGTGGTGCGCAGCAGCTCCGTTTCGGCAGCGCTGTCCTATACAGCAGCCGCGGCGCTGTCAAAGAAGCGTCCGCGGCGGTGCTGTATAGGACAGTGCCGCTATGGTGGGCACTAAGTTAGCGCAGGGGGGGAGGGGTTCTGGAGACTCAGAAACCCCCCCTGCGTGCGCCACTGGTCATTGGTTTCACCAATGTACAATAAAATATAAATCAAGGAGAACAGAACACTGCCACCCAGTGGACAGATTAACGTGTAGTGCACGTGATATAATATCATGCAATAAAGAACATTTATCAAACTGCACAAGATCAGTACAAATGCTGTCTTGTGGCATCAGCCCCTAATATTGCCCCTGATTTTATGGTTAGGTGGATGGATTTGTGGGTATGTGGGGGGAGGGTCAAATCTCACTGATTCTAGTTGCAACATCTGGGGAGATTGGGGGTTTCCTGTCTGAATTTGTGCACTTACCTTGTATTGTGGGATGTGAGGTAAACAATGTGAAGGGTTGTAGAGCGAGCACTGAACGGGATGTTACCGGATTTCCACTATGCTCCCTGCAGATTACTTACATTTTATGGCAAATCAGGAGCCACTCTCAGGACACATGTAATACAGACAGTCCCGGTGTCCCCTCACTCTCAGGACACATGTAATACAGACAGTCCCGGTGTCCCCTCACTCTCAGGACACATGTAATGCAGACAGTCCCGGTGTCCCCTCACTCTCAGGACACGTGTAATACAGACAGTCCCGGTGTCCCCTCACTCTCAGGACACATGTAATGCAGACAGTCCCGGTGTCCCCTCACTCTCAGGACACATGTAATACAGACAGTCCCGGTATCCCCTCACTCTCAGGACACATGTAATACAGACAGTCCTGATGTCCCCTCACTCTCAGGACACATGTAATACAGACAGTCCCGGTGTCCCCTCACTCTCAGGACACATAATACAGACAGTCCCGGTGTCCCCTCACTCTCAGGACACATGTAATACAGACAGTCCCGGTGTCCCCTCACTCTCAGGACACGTAATACAGACAGTCCCCGTGTCCCCTCACTCTCAGGACACCTGTAATACAGACAGTCCCGGTGTCCCCTCACTCTCAGGACACATGTAATACAGACAGTCCCGGTGTCCTCTCACTCTCAGGATACGTGTAATACAGACAGTCCCGGGGTCCTCTCACTCTCAGGACACATGTAATACAGACAGTCCCGGTGTCCTCTCACTCTCAGGACACATGTAATACAGACAGTCCCGGTGTCCCCTCACTCTCAGGATACGTGTAATACAGACAGTCCCGGGGTCCCCTCACTCTCAGGACACATGTAATACAGACAGTCCCAGTGTCCTCTCACTCTCAGGACACATGTAATACAGACAGTCCCGGTGTCCCCTCACTCTCAGGACACATGTAATACAGACAGTCCCGATGTCCTCTCACTCTCAGGACACATGTAATACAGACAGTCCCGATGTCCCCTCACTCTCAGGACACGTGTAATACAGACAGTCCTGATGTCCCCTCACTCTCAGGACACATGTAATACAGACAGTCCTGGTGTCCCCTCACTCTCAGGACACGTGTAATACAGACTGTCCCGGTGTCCCCTCACTCTCAGGACACATGTAATACAGACAGTCCTGATGTCCCCTCACTCTCAGGACACATGTAATACAGACAGTCCCGGTGTCCCCTCACTCTCAGGACACATGTAATACAGACAGTCCCGGTGTCCCCTCACTCTCAGGACACATGTAATACAGACAGTCCCAGTGTCTCCTCACTCTCAGGACACATGTAATACAGACAGTCCCGGGGTCCTCTCACTCTCAGGACACATGTAATACAGACAGTCCCGGTGTCCCCTCACTCTCAGGACACATGTAACACAGACAGTCCCGGTGTCCCCTCACTCTCAGGACACATGTAATACAGACAGTACTGGTGTCCCCTCACTCTCAGGACACGTGTAATACAGACAGTCCCCTCACTCTCAGGACACATGTAATACAGACAGTCCTGGTGTCCCCTCACTCTCAGGACACGTGTAATACAGACAGTCCCGGTGTCCTCTCACTCTCAGGACACATGTAATACAGACAGTCCTGGTGTCCCCTCACTCTCAGGACACATGTAATACAGACAGTCCTGATGTCCCCTCACTCTCAGGACACCTGTAATACAGACAGTCCCGGTGTCTCCTCACTCTCAGGACACATGTAATACAGACAGTCCCGATGTCCTCTCACTCTCAGGACACATGTAATACAGACAGTCCCGGTGTCTCCTCACTCTCAGGACACATGTAATACAGACAGTCCTGATGTCCTCTCACTCTCAGGACACATGTAATACAGACAGTCCTGGTGTCCCCTCACTCTCAGGACACGTGTAATACAGACAGTCCCCTCACTCTCAGGACACATGTAATACAGACAGTCCTGGTGTCCCCTCACTCTCAGGACACGTGTAATACAGACAGTCCCGGTGTCCTCTCACTCTCAGGACACATGTAATACAGACAGTCCTGGTGTCCCCTCACTCTCAGGACACATGTAATACAGACAGTCCTGATGTCCTCTCACTCTCAGGACACATGTAATACAGACAGTCCTGGTGTCCCCTCACTCTCAGGACACGTGTAATACAGACAGTCCCCTCACTCTCAGGACACATGTAATACAGACAGTCCTGATGTCCTCTCACTCTCAGGACACATGTAATACAGACAATCCCGGTGTCCCCTCACTCTCAGGACACATGTAATACAGACAGTCCTGATGTCCTCTCACTCTCAGGACACATGTAATACAGACAGTCCTGGTGTCCCCTCACTCTCAGGACACATGTAATACAGACAGTCCCCTCACTCTCAGGACACATGTAATACAGACAGTCCTGGTGTCCCCTCACTCTCAGGACACGTGTAATACAGACAGTCCCGGTGTCCTCTCACTCTCAGGACACATGTAATACAGACAGTCCTGGTGTCCCCTCACTCTCAGGACACATGTAATACAGACCGTCCTGATGTCCTCTCACTCTCAGGACACATGTAATACAGACAGTCCTGGTGTCCCCTCACTCTCAGGACACGTGTAATACAGACAGTCCCCTCACTCTCAGGACACATGTAATACAGACAGTCCTGATGTCCTCTCACTCTCAGGACACATGTAATACAGACAGTCCCGGTGTCCCCTCACTCTCAGGACACATGTAATACAGACAGTCCTGATGTCCTCTCACTCTCAGGACACATGTAATACAGACAGTCCCGGTGTCCCCTCACTCTCAGGACACGTAATACAGACAGTCCCGGTGTCCCCTCACTCTCAGGACACCTGTAATACAGACAGTCCCGGTGTCTCCTCACTCTCAGGACACATGTAATACAGACAGTCCCGATGTCCTCTCACTCTCAGGACACATGTAATACAGACAGTCCCGGAGTCCTCTCACTCTCAGGACACATGTAATACAGACAGTCCCGGAGTCCCCTCACTCTCAGGACACATGTAATACAGACAGTCCCGGTGTCCCCTCACTCTCAGGACACATGTAATACAGACAGTCCCGGTGTCCCCTCACTCTCAGGACACATGTAATACAGACAGTCCCGGTGTCCCCTCACTCTCAGGATACATGTAATACAGACAGTCCTGGTATCCCCTCACTCTCAGGACACATGTAATACAGACAGTCCTGGTGTCCCCTCGCTCTATGGACACATGTAATACAGACAGTCCCGGTGTCCCCTCACTCTCAGGACACATGTAATACAGACAGTCCCGGTGTCCCCTCACTCTCAGGACACATGTAATACAGACAGTCCCGGTGTCCCCTCACTCTCAGGACACATGTAATACAGACAGTCCCTGTGTCCCCTCACTCTCAGGACACATGTAATACAGACAGTCCCGGTGTCCCCTCACTCTCAGGACACATGTAATACAGACAGTCCTGGTGTCCCCTCACTCTCAGGACACGTGTAATACAGACAGTCCCGGTGTCCTCTCACTCTCAGGACACATGTAATACAGACAGTCCTGGTGTCCCCTCACTCTCAGGACACATGTAATACAGACAGTCCTGATGTCCTCTCACTCTCAGGACACATGTAATACAGACAGTCCTGGTGTCCCCTCACTCTCAGGACACGTGTAATATAGACAGTCCCCTCACTCTCAGGACACATGTAATACAGACAGTCCTGATGTCCTCTCACTCTCAGCACACATGTAATACAGACAATCCCGGTGTCCCCTCACTCTCAGGACACATGTAATACAGACAGTCCTGATGTCCTCTCACTCTCAGGACACATGTAATACAGACAGTCCTGGTGTCCCCTCCCTCTCAGGACACGTGTAATACAGACAGTCCCCTCACTCTCAGGACACATGTAATACAGACAGTCCTGGTGTCCCCTCACTCTCAGGACACATGTAATACAGACAGTCCTGATGTCCTCTCACTCTCAGGACACATGTAATACAGACAGTCCCGGTGTCCCCTCACTCTCAGGACACATGTAATACAGACAGTCCTGATGTCCTCTCACTCTCAGGACACATGTAATACAGACAGTCCTGGTGTCCCCTCACTCTCAGGACACGTGTAATACAGACAGTCCCCTCACTCTCAAGACACATGTAATACAGACAGTCCTGATGTCCTCTCACTCTCAGGACACATGTAATACAGACAGTCCCGGTGTCCCCTCACTCTCAGGACACATGTAATACAGACAGTCCTGATGTCCTCTCACTCTCAGG
The DNA here is from genome assembly GCA_036250195.1 of Mixophyes australis. NCBI lineage: Eukaryota > Metazoa > Chordata > Amphibia > Anura > Limnodynastidae > Mixophyes > Mixophyes australis. The sequence goes on from JAVHZZ010000003.1 coordinate 376,170,804, forward strand.
ACACATGTAATACAGACAGTCCTGGTATCCCCTCACTCTCAGGACACATGTAATACAGACAGTCCCGGTGTCCCCTCACTCTCAGGACACGTAATACAGACAGTCCCGGTGTCCCCTCACTCTCAGGACACCTGTAATACAGATAGTCCCGGTGTCTCCTCACTCTCAGGACACATGTAATACAGACAGTCCCGATGTCCTCTCACTCTCAGGACACATGTAATACAGACAGTCCCGGAGTCCTCTCACTCTCAGGACACATGTAATACAGGCAGTCCCGGTGTCCCCTCACTCTCAGGACACATGTAATACAGACAGTCCTGATGTCCTCTCACTCTCAGGACACATGTAATACAGACAGTCCCGGTATCCTCTCACTCTCAGGACACATGTAATACAGACAGTCCCGGTGTCCCCTCACTCTCAGGATACATGTAATACAGACAGTCCTGGTGTCCCCTCACTCTCAGGACACATGTAATACAGACAGTCCTGGTGTCCCCTCGCTCTATGGACACATGTAATACAGACAGTCCCGGTGTCCCCTCACTCTCAGGACACATGTAATACAGACAGTCCCGATGTCCCCTCACTCTCAGGACACATGTAATACAGACAGTCCCGGTGTCCCCTCACTCTCAGGACACATGTAATACAGACAGTCTTGGTGTCCCCTCACTCTCAGGACACATGTAATACAGACAGTCCCTGTGTCCCCTCACTCTCAGGATACATGTAATACAGACAGTCCCGGTGTCCCCTCACTCTCAGGACACATGTAATACAGACAGTCTTGGTGTCCCCTCACTCTCAGGACACATGTAATACAGACAGTCCTGGTGTCCCCTCACTCTCAGGACACATGTAATACAGACAGTCCCGGTGTCCCCTCACTCTCAGGACACATGTAATACAGACAGTCCCGGTGTCCCCTCACTCTCAGGACACATGTAATACAGACAGTCCCGGTGTCTCCTCACTCTCAGGACACATGTAATACAGACAGTCCCGATGTCCCCTCACTCTCAGGACACATGTAATACAGACAGTCTTGGTGTCTCCTCACTCTCAGGACACGTGTAATACAGACAGTCCTGATGTCCCCTCACTCTCAGGACACATGTAATACAGACAGTCCTGGGGGTATATGTATCAAGTTGAGAGTTTACCGGCGGGTTTGAAAAGTGGAGATGTTGCCTATAGCAACCAATCAGATTCTAGCTATCATTTTGTAGAATATACTAAATAAATGATAGCTAGAATCTGATTGGTTTTTCAAACCCGCCGAAAAACTCTCAGCTTGATACATTTACCCCCTGGTGTCCCCTCACTCTCAGGACACATGTAAGGGGTGGGAGTCTGGGGGTCAGTACCGAGCAGGGTGAGATTTTGGGGTCAGTACAAGCAGGGTGAGATTTTGGGGTCAGTGCGATCAGGGTGAGACACAAGTTATATAACAAGATGAAAGAAAACTTCTCATTTCTCTCACTCCAGATTTAACACCTTCACTGCTACTCTGTTTAGTGTTTTGGAATTGCGGAGAGATTAACCCCTTGCATGCCTTGTGACTGAAGTAGCCACCATTAATGAGAACCTTGTGAATCAGACAGTGTCACGTTGATGTGATTATCCGTCTGACAGTCACACACTGAAGTTTGACGTCTCCCCCCACCCATCTAAGTTACACAGCATGTTAGAGGGTTAATGGATAATATGTAATATAATCTGCTCCTCAGTGTAAAAGAGCTGCCCACCCTCAATAGAGTACAGGCAGCTATTACATTGTGAGGTACAATATAGGATGCGGGGTACTGTGTACCCCACGTGTACCCCATAGTGTGTAACGCATTATGTAGTGTAAAGCGTTGTGCAGTATTAGGAAGTTGTGATTAAACTGTCTAATGGCACCGTCATAGACAAGCTAATTACTAGTCATATAAAACTGCAAGTACATGTTTGTGAATTCATTCATAGTATTAGCTTGGTATGGGTCATATGAACTTCTGCTCTACCCATGAGGTATTTATGGATAGAGAGTTCCAGACACATAGTGACAGATGAGGGCCCAATACCAGTTTATGGCTCCGGCCGTAAAAAGTAAAGGTCTTGAAATCTCTCTTTAAAGTTATATCAATATCATCAGTGATATCCAACAAACAGACCCTCACTTTCTTGGTGATCTGTGATATCTCAGGATATCTCAACTAGGGGACAGAGCACCTGGAATAAGTTTGAATGAGGGGAAATAAGGAAAATATCATATTTTCTCAGGAGTCATATTTGGTATGCAAATAAAAAGAAACTTATGATTTGCTGTGTGGAGGTATTATCATCTTTGTAGGACAATCTGGGAAGTAGTTCAGTTAGTGTAAATAAACCCTGACTTCAAAAGTGTTTGAAAAGAGGTCATAAAAACTCTTTAGCATTTACACAGACTTTCTGGGTCTGACATCACAGGAAGGAGGATGTGAGTTTCTGCCGCATGTTTAAAATGCCCTGTAAATCTAACAGATATGTTCACTTTTGGGAATCAATTTCATATAAGAGTGGTGTCCTGGTTTTCATGCTGTCCCACCAGAAACTGATCATTCGTAAGTTTACAATATCTACTTGTTTATTCCATTTTATTTACAAGAAACCAGGGCCGGACTGGCCATCTGGCACTTCTGGCAAATGGCAGAAGGGCACAGTGTACTGACAGCGTACACCATGCACTGACACAGCGTGAACTGACAGCCTGTCAGTGCACCTAGCAGGCTTCCTGGTGGCTGGCTCCTCCCCAGGAACCAGCCACCAGATCACATGTGCACGCTGCGCGCTGCACTGTCCAGTCGGCCGGGTCAGAGGAGCGTAGAAAAGAAGAAGAAAGAAGACAGAAACAAGGAAAGAAGATGAAAAGGTAAGTACAGTAAAACGGGAGGGGGGGGGGGGGCAAATAGAGGGTGAAGGATGCCAGAAAAAGGGAAAGGGGGCTAAAGAATGGCACATAGAAAAGAAAAATGGCAGACAGAAAAAGGTGAAATGGGGGGGGGAGGATGGCACACGGGGAAAGGGGGGGAAAGAATGGCACACAGGGAAAGGGCGGGAAAGAATGGCACCCAGAAAAGAAAGAATGGCACCCAGAAAAGAAAGAATGGCACACAGAAAAAGGTGAAACAGGGGGGGGGGGGGGGGGTGGCACACAGGGAAAGTGGGAGAAAGAATGGCACACAGAAAAGAAAGAATGGCACACAGAAAAAGGTGAAACGGGGAGGGTGAGGATGGCACACAGGGAAAGAGGGCTAAAGAATGACACGCAGAAAAGAAAGAATGGCACACAGAAAAAGGTGAAACGGGGGTGAGGATGCCACACAGGAAGGGGTGGGTCAAAGAGAGGAAGAGAGAGGATGCCACACGAGGGGGGGGGGGGTGCTGTATATTCCTACTTGATATTTATATAAACTCACAGTTTATGCAAATATAATTTATTTTGTTAATATGTTTACTCTGTGGCATAATATGATTTGGGGCACTATTGTGGCATAATATGATTTTGGGGCACTACTGTATGGTATACAATTTGGGGGCACTATTGTGGCATAATATCAACTGGGGGCAGTATGGTGGTATAATATCATTTGGGGGCTACTAATTGAAAGTGGGGCTGTTTGGGAAAAAAATAACGTTTATTTATTAAATGTGATTAGGAATTATTTAATGGCAGTGATGGCTGCGGGAAATAGGTATATTTCTTAAACGTAAATGCGATTTAATTTATTGCTGGGGTTGTTTGGAGGGAAGTATATAGGTTTATTTATTAAACGTGAATACTAGTATTTGAATGTTTAAGCTGGAGGGAGGCCTAATTATAAAACATGGGTTGCATTGATTAAACACCAGGGCTGGTTGGAGGTTTCTAAATTACATGTACCCATTTTTTTTTTTCCAAATAGGGCCTCCAGCATTTGAGGATCCAAACAAGCAGCAACTAAAGACACCAGCAGCCACAGGTGGTGAAAGTGACAAGAACACTGATGGGGAATTCCCGAATTTTGGTGACTGTCTTGTTTAGTGAGATTTGGTCCGACTACAAGGACAGTTGGGAGGTAAGTCCCACTTCACACTGTGCTGCTTGTGAAGGCAGAGCTGCGTGTAACTAACAGTAGTGCACACAGTATTGCCTGTGTATTTGTCTAACATTTTGTCTAATATGATAACCATGTTACATAATAGGGGCCCCCTGTCTTAAATACCCCAGGCCCCCCGAGCGTTAATCCAGCTCTGGTTAGGAGGGGGGAGCGGATAGTTGCTCCCAGTCCCTGGATAGGACACATCCTGCAGAGCAAGCTGAGGAGCTCTAAGTCTCACCAAGATGTGGTAATCTTGTGAGACTAAGAGCTTCCCTGCTCACTCTACAGGAAGTTCCCACCCTGATGGATGTCAGCAGCACCAGAAACATAGATAAGTACAGTGGGCTGGGGGTGTCATAATATGCCTGGGGGGAGGGCGTGATAAATGTAATGTATTATTATAATATATGTATCAGTGCCCCATGTTGGCCACACCCACAACACAATGTGGCCACGCCCTTTTCGGCACCACCGCTGCGCGGCGGCTCACGATTTCTTTCCTACTTGACCTGAGGTCGGCCTGTGTACTTTAAATGCCAGGGCTGATTTTTAGTCCCAGTCCGGCCCTGCAAGAAACTATTGTATTATATCTATCTAAGCCATACTTGCCAACGAGAAGTAACTAGAGAATAGACAAGTATGTCTTAAGCATTGTGGATGTAATTTCCATATTAGATTAGACATCATAAATTCATGTCTCTTTGTTCTTATGAATTCACGTGACATAGTTGAACAGGGGAGATCATTAGGTTTATGATAACCCTCATACAAGTAAGTTGTGATAGATCAGTTTGAAGGAAGAACTGAAGCCTTCCTGCATAAGAGTGTCAGCTCTTCACAACAAATCTTGGCGGTAAGGCCAAGTCTGTGTGTGGGATAGACAGTGAGAGCTTTAACAATTTAAACAGACCAGGGGGTACATTTATCAAATTGTGAGTTTGAAAACGTGGAGATGTTGCCTATAGCAACCATTCAGATTCTAGCTGTCATTTTGTAGAATGTACTAAATAAATGATAACTAGAATCTGGTTGCTATAGGCAACATCTCCACTTTTTCCAACCCGCAGTTTGATAAATTTACCCCTAGGTGGTTGTTTTTGATTAACCCTTTATCACACATGTCACACAGGCCCAGGTGAGTGTTAGAATGTAACATCCACCCTTTTCTCATGACCTTCCCCCTTTTCCTTGAAATAAATTCAGTACATGAGATTTGTTTGGTGAAATAAAAGGTCACAGCTTTATTTTAATCAAAGTTTAGAAATGGTGGCAAAGAAAACCAGCAGTGCATCCATCAGCTCCAGCCATAAACGTAAATTGCATCAAGTAAGAAGGGGCATTTCATGCTCCCTGGCACCTCCAGTCCCTGAGGATCCCACCCCCCTTAATCCGGGCTTATTACAAGATCCCCTATAAGGGTGGTATCTAGCCTTTCAGCTGCACTTACAAAGGACGGTAGGACCCTTTCACCAACGCTAGGTGCCCCCACCTGGAACCACAGCCCGCCACCACTAACACCTCAATGTGACCTTCATAACCTTGCCAAATATCTCCTCCATAATAATATCCGACCCCTGATCCGATAAATGTCCCTGTCTTTTGCACAAATGTGACTGGTTAAATTGAATCCTGACATGTCTGACACAACAGCCATCTACCACTCTTACAAATTATTCCACTGCAGAATTCACATTTCTACGTGCCCCATCTACAGAGGGGTCACCCATTGTGTCAAGCCACTTGATCCTGGGTATTATTCGAGTGTGGGGCCATTGACCCCTCACCCATACGATGTCCCTTTTTACTCTCAAAATCAGTTCAATGGATTTTATGTTCCCTAAATAATTCCTAAACACGTAACTAAACAGGGCCCATTGTCCTTCTACACTACCTAGGGCCTAGTGCTATACAACTATAAGGCCTACTGTCCTGCTATCAACAGGTACTTAAGTTCCCTCAAACCACTAGGTCCTAATGCACTGGTACCTGCATCCATAAACAGGTACAGTAAGTGAAGACTTCTTTTCTTTTTTTCCTTTTTTTGGTCTTCCATCTTCTCTTCTGTTTTCTTACCTTATATTTTCACCCTCTTCCAGGGCATGACAGCGGGGCACATCTCCACAACTGTACACTGATTACACATACGCACCTTCCCCTCCACATTCCGCCCATGGAATTGGCCAAACCCTTGTACCATTAAAATGTTTCACAAAATAACTCAACTTCTTTATGTCCTCTTTCATCTCTTTACACAGTCTTAGATAATGATGTGGTCTCTTTGCTCCCTTCGTAGCCTTTTCCAAATTTCTGCAAATATTTCTGCCCACTGGGATCATTCTACCCAGTCCTATCAATGATTGTTACTGTTTCAAAATGACCATGTCCACCTGTGACCGGATGGACCTCCTATGCCACCAGGTTGTGCTGCTGGGGACCAGCTGGGCATTCCCTTGCCACCGTCCCCTGTCTTTATCTCAAATGCATCAACTGTGAACACTATAGGAGGAGCTCTGCTGCACACACCAGGCTCCTTCACCGGCACCTAGAACCGCTTCCTTCTGGGTAACTGCTGCTGCTAGTGTACCCCCCCCCCCCCCGATGGCCACCTGGGCTGGTACCCCTGACCTCTTACTCATACTTGCCAACTTGCTGAAGTTGGCTTCCGGGAGCCTGCCGGGGGAGGTGGGCGTGATGGGGACGGGGCTCCAAAATTTGTGTCATTTTGGCCCCGCTGCGATTCCCGGTGAATCGCAGCATTTTGGACCTAATTCTACCCACTTCACTAGGAAGTGGGCAGAATTCTGCCAGATGTGGGAGATTGTCACACTCTCCCGGGAGTCCGTGAGACTCTCGCAAAATGCGGGAGTCTCCCGGAATGTGGAAAGTATGCTCTTACTATGGATCAGGGTTGCTGTGGATGCTTTCCTCTGGCCTCTCACTATGAACCAGAGCTGCAGGGTAGTGGGCAGAGTGTCCTTAACAGCTCTCCGCCTGGATATATCAGGCTCAATGTGTATAATCAGGAATAAGGACACTTACTAATTATTTAGGATGTAATAAGACACCTCTCAGCACTATGACCTTGTCCCCTGTGCTTGTTTGGCCACAGAGCTCCCAGGTGAATAACAAACATATAGCAAAAAGCACGCAGCCCCTTGAGTCCTGACACGCCGTCCGACTGTTCTAAATGACAGCCGGAGAAGAGCTGAACTGTTGCGCAAGCGCAGCTGTACACACATGTCCTAGCTGTACACACATGTCCTAGCTGTACACACATGTCCTAGCTGTATACACATGTCCTAGCTGTACACACATATCCTAGCTGTACACACATGTCCTAGCTGTATACACATGTCCTAGCTGTACACACATGTCCTAGCTGTATACACATGTCCTAGCTGTACACACATGTCCTAGCTTTACACACATGTCCTAGCTGTATACACATGTCCTAGCTGTACACACATGTCCTAGCTGTACACACATGTCCTAGCTGTATACACATGTCCTAGCTGTACACACATGTCCTAGCTGTATACACATGTCCTAGCTGTACACACATGTCCTAGCTGTATACACATGTCCTAGCTGTACACACATGTCCTAGCTGTATACACATGTCCTAGCTGTACACACATGTCCTAGCTGTACACACATGTCCTAGCTGTATACACATGTCCTAGCTGTACACACATGTCCTAGCTGTATACACATGTCCTAGCTGTACACACATGTCCTAGCTGTACACACATGTCCTAGCTGTATACACATGTCCTAGCTGTACACACATGTCCTAGCTGTACACACATGTCCTAGCTGTACACACATGTCCTAGCTGTACACACATGTCCTAGCTGTATACACATGTCCTAGCTGTACACACATGTCCTAGCTGTACACACATGTCCTAGCTGTATACACAGCCGTCATCACTCAGCACCCGACCTATAGATGGAGCAAGTCATACTGGCAATAAGAATATAACGAAACGCGTGTCGCAGTCTCCCCCACGCACACTGTTATTCTGCTGAATAATAATCCATCATAGAGCTCACCTCAGATATCGCTGTTAGGAAGGCTGCAGTTATGAGCAAGTATCCCAGCACTTGGGTGTATTTATCCCCTGTATATAACATATGTCTGAGGGTATGCATGCCGTAGTGGTTGATGTATGTGTGAGGCCATTTATAGGGGGATCCTTTTAGTCCAGGACTTATAGAAAGGGCAGATGATAGAGTTTAGAGTAAAGTGCACGCTTAGTACTTTTATGAATTATTTTTAATATATATTGTAACACCCCCCTAGTGGTGTTTTAGTTAAACCTTTACCTCAGTGAATTCAGGAGGGGTCACCTAGAGGGTAAGCTAATAGTTTATGAAAAGTTACATAAACAGGTTACCAGGGGGATAACCCAGCCCAGCCTGGAGACTGAGGGAGAGGAAGGAGGGGCTGTCAGCAAGGGGGAGAGGAGAGATGTAGCTGGGGACCTGGGGTGGGAGCTCCCAGGCTCCCCCAGCATTGCCTGGCTGTCTGAGCGTGGTGACTGCGCCAGGGCAAGGAATGTGTGCCCTGGATGAGGGGGAGAACTCCATGCCACTATAGATAACCCAAGAGAGAGGGGGACACTGCGCATGGAAGAGGCCCTGGAGTGAGGGCTGCTACAAGAGGCATGGTAGCTGTAGTGTCAGATCCTGAGGCTGAGAGTACACAGAGTGACGTGTCAGAGCACAGGAGACATTATCCCCGCAGAGGAGGGATGAGCTGCAGTTGAGAGGTGCACAGAGTGTGTCAGAGCTGCATGGAGGAGAGGCTGCCTGCCTATTAGCATCCATGCATGTGCCCCTGCAGAAAGGGTGATCTGCAGTGAGTATGGAGTGCAAGAGACATGTAAATTATGTTATTTAACATCTGGATAACATTAAGAACTGTGCAGGAGGAGTGATAAGATATTTGCAACCATATTCGTATTTCTCCTTAATAACTGTGCTGGAGAGAGTAAGGAGATGTATATATTCTGCAACCATTATGATTATCGTGCTGGAGGAAGAGTGTAAATAAAAGTTCAGTTTGTTATAGAGATGGTCTGGCGCCCAAATTATTGTGACTTCTATTACACTGCACCAAAGTGACATTACCTGTGTCCCACTAACTACAAAGAAACACCTGCATGTGCAGGGACCCCCTGATCATTTACACCCATGCCCATCAGCTAGCCAGGGCTTGAGAAGGAGGTGCACTGTGTACCCTTTGCACCCCACACTACACACAGTGACAGGGGGTTACAATATCAATAAAGATTGCCATTTTATTGTTGTCTATGATAATCACTAAGTGCCTCAGTAATAGACACTTTTTCTTTTCTTCTCTGCTTCCAATTGACCATGTTATGGGTGTGTGAGTGCACCCTTCAATCATATTTAGCTATAATTACCATAAATTTACTAAACTAATGAAGGGTAGTTGATTCACTCGGTGCAGCAAGTGATACGACAGAAATCACGCACCTTAAAGATCCCTATAGCTTGAATGTGCTTGAGCTTGTCCTTACTGTATATTAACTAAAATCCAGTATAGCTTTGAAATGGAGATGAAATACCTGCCCAACTCTCCTTCAGCCCCTATCATGAAGCGGTTCCATGTGTACGTCACGGAGGGGGGGTGCAACTAGAGGAATTTCTCCCTCCTCTTCCACTTCTTCGCCCCTAGCTCTGCTTGACTCCCCCAGGACGATTACCGATCCTGCTCACAATGTTTCTTTGATGCACTATATTATTATAATATAATATTCACTTAAATGTCGTTGTTTGCATTGTTGTGTTTTATTCATTTTCACAATCTGTGGATTCACAACTGCTGTAATACTCATTGAGCAACCACTCCCCCTCCTCTGCGAGGGGATTCCCCGTGCCCCCCCTTTATGTGACGCCTTCATTATTTTCAGCACCACAAATACTTAAAACTTTCAATAAAAATTATTGATGATAAAAAACAAACAAAAAAACTCCTAATACTATAATCATTAATAGAAATATGTTAAAAAAAATATTTTTAAATACATAAATTAGGATGTTCTTAATGCAGACTTACATACAATATGTTCTTATATTCTCTCCTACTTAAATACACATGTTCTAGTGGCTGCATATATGTAAATTATAATACAAACATGATGCCGTCAGTCATCACTATCAGTCCTGTACCTGGTACAAGAGATATGGCTAAAAAAAAACCTCGTACCTAATTGAAGCCCAGGACTTGGATTGTCCGTATCTGTGTTGGTGCCCTCACTGCCCATGGCCGACATTCATCTGCCCCGTCCCTCCCCCGTTGTAGGCTGTTGCGTCATTTGTGTTCACACTTCAATTGCATGTAATTGTGTTCATTGGTATAAGGTCTGTTCCTGAGCATGTGCAGAGTCATTTCACGCAACATACGGCACGCAACGAGACCTAGTTCCAAACCTGTGTGGAAAAGTGCCCCGCGGACCAGCTGCCCGTGAAGAGGGCAAAAAAAGAAGAGGAAAACCACTCACTGATCCAGCGTTCCAGCGATTAATATGTCTTCTCTCTTTTTGCAGGTCCCGGTGGAAGTGGGCAAGTGAGTCAATCAAGGCTCGCTTCCCGCTGCTGGCCAGTCAGTGGCTGGACCGGCGAGCCAATCCTGGCCCTTGTAAGGGCTGTGAGCTACACTGCCGCCCGAAGACCCAGAAGAAGACTCCGGCAAGGTGAACATCGGCGGGGAGCCCTTGTAAGGGCTAAGAGTGCCACAGCCAAGAAGACTCCGGGAGCGCCGAACGGGAGAAGTGGCGCCGACGGCTCCAGGGTCTGGAAGACCCAAAGATAGCGAGTCAAGCTGAGTTTCCTGCGCGGAGCAGGTCAGTATAAATTACTCAATTAGGTAGGGCATAAGGCCTGGGGGCATGTTACAGGCACTAGGCCTGGGGCACAGTTCGGGGTGGCCACTGTAGGAGTTTCTACTGCACAAGGCCCCATAGTTAGGCTACAGGGGGCACAAGGCCCCATAGTTAGTTAGGTAGTTAGAGGGGGCGCAAGGCCCCAGCATTAGACTAGAGGGATACCAGGCCCCATACCTAGAGAGCCAGTAGGGTAGGAGACCCTAGAGTTGAGCAAGGCACAAGGACCTTGTAGTGTAGAAGGGCACGAAACCCATGGAGCAGCGTAGCAGGGCACTAGGCTCTTCAGTGCTAGCGCTCTTGACACTAGTGTCCGAGTTCTTCTGAATAGGAGTGGAATACATTGGAGAACCTTTGTGCAGCAGGAACGTACAAAACGGCAGTTAAAGCAGGTGCACCTGTAGGAACACGTGACACGCCGAGAATGACGGAGAAGTAATCGGGAGTAAACAGTGAGTCACTTGTGTTATCCACAGCGGTAAACTTCCGTGTAATACTCTCAACTCCGTGGACTCAATCTTTAGTCTTGGAACGGGTAAGAAGTCACTATTTCCGTATCTCTGTCAGCCGGACATCTGTTTTTGGACATATTCCGCTGCTTAGGTTAACTCCACTGATTACCAATCTCTCCCTATTGGAGGACAAGTTTGTACAACTTGAGATTATAACTCTTTGTCTCTATACCATGATCTATTTTTGAGGATTTACGTGACCCTCTCACTATCTCTGGACTGCACATTTTTTAGAGAAAGTTACTTTATATTAATCATTCCGTTATCCAATTTCTGGATTGTCTATCATACCACCTTTTAGGAGACCTTATGCAATTCCAATCGTGTATTTTGTATAAATGTCATTGTTTGTACGCCTATATATCTGGTGATTTATTACATTTTTATATCTGAGATTGTACCCAGGTTTTATACATTTTTCTATGTATTTACTTGAATGATCTTTATTACCCCGGCGCCATTTCTATTCTTCATTTCTGGTTTTTAAGGTGTCAATAGCCATGAATCTGCCGCAGGGGATATAAGTGATCCTGTTGAATATCACTATTAGTGTTTTATTTCTTACAAGCACTGGCATATATCAATATTGGAAGAATTTCATTTTGAGTTGCCGAATTAGTGATTGATATATGTATTTTTATATATATAAGGTTTTTATTTTATATTCTATATTACCTACTCCTGAGTGCGCCGAATTATCACCTCTGTGGGTGCTTGGGTCTTCAGTGTAGAGAGGCACAGGCCTCTGGGTAGGGCAGCGATAGGCTCCCGCCAGTGTAGCAGGCCGCCTGCCCTGTAGTGTAGTAGGACATTGGGTCCTTGCCGTTAGAGGGATAGTGGGTCCCTGATGGTTAGCGGGGTAGTAGGCCCTTATAGTTGGTAGTGGGCGGTCGGCCCAGGTCTAGCAGGATGCTAGGTCCCAGGGTAGTGTAGGGGACACTTGGTCCCTTGGTAGTTAAGAAGTAGAGTTCTGGAGCGGTTTACAGAACCCCTTCATCCATCCGGAAGGGCAGAAGTCCTGAGTCCCAGGACAAGGTGGACTTAACAGTCGGGGCTCGGGCTGCGGACGAAGGCCTGTGGAGTACAGAGTCTCAGGACGTGGGAGTGTTCCGTGTGAGGAGAAGCAAGGTACGGTGCATTCCATATTGGTCCCTCGGAATTGAATGAGTATCTGGGGTGTTGGGGAAGGGATTGTTGTTTGTGGCTGTGTCTCCCTTGTTTTACAGCTGCTGGTCGCAAGACAAGGTCTGCGGGAGACCCGGCGAGTGGAAGGGATAGAGGGAGTCGCCGTCGCAGACACGCGTCCGTGAGTAAAGCCGCTGCGAGGGCTGTTCCCTTGGTACACTCACCTTGTGGAGCTGCCCCTCCTGTACTTTCCCCTTACAGTAAAAGACAAGAGCCCTTTTCCCCTGCAGTGTTTTGGGTGCTCGGACATCCCCACCCCTCCCCCAGTGGACCCCTCACACCTGAATCAGGCCCTTCATATTAAAATATATATACATATAACATTTACAAATACTGCCATATCATTAGCTGTCAGTGTGTGGTGGGTACAGGCAGTGTGAGGGTACAGGCAGTGTGAGGGTACAGGCAGTGTGGTGGGTACAGGCAGTGTGGTGGGTACAGGCAGTGTGAGGGTACAGGCAGTGTGTGGTGGGTACAGGCAGTGTGGTGGGTACAGGCAGTGTGAGGGTACAGGCAGTGTGAGGGTACAGGCAGTGTGGTGGGTACAGGCAGTGTGGTGGGTACAGGCAGTGTGAGGGTACAGGCAGTGTGAGGATACAGGCAGTGTGTGGTGGGTACAGGCAGTGTGGTGGGTACAGGCAGTGTGGTGGGTACAGGCAGTGTGTGGTGGGTACAGGCAGTGTGAGGGTACAGGCAGTGTGGTGGGTACAGGCAGTGTGAGGGTACAGGCAGTGTGAGGGTACAGGCAGTGTGGTGGGTACAGGCAGTGTGGTGGGTACAGGCAGTGTGGTGGGTACAGGCAGTGTGAGGGTACATGCAGTGTGTGGTGGGTACAGGCAGTGTGAGGGATATTGAGTGCTGTTTATTAGGGATTTATTGAGGAATAACTGTCTGATATTGGGCAGCATTTGAGTGGTTTTGTGCTTTGATATAATAGTTTCTAGATTTGGGAGAACAGTAACAGCTCTAAAGTCTCCTACAAACCTATATGCCTGTATAGGGGTCTTACAAGGTGATACTGCTGGATAAGAACATCTTGTCTGGAAAGGGCCCTGTGTTACAAACCTCATACCTCTCTGCATTACAGGCCTCGCACCTCCCTGCGTTACAGGCCTCGCACCTCCCTGTGTTACAGGCCTCATACCTCCCTGCGTTACAGGCCTCGCACCTCCCTGCGTTACAGGCCTCACACCTCCCTGCGTTACAGGCTTCGCACCTCCCTGCGTTACGGACCTCATACCTCCCTGCATTACAGGCCTCGCACCTCCCTGCGTTACAGGCCTCACACCTCCCTGCGTTACAGGCTTCGCACCTCCCTGCGTTACGGACCTCATACCTCCCTGCGTTACAGACCTCGCACCTCTCTGCGTTACGGACCTCGCACCACTCTGCGTTACGGACCTCATACCTCCCTGCGTTACAGGCCTCGCACCTCCCTGCGTTACAGGCCTCGCACCTCCCTGCGTTACAGGCCTCGCACCTCCCTGCGTTACAGGCTTCGCACCTCCCTGCGTTACGGACCTCATACCTCCCTGCGTTACGAGCCTCGCACCTCCCTCAGCTCAGAGAATATTGAGGGACTCCTGTAACAATGTAGCTGTGAATTATTACACATGTAACTTTACCTGACAGTAATCACTGGAGTCGTATGATCTGGGACAATGTTCCTATGTGTTATATGTGAAGTGTGCTTCTGTCTCCCAGCAAGTACCTCGTATCCTCCCTCATTCACCCATTGCACACACATCATGCTCTCACCTAATATGACCCATCACATACATCTTATATCTGATATAACTCTCTTACACCACATGCAGCTGAAAGAACAGTCCAGCCTTGTCCTAGCAGGCTTTATTTCATGATATAATGAGATGTTTTAATGCAATAAGAAGCGTTAAATACTTCTGCTCTACCCCAAAGTCTTTCGTGCTCTGCGAGGTGAGGAGACCACCGTCTGTTGCCTCCCCCATGACATGCGTGTGGGGTTGGCCAGACACCGCTGGGAAGCCATACATTCTGGTTGCAGTGTGTAAACAATTTGGACAAGTCTTGTGACCCCTACGTGGTCTCCGCTCAGTCCAGGATGTTTTCTTTCTAGTAACAGGGGAACTTATCTACATGTTGTGCTGCGCTGTGGTATACTGCGGTGCCCTAGAAATAAACAGAATGACGTGTGTATGTGGTAGACACAGCTATGTGTTATATTCAACAGTGTGCTCAGCCCTTACACTCAGCTGTCATTTAACCATAAATCTGTGCACTACTAGTAATCATGTAGCTGCAAACAGAACAATCCTGAATCTTGTAGAAACTTCTGGGTTATTCCTGGGTCCAGGGACAGGATTGGTGAAGCCTCTCATGTATGTATGCATAGCAGTAACACATACTATATATAATATTGGATGTCTACATACAGTATATGTTTAGTCTATGTAGTTTGTCAGCAGTAAAGCAGCGCTCACAGACCCCGGGCGAGCCAGAGAGAAGCAGAGATGTGGGACCCGCCTCAGTCAATGTTTCCATCACCAGTCACTAGCTGGTCTTACACAGTGAAATAATCTGTTACTATGATAATACGCCCTTCATTCTGACAATCTTACAGATATACCCTCCGATCTGACAATAAAATGATTGGGTTGTGGACAGCTCTTCGCTCTTTGTAGGGTCCTGTTCTCCAAGTGTATATTGCGTATTACAGGTTGAATGAAGCGCAGTGTGAGGGTAGTGGAGGCTGCACATGAAATACGTAGAGGGGGCATTATCTGCCATCAGCTCTGCCATCACTTACTCCCTGCTTTGCTTTGGTTGCCAAACTTGGCACTTGGACCTTCAGTTTTTGCCCCTTTCTTGTAACAGCCGGGGTTGCTGGACACTCCCCAGGAACCTGCGCTCGGTGCTGGAGTTTGGGAGGGGGGTGCACTCGGGGAGTTGTGGCGACCGGTCTTCTCTGTCGGGATGGTGATGGGCTGTCGGTCCTGGAGAGGGACTGGCTTCGCGGAGAAGCACTAACTGTTCGTGCTGGGACCACGGGACTTTTGGGCGGCCCACGAATGACCCTCCTTACATTTGTTCTGGAGGGGGTTGGACTGGAAAGGGGTGGAAGTCTCATGTGTAGAGATTTGGGTTTGTGGTCAGGGGAGAGACCGATAGTCCCACATATGGCTGCCCGCGGAAGCTGGTACCTGAAATAAAGAAAAGGCATCAATGAGGAGAAAGACTAATATCATCAACATTTATTTATATAGCGCCACTAATTCCGCAGCGCTGTACAGAGAACTCACTCACATCAGTCCCTGACCCAATAGAGCTTACAGTCTACATTCCCTAACACACAGACAGACTAAGGTTAATTTGTTAGCAGCCAATTAACCTACTAGTATGTTTTTAGAGTGTGGGAAGAAACCGGAGAACCTGGAGAAAACCCCATGCGAGAACATACAAAATAAACATAGATAAACATCTAGGGCCTGATTCATTAAGGAAAGTAAACCAAAAAAAGGAGTAAGTTTTCTCCTGGACAATGCAAGGGGTGCAAATTAGTTGATTATTTTGCAGATGTTGTTCCCTCTGTCACATGGCATTACCATACAGTCTGCTCCCTCTGTCTATCACGTGGCATTACCATACAGTCTGCTCCCTCTGTCTATCACGTGGCATTACCATACAGTCTGCTCCCTCTGTCTATCACGTGGCATTACCATACAGTCTGCTCCCTCTGTCTATCACGTGGCATTACCATACAGTCTGCTCCCTCTGTCACGTGGCATTACCATACAGTCTGCTCCCTCTGTCAGGTGGCATTACCATACAGTCTGCTCCCTCTGTCTATCACGTGGCATTACCATACAGTCTGCTTCCTCTGTCTATCACGTGGCATTACCATACAGTCTGCTCCCTCTGTCTATCACGTGGCATTACCATACAGTCTGCTCCCTCTGTCTGTCACGTGGCATTACTACACAGTCTGCTCCCTCTGTCACGTGGCATTACCATAAAGTCTGCTCCCTCTGTCACGTGGCATTACCATACAGTCTGCTCCCTCTGTCTATCACGTGGCATTACCATACAGTCTGCTCCCTCTGTCTATCACGTGGCATTACCATACAGTCTGCTCCCTCTGTCTATCACGTGGCATTACCATACAGTCTGCTCCCTCTGTCTATCACGTGGCATTACCATACAGTCTGCTCCCTCTGTCAGGTGGCATTACCATACAGTCTGCTCCCTCTGTCTATCACGTGGCATTACCATACAGTCTGCTTCCTCTGTCTATCACGTGGCATTACCATACAGTCTGCTCCCTCTGTCTATCACGTGGCATTACCATACAGTCTGCTCCCTCTGTCTGTCACGTGGCATTACTACACAGTCTGCTCCCTCTGTCACGTGGCATTACCATAAAGTCTGCTCCCTCTGTCACGTGGCATTACCATACAGTCTGCTCCCTCTGTCTGTCATGTGACATTACTACACAGTCTGCTCCCTCTGTCACGTGGCATTACTATACATTCTGCTCCTTCTGTCTGACATGTGGCATTACCATACAGTCTGCTCCCTCTGTCATGTGGCATTACCATACAGTCTGCTCCCTCTGTCTATCATGTGGCATTACCATACAGTCTGCTCCCTCTGTCACGTGGCATTACCATACAGTCTGCTCCCTCTGTCACGTAACATTACCATACAGTCTGCTCCCTCTGTCTGTCACGTGGCATTACTACACAGTCTGCTCCCTCTGTCACGTGGCATTACTACACAGTCTGCTCCCTCTGTCACGTGGCATTACTACACAGTCTGCTCCCTCTGTCACGTGGCATTACCATACAGTCTTCTCCCTCTGTCTATCACGTGGCATTACTACACAGTCTGCTCCCTCTGTCACGTGGCATTACCATAAAGTCTGCTCCCTCTGTCACGTGGCATTACCATACAGTCTGCTCCCTCTGTCTATCACGTGGCATTACCATACAGTCTGCTCCCTCTGTCTATCACGTGGCATTACCATACAGTCTGCTTCCTCTGTCTATCACGTGGCATTACCATACAGTCTGCTCCCTCTGTCTATCACGTGGCATTACCATACAGTCTGCTCCCTCTGTCTGTCACGTGGCATTACTACACAGTCTGCTCCCTCTGTCACGTGGCATTACCATAAAGTCTGCTCCCTCTGTCACGTGGCATTACCATACAGTCTGCTCCCTCTGTCTGTCATGTGACATTACTACACAGTCTGCTCCCTCTGTCACGTGGCATTACTATACATTCTGCTCCTTCTGTCTGACATGTGGCATTACCATACAGTCTGCTCCCTCTGTCATGTGGCATTACCATACAGTCTGCTCCCTCTGTCTATCATGTGGCATTACCATACAGTCTGCTCCCTCTGTCACGTGGCATTACCATACAGTCTGCTCCCTCTGTCACGTAACATTACCATACAGTCTGCTCCCTCTGTCTGTCACGTGGCATTACTACACAGTCTGCTCCCTCTGTCACGTGGCATTACTACACAGTCTGCTCCCTCTGTCACGTGGCATTACTACACAGTCTGCTCCCTCTGTCACGTGGCATTACCATACAGTCTTCTCCCTCTGTCTATCACGTGGCATTACTACACAGTCTGCTCCCTCTGTCACGTGGCATTACCATAAAGTCTGCTCCCTCTGTCACGTGGCATTACCATACAGTCTGCTCCCTCTGTCTATCACGTGGCATTACCATACAGTCTGCTCCCTCTGTCTATCACGTGGCATTACCATACAGTCTGCTCCCTCTGTCTATCACGTGGCATTACCATACAGTCTGCTCCCTCTGTCTATCACGTGGCATTACCATACAGTCTGCTCCCTCTGTCACGTGGCATTACCATACAGTCTGCTCCCTCTGTCAGGTGGCATTACCATACAGTCTGCTCCCTCTGTCTATCACGTGGCATTACCATACAGTCTGCTTCCTCTGTCTATCACGTGGCATTACCATACAGTCTGCTCCCTCTGTCTATCACGTGGCATTACCATACAGTCTGCTCCCTCTGTCTGTCATGTGACATTACTACACAGTCTGCTCCCTCTGTCACGTGGCATTACTATACATTCTGCTCCTTCTGTCTGACATGTGGCATTACCATACAGTCTGCTCCCTCTGTCATGTGGCATTACCATACAGTCTGCTCCCTCTGTCTATCATGTGGCATTACCATACAGTCTGCTCCCTCTGTCACGTGGCATTACCATACAGTCTGCTCCCTCTGTCACGTAACATTACTACACAGTCTGCTCCCTCTGTCACGTGGCATTACTACACAGTCTGCTCCCTCTGTCACGTGGCATTACTACACAGTCTGCTCCCTCTGTCACGTGGCATTACCATACAGTCTTCTCCCTCTGTCTATCACGTGGCATTACTACACAGTCTGCTCCCTCTGTCACGTGGCATTACTACAGTCTGCTCCCTCTGTCACGTGGCATTACCATACAGGCTGCTCCCTCCATCACGTGGCATTACCATACAGTCTGCTCCCTCTGTCATGTGGCATTACCATACAGACTGCTCCCTCTGTCACGTGGCATTACCATACAGTCTGCTCCCTCTGTCACGTGGCATTGACATACAGTCTGCTCCCTCCATCACGTGGCATTACCATACAGTCTGCTCACTCTGTCATGTGGCATTACCATACAGACTGCTCCCTCTGTCACGTGGCATTACCATACAGTCTGCTCCCTCTATCACGTGGCATTACCATACAGTCTGCTCCCTCTGTCTATCACGTGGCATTACCATACAGTCTGCTCCCTCTGTCTATCACGTGGCATTACCATGCAGTCTGCTCCCTCTGTCACATGGCATTACCATACAGTCTGCTCCCTCTGTCTATCACGTGGCATTATCATACAGTCTGCTCCCTCTGTCACGTAACATTACCATACAGTCTGCTCCCTCTGTCACTCTGCATTACTATACAGTTTGCTCCCGGACTATCTGTTTTGTGGGATTACCATACAGTCTGCTCCCTCTGTCTGTTACGTGACCACCAAACACTCTTACCTCTGAGCAGCTGAAGACTCTCTCAGTTTGCTGACACTCGGGCATGGCGGTACTGGAGACCGTATATCTTTTACTGGTGTGATGGGACGTGGAATTCTGCTTCTTGTAGACTCTTCCTTCTTCATGTAGATTGGTTTATCCTTAACAATTTTCCGTGGGATTGAGTCATGTGACTCATGTGTGTCTTCTTCAGATCCTGTTGTGGACAAAGTCTCAGATGTCCTCCTCCTTTCATCACTAGAGGAAGCAGAAGATGAGCCTGCTGAGGCCAACCTCTGTAGTCGGATCTGTCTCTTCTCCATCACAAGTCGAGCTAAGTCCAATTGCTTTGTTTTCTTGTGGAACCTCTCTTTGGCAGAGTTTGACATAGACCTATCTGACCCTGTGTCCTCTTCTGACAGGAACACAGGAATGCGACTCCTAAAACGAAGACCAGTGGCCTGGATGGAAGCTTTGCTGGTGCTAGCTTCAGTTTCATTAAGGCGATTGGTGGAAAGCACAATCTTTTCCGGCTCGGTATCGTCTTTGAAAACAAGGTTCATAGCATCTTTCTCTAATTGTTCTTCAGATTCACCAACTCCGTTAGCAGCATGTTGGTCTGTCTGAATCTCATCTTCATCATTACTTGCTGACATAGCACAGCTGTCAATCTCTCCTGGTTCCACATTTACATTCGGCAGATCAAACTCTTCAGTTTCTTCCTCAATAATTGGCTTGTCAAACTGCCCTGGGATAGAATGATCCTCCAGTCTCATCAGTTGCCCAGTGGAAGACATGATGTTTAAATGTGTCTTTTCTGCAATGTGAACAAATGTGCGTTCTACTTTGGTAAAGGGGGAAGAGGTTGTGGCTGCAGCAGCTGTGCTTAGTGGTTTTGGTTCGGATTTAAGTATGGAAGATAAAGTACCTGGTTCAGACATATCTAACTGACTGCCTGTGGGCTGGGGCTTCTCTCCTTGAGGCGTCAACACAGCAAGCGTTCCCAGGTCAACATCTGGCATCAGTTCATTCGTGACTGGTGACTTTTTCATGTCTCCAGGAGAAAACAGCACTAAGGTCTTTGAACCTTCTTCCAATTCTAGGTCATTCTCCGCCATGGATATTCTCTCTCTTGAATCTTTCTGGTCATCTGCCAGTAGTGTAGAGGGAGCTCCTTCCTGACTCCTCTCGGTACTTTTCTGACTTACATCGCTGCTGGATTTACTTTGGAGGTCTATGTCCTGTCCCAGGATCTCATCCTCCTCTGTCTCTTCCTCCCGTGGAGACCTGCCATTGATGATTATGTGGGGTTCTGGTGCATGCATGGCCGGCAGGACCACACTAGAAAAGTCAACTCTCTTTATCCTGTGTGGAACACGCAGCATCTCCTTGCTATCTGAGATATCCTTCTTAAAGTCTTGGTAGGACAAACTTAAAGGCACCACCTTGGGCAGTCCATTAATATCAAAGTGCTTCAAGTTGAGGACCTGTGTGAAAGGCCACAGAAAGAATATTTATTATAGTAAATACTAATATGAAGAGATGATTTGTAACTGATAATAGAACATCTAATGGGATTAAACAAGAAACATCTAATAACTATGGCTGCTTCAAACCTCCCTGTGACCTGAACATCTAGAGCAGGGGTAGGCAACCTGCGGCTCTCCAGATGTTGTGAAACTACAAATCCCAGCATGCCCTGCCACCTAGCTGCTGGTTATCTACTGGCAAAGCATGCTGGGACTTGTAGTTTCACAACACCTGGAGAGCCGAAGGTTGCCTACCCCTGATCTAGAGGGAATTCAAGTGTTATGTATAGACTAGAAGACAAATCTGTTATTTCTGAATAAGTGAGTACAGAAACTTTCACAATCCTTTCATATATTAAGCAGTGGAAAGGGTTTCATTGCGGTAAAATGTAAATGAAACATGTTTTGTTCAGTTTTATTTTCAAAGAGGTCAACTTTATTTCCACATTTTAAAGAATATAAAAGGATGACAAATATATTAAAATACGACACTTTAACATTTCAACATTCTCCATAATATTGTCCTGTAAGAGATCAGCGAAGCGGTTATGTTTGCAGAGCAGGAGAGGGAGCACGGCCGTAGAACAATAGATACAGTGAAAAACTATAATTAATAAAGCTGTATCTGAAACAGACTAGATTCATTATCGCTGTTAGTGTGACCATAAAATAATATATATAGATTATATATGGACTAGGTGATGACCTATGGCATCCATAAGAACCAACATGAACTGTATAGCATAGTATTGTTTGGTTTGCAGAGGTGACATAAATCCCCACAAGTTGGGAGAGGAACCACAACAAGATCAACCATCCGAACAATGCTGAGCTTTGTGGAGGAGGTTCTATAGATTTGTACCATACTGGACTAAGAGAAGGTGGAAGAGAGTAACGAGGGGTGAGAAATATAGACCACAAACAGGGGATGGCACAAGATATTTGAAAATGGGCAAGATCTCAGTGAAGTGACAAAAATGTTTCACTATTACAGATAAGTCTATGAGATTGAGCGGTATCCTGGTATAATTCCTTTGGAGAAGGAGTAGAATGGTTTGGGTATGAACCACAAAGTATTGTCCACATCTGTACATGAAGAAGGCTGAATTTGAAGCCACAATCTCTAGGATATCTTTGCGGGGAGTAGAACACAAGTAGCTTCTAGAAACAAATGATAACATCATCCCGAAACCCAGGACGACTGGAGAATTTAGACTGGTGTGCCCGCTGTAATAGCTTAGTACAGGCCTGTGGGTGCTCTTTGGGTACAACAGTAGTACTTCCCACAATGTAAGATGAGTTTGGGTACGTTAGATTCATCTACATCATCTGAATCAAAGGATCTAGATAGGGCCTCAGCTTTAGTGCTGTGAGTACCTGGGCATCAGGTCATCTTAAAGTTGAAGAGTTGAGAGAAAAAGAGTCACCACCGAGCCTGTCTTGGACTCAGATGATGGGCTGACTGGAGATACTCCAACATTTTATATCATACAGTCTGCTTTTATGATTAGTCTCCTCTAGCAGATGTCGCCACTCTTATAATGCCAATTTGATTCTTAGTTCCCAATCCTATAATTTTTCTTAGCAGGGAAAAAAGGTGGGAAGTACCCACAAGGATGGAGTTTACCAGAAGCTGCTCCAACCCCCATGGTTGAGAAAAGTCTGACTGTTGCAGGATGGGATTGTGAGAAATCTCTGATTCCAATGTCTAGGACAAGGTCTAATCAAATAACCTTGTTGTACTTGTGATATGCAAATGCTATTTAAAATACAATGATAATTAATTAATTGTATAACTTATGTTATACTGTGTGTGTATTGAAGTGATGTCAGGCATTGGTTGGGGGAAGCGATTTAAGTATAGAAGGAAGAAGTTAATGTTAGGTAGAATGTAAGCTCCAAAGAGCTGAGGATATGTGATGTGAGGCCGGGGCCTTATGGCTCTTATGTATTTATTAACACGAAGCACTTAGCACTAAGCACTTTTTCCACGTTTTGTTGGTGTGTTTATGTCCCGTCTCTTGAGGAGTTTGGGTATAGACCCTTATGACCGACCCTCTCCCAAAGTCATCCAAGGCTTTCTCCTTCTAGCGGCTTTGTCCAACTGCGGGGTCAAGGGGACCACCCAAGCCTTGCTTCAGAGGTGGTCCTGAAGACCCTTGATTCCTAAAGGGCCTTATGACTCCAGAGGTCAGGGATGTAAAGGGGCTGCCCCTAGCATCTTATTATCTGTGTGAATTTGAGCATCTCTGTTCCTGTGGGGATTTACTGTCATTGTTATTCCTTGAGTGGAATTATTGTGTGGAACTCTACCCTTCAAGGACCCACTGAACTGCCATCTGCAGGACGCTGTTACTCACCTGACTATTGTGTATTGTATATTTGGAAACTTGTTGTGTCAAAGTACACCGTCAGTACTAATACTAACACCTGTACACCGTCAGTACTAATACAAACACCTGTACACCGTCAGTACTAATACGAACACCTGTACACCGTCAGTACTAATACGAACACCTGTACACCGTCAGTACTAATACTAACACCTGTACACCGTCAGTACTAATACTAACACCTGTACACCGTCAGTACTAATACTAACACCTGTACACCGTCAGTACTAATACTAACACCTGTACACCGTCAGTATTAGTAGAATGGTGTTGAACCGGTACCTGGTATCGATCCGAGTGATCTAAAGGACTCCGTATCTTCACATTGGTACAGACTGAGAGAGATGTAGGTAGTACCTTGGTTAGACAGTGGGAATAAAACGGACTTGAACTGCATTGAAGAATAGGAGCATGTTATAGAAGCCGGGGTAATCCCAGAATCAGACTACTTGGGTAAGTACACAGAATGTGATTTCTTCTTTATTTGTTTGGCAGGAGACTGTACTTTCAGGAACTGTATTCCCATCAACAGCTACCAATGCCAGTGGATTGGGTATTGGAGTCATACAGATACCCAATTGGTTGACCAAAGCAGCAGAAATAAAGTTCCCTGCTGCCCTAGAATCGAAAAAGGCACCGAAAACAAATTACCCCCTTAGGGATATAAAATTGCACAATCAATGAAAAAGCTACAGAGCTCTGTTTGTCGGGAACACAGGATAATACACCTAGCGAGATCTCCCCAGTACTTCATGGGCTTCTAAGGGTATTGTTTATTAAATGCTCAGGAGCTGCACAGAACAGACACAGATTGTGTTTAAATCCCTTTTCTTGTACTTCAGTTGTCAAACGAGGTCTCTGAACGAGGTACAAGCCAGAAACTGTAACACCGGGCTGGCGCTTGGGTCTTTATGCTGATTTCTGCTCCCCTTATATTACAGATGGATGTGTCTGAATTAAACAATTATTAAAAACCCCAAAGTAACCCATGTTGATTAATTAGGTGAGTAACAAATTTCACTGTGTTTCAGGCTGTGTTCTTCTGAATTTCAGAATTGTAATATTTTCTGCTACAGCAATTTACAAATTCAATTGTAAAGTTAATAAACAATATATTTATTTGCATTTTATATTATAGACTGGACTGAGGAGAGAGATCGCTATGAAACCTTTGGCAATGTTCTCCTGTATGGTCTTAGTTAATTGGTAAGATTAGGGATAAAGATTGAGGGTCATTGGACATGGGCTCTGATCAATACTGCAACCATAAAATCAATTAAAAGTCTGCAAATTTTGCACTTGTCTTGTAAGTCAGTATATTGTAAAAGGAGCTGGAGAGAGCAAAGGCCAGAATGGAGACAACGCAAATGACCATTCCTGAAGATGTCTGAGGGTATACTCAGGGCTGATGGCCGGGTATTTGTTTCTTGGATGAAGGTGCCAATCAACTGCCAAGGCTTCAGATAGAAGACCAATAGACTTGGCATATTCCAGAATCCAGGAAAACACACTTGAAATTAAGGTATAAGGACAAATCTGGATGAGAGTGTTCTATAATGTAGCATTAGAAAATGATAAGGACTCCAGATCGTAGAGGTCTGAAGAGCAAAATCTGAGACAGTGAAAGAACCAAATTTGCATCATAATGAACTGAAAGATCTTTGGAAGGACTCATGTGTTAGGACTAGCTCAGAAGGAGTAGGATCACCAGGGACCGGACTCACCTGGGGCCAGGATTAGTGGGTTTTCATATAGAGATGGGCTTGTAACTCTGGTTAGGCCACCGAAAGGGAGTACATGTCTGCACAGAGGTTCATGACCCAAAACACCACGTACAGCTGCTCCAGATCAGAAACAAAACAGAAAAAGGAGCAGAAAATACCAGGTACACGTGGCAGTTACAGAGTGTTTGCAGCTCCACAGTTTACTTAGGTAACGAGCTGTAGACTGCGCACTGGGGATGAGATTTGTCAGGTGAACCACTGGGATTATACCCAGAATGTTACCCACATTCCAGGGCCTATGTGAATCTCTCTCTGACCTGTATGTTATAAGCAGGAAATGGTGTAATATTATGATTCTTGCATCACTCAGTAGCAAGAAAACAATCACCAGGATGAAGCCCCCGGTCTGGTGGGTTCTGGGATCTGGGTCTCTGCTGTTCCTTGTAACATCTGCAGTGTGTTGTCTTGGTGGACACTGAAGCACTACAGATCCCATCATGCCATGTTTACTGAATTTAAGAATAATTCACTCCCCTACTGGTGGGAATGGACTAGGCAGTAGTTAATGTCCCAATATATAGCCCCTCTTCACCCCCTTATCTCTTTACAATTATATTGCTCCACAAAAGTAAATCTGTGCCTCACTAGGATCACCCCCCCCCCCCCAACATCTCCCCTCCGTTAATGCATCATCTTATACCACAAATACAGAAACTTATGGGCACTAAATACCTGGATGTCTGACAATAACTCTGAGTAGTGTCTGTGAATGAATGTGTCTATATTATGTGTTACCTACATTCACTCCCTCCTATAAACACCGGGATGTCTGATAACTCTGTGAATGAATGTGTCTATATTATGTGTTACCTACATTCACTCCCTCCTATAAACACCGGGATGTCTGATAACTCTGTGAATGAATGTGTTTACTGCGTGTAAGAAGCACACAGGAGAACAAGAAAGGTGTCGCAACCTCATTAATAAATGGAATGGACAGGTGAGGACGTGTTCGAGATGACTTAATTCAAATGTATAAATACATTCATTGAGAATAGATAATAGAAAAAAGATTTATCTAATTAACTTTTCACACCAAGGACCATACAGAGAACGAGAGGTCATCAGCTGTGAATGGCAGAAAGACGGTTTCACCAACAGTGCAGGAAGGGTTCTCTACTGTAAGAGTGGTAGAGCTGTGTAATTCCTGCCCATATGAGGTGGTGTCGGCAGATTCACTAAACAGGATGTATAAATGGTGTCTGTAGCAGTAACAAGAGGACGTCATGTGGGTGGTTAATCCTTGGAATTATGGGATTGCCATTTATTGAGGTTAAACAGACAACTGCCTCCCTGGGGGCTTTAATTTACATTTCTCTGGATCAACACAAATAGAATTAAGAACGGATCAACTTGTCGGACCTGTATCTTTTTTCAAACCATACTAACTATATAACCATTGTGAGAAAAGCACTGGCAAACTAGTGGAACTTGTGTGTGCTCCAGATTTCTGTCCTATGTTTTATAAAAACGCCAAGAAATTTTAGTGTGTTGTTGGAAAGAGAACTTTCCAGTATGTTTGGCTCAAGTAAGAGCTGGTCTAGGGTCCCTGAAGTGCATGGAGGAGAGAGATCGCACCCCAATTCATTTGGGCCACATTGCGTCTTCTGTCCTCCCATTCCGGTAACAAGCTGATTAACAGGCTACATGGCAGTTTATACTGAGAGAGGAACCATTTCTTACAAACTTTGGACAAACTTGCTTTTTACTGAGTGTGGGACTCCCCCCTCACCCCGATAAGAGAGGAAAGTATGTGCGAGTTAGAGATGGACAGGCTATCCTATTGGTTTTTTATGTTTTATAACTGTTCAACTTTACAGAACTGTAACTATATAACTAAGAAACGATAGTAAACTCAGACATTTCAGTTTAATGGGTATTAGTGACATTTCGATCAGTGGTTCTCAGATTCTTTTCACCGAGACTCAGCACCAAGAACCATGCGGTACCTGTGTAAAACCATTATATTCACTGGGAGCGGAGTACAAATTCCATATTATCTCACATTTATAATACATTGTATCCAGAAAACCAATATCATACATAACAAGCCACATGTATCTCTTCTTAGCGTCTCCCATGCTTACAGTACATGGCCTCACAAGTTAATGAACACTGATCCGTGGGTAGAAGACAAGCAGCTTTATCATGTCATGTTTACTGTAAATCTCAGTTGAGCCACAAACCAACATAAGACGGAGCTGTAACTGACTTGGGCTATAGGTGCAGATTTATATGGGGAAGGGGGTCAGGGCAAAACTGGGACAGATACAGCGGGGCCCAGTGCAATGTGGGGCAGATACAGGGGAGGACAGAGTGCAATGCGGAGCAGATACAGGAGGGACCCAGTGCAATGCGGAGCAGATACAGGGGGGGACCGAGTGCAAGGCGGGGCAGATACAGGGGGGGACCCAGTGCAATGCGGGGCAGATACAGGGGGGGGGACCCAGTGCAATGAGGAGCAGATACAGGGGGGGACCCAGTGCAATGAGGAGCAGATACAGGGGGGGGACCGAGTGCAATGCTGGGCAGATACAGGGGGGGACCCAGTGCAATGAGGAGCAGATACGGGGGGGGGGGGGACCCAGTGCAATACGGAGCAGATACAGGGGGGGGGGGGGGACCCAGTGCAATGCGGAGTAGATACAGGGAGGGACCCAGTGCAATACGGAGCAGATACAGGGGGGGACCCAGTGCAATGCGGAGCAGATACAGGGGGGGACCCAGTGCAATGCGGAGCAGATACAGGGGGGGACCGAGTGCAATGCGGAGCAGATACAGGGGGGGACCCAGTGCAATGCGGAGCAGATACAGGGGGGGACCCAGTGCAATGCAGAGCAGATACAGGGGGGGACCCAGTGCAATGCGGAGTAGATACAGGGGGGGACCCAGTGCAATGCGGAGCAGATACAGGGGGGGACCCAGTGCAATACGGAGCAGATACGGGGGGGGGGGGGGACCCAGTGCAATACGGAGCAGATACAGGGGGGGGGGGGGACCCAGTGCAATGCGGAGTAGATACAGGGAGGGACCCAGTGCAATGCGGAGCAGATACAGGGGGGGACCCAGTGCAATGCGGAGCAGATACAGGGGGGGACTGAGTGCAATGCGGGGCAGATACAGGGGGGGACCCAGTGCAATGTGGGGCAGATACAGAGGGGGACCCAGTGCAATGCAAGGCAGATACAGGGGGGGGACCCAGTGCAATGCGGAGCAGATACGGGGGGGGGGACCGAGTGCAATGCGGAGCAGATACAGGGGGGGACCCAGTGCAATGCGGAGCAGATACAGGGGGGGACCCAGTGCAATGCGGAGTAGATACAGGGGGGGGACCCAGTGCAATGCGGAGCAGATACAGGGGGGGGACCCAGTGCAATGCGGAGCAGATACAGGGGGGGACCGAGTGCAATGCGGGGCAGATACAGGGGGGACCCAGTGCAATGCAGGGCAGATACAGGGGGGGACCCAGTGCAATATGGGGCAGATACAGGGGGGACCCAGTGCAATACGGGGCAGATACAGGGGGGGGGGGACCTTCCACTCCATATAGAGGCACTATGTGCCATTTTTCCCAAATTATTTTGTTCCTAAACTTTCCTCCTACTGATTTACACATGTTCTGCAATACTACTTCTTGTACAACACTAATGCCCCCCGACAGCCCAGTTTGGGTGCTCACATGACATGGAGGTGTGGCTTGTAGTTTGTGCTGTTCACATGACGTGGAGGTGTGGTTTGGGTGATCACGTGATGTGGAGGTGTGGTTTGGGTGCTCACATGACATGGAGGTGTGGCTTGTAGTTTGTGCTGTTCACATGACGTGGAGGTGTGGTTTGGGTGCTCACATGACGTGGAGGTGTGGTTTGGGTGCTCA
Organism: Mixophyes australis; assembly: GCA_036250195.1. Taxonomy (NCBI): domain Eukaryota; kingdom Metazoa; phylum Chordata; class Amphibia; order Anura; family Limnodynastidae; genus Mixophyes; species Mixophyes australis. Next base: position 376,200,129 of record JAVHZZ010000003.1, read on the forward strand.
CATGACATGGAGGTGTGGCTTGTAGTTTGGGTGTACAATATCTCGTTACACGTGGTATCTTTGCACTTTTTATTATTGCATACAATACATTTTTCTCTCTTTGCGTCCATGGAAACAATCTGCGAGGAAGCATCACTTCTGCTGAGAGATCAACTAATTGATTCCTTTGGATATTGTAAAAATTCTACTAAATAATTTACAAAAAAACAAAACAATTATACTGTAAGTCCCCATCACACGATGCTGCTACCTGTGCAATAACAGTGACGCACCACAGAGGCAGCGAATCAGAATTCACTTCCATTTCTCAGGTATCGCACATCATGTAGATCTTCCAATAGGAACGATGCATGCACCATACGATCAGATACAGTCACTCTGATTGGCTCAGAATGTTGTCATGGAAACACCGAACCTCTTCTACACAACACTGGAACATTCCATTCAGCCACATTCTGCGGGGGATAGTAGCTCACAGTTTAACCTCAAGTGCACATTATTTTTCTTTCCATAAGTCCATACATGAAATAAAAGTTAGCGGGTCAGCGGCCTCCGTGATAAAATCTTTTTTCCCGTCACAAAAGAGGTGGGTGCCACTGACCCTATAACTTTCAGCAGCAGCATCAATTTAAAGTCAAGCTCAATGAGGGGAGCGCTGGGTAACAGACAAAGTCTCCCCTCCTCAAGTGAGGTCTGCGTGTGTGATAATCTCCTACATACAGTCCATGTAAGGCTGGAGCAGCGTCCGTCTCCGGGGTCTGCAAACATACGCAGCTTATAGTCATACCAACAGCACAGGCCCGTGCGCTTATATGTTGTATGGAGCGCATATAGAATAACAGGAGCAGTTATAGGCAAGCGTTATATTGGGGATAGTGAGCGGTAATATAGAATGGGAGGAGTTATAGGGATGGGTTATATGGGACAATGAGAGGAGGTATAGAAAGGGGTTATATGAGGAAATGGGAGGAGTTAAATGGAGTAATAGGAGAGATTGTAGGAAGGGGTTATATGGGGCAATAGGAGGAGTTATAGGGAGGGGTTATATGGGGCAATAAGTGGAGGTATATGGAGGGGTTATATGGGGTAATGGGAGGAGTTATAGGGAGGGTTTATATGGGACAATAAGTGGAGGTATAGGGAGGGGTTATATGGGGTAATGGGAGGAGTTATAGGGAGGGGTTATATGGGACAATGGAAGGAGTTATAGGGAGGGGTTATATGGGGTAATGGGAGGAGGTATAGGGAGGGGTTATATGAGGTAAGGGGAGGATGTATAGGGAGGGGTTACATGGGACAATGGGAGGAGGTACAGGGAGGGGTTACACGGGAGGAGGTATAGGGAGGAGTTACATGGGAGGAGGTATAGGGAGGGGTTATATGGGAGGAGGTATAGGGTTGGGTTACATGGGAGGAGGTATAGGGAGGGGTTACATGGGAGGAGGTATAGGGAGGGGTTATATGGGAGGGGTTATATGGGAGGAGGTATAGGGAGGAGTTATATGGGAGGAGGTATAGGGAGGGGTTATATGGGAGGAGGTATAGAGAGGGGTTATATGGGAGGAGGTATAGGGAGGGGTTATATGGGAGGGGTTATATGGGAGGAGGTATAGGGAGGAGTTATATGGGAGGAGGTATAGGGAGGAGGTATAGGGAGGGGTTATATGGGAGGAGGTATAGGGAGGAGTTATATGGGAGGAGGTATAGGGAGGAGTTATATGGGAGGAGGTATAGGGTTGGGTTACATGGGAGGAGGTATAGGGTTGGGTTACATGGGAGGAGGTATAGGGAGGGGTTACATGGGAGGAGGAATAGGGAGGGGTTATATAGGAGGAGGTATAGGGAGGGGTTATATGGGAGGAGGTATAGGGAGGGGTTATATGGGGCGAGGTATAGGGAGGGGTTATATGGGAGGAGGTATAGGGAGGGGTTATATGGGGCGAGGTATAGGGAGGGGTTATATGGGAGGAGGTATAGGGAGGGGTTATATGGGGCGAGGTATAGGGAGGGGTTATATGGGAGGAGGTATAGGGAGGGGTTATATGGGAGGAGGTATAGGGAGGGGTTATATGGGAGGAGGTATAGGGAGGGGTTATATGGGAGGAGGTATAGGGAGGAGGTATAGGGAGGGGTTATATGGGAGGGGTTATATGGGAGGAGGTATAGGGAGGGGTTATATGGGGTGAGGTATAGGGAGGGGTTATATGGGAGGAGGTATAGGGGGGGTTATATGGGGCAAGGTATAGGGAGGGGTTATATGGGGCAAAGGGAGGAGTTAAATGGAGTAATAGGAGAGATTGTAGGAAGGGTTATGTGGGGTAAGGGGAGGTGTTATAGGAAGGGTGGGGATTGAGGCTAATGGGAGGGACTGTAGTTATATGGGATTATGGGAGAAGTTAGAGGGAACGTTATATGGAGTAATTGGAGGAGGGAGAATATATAGGGTTATATGAAGGAATATCAGGGCTTAGAGTGACAATATAAAACAACATTCAGAGACCAGCCATATAAACAATAAGAAACAAGACAGAAGATCCTGCACTACACTGATGGGTTAGTAATGCTCAGTAACACTATATGCTGCTGTATGTTTACATGGCAGAGTACCTCTCTATATAGAGCCCTTGTTCCTATAGGGGCTTACAGTGCATTATAAGGATTAGCAGGACTGTTAGTATAGGGGCAGGCAGGTGGCGCAGGCTTGGGGTGTGAGACATGCATGCAGTTTGCTGTGCTCAGGTCCATCTTCCTTCCGCAGTGCAAATGGTCTCCCAGAGACCGGTAACTGAAAGAAGACTCCATACTCCATCATAGTGCATGTTGGGGCTGGCTTGTATCCATGACTCTAATCTCCATCCATCAGCACTACGGTCGCTGTAATGCAGCAGAAGGTGAGACAGGTTTCTGTGCTGGTAAAGGAAGGTGATAGAGGGGAGAAATATATAGAGACATTGTCCAGTTGCTGACTCTATCACAGAGGATGCTCCGTACAGCTCCTACGCCCGGACAATGATGGATTCCCTCTGCAGTCCCCAGCGCAGGCAGACAATGTACAGAGCCAGCTTCATGGAGCAATAATTCGTTATCAATGAAGGGGTGAGATCCTCAGTACTCCGAAAGAAAGATGAGATGGGAAGATCCGAGATGTCGATGCGTGGGCACAGCCTTCATGAGTGTTCTTAACGACCTCTTGTATTTTCATCCATCCCCTGGCCCTTAACGCCTCACATGGATGATCCTCCAGCACTATGTTTTGTGTGTGAAGCGCGCCCACACCTGCTGGAGCTGGGAGCGGGAGATACGCAGCACTGAGGGCACTAGTCTGTGATTGCCACCTGGTAGTGGTGGGTGCCGGCGATGGGGCAGACGTACGGGACTGCTCTCCGCAGAGCGGCTCCGCTGGATGAAGGTGCCTGCAGAGTGAGGATAATGTTCTGTCTCCAATGTAGAGGATGAGAAGACGGAAGACGCCAGTCTACGGAGGGGGCTGTACCTCGGCATAGGGTGCTGGGAGAGCCTGTCCTCCTCCAGCTGAAAAACATCAAGAAGAGCGGAGGGAAAGGAGTCAGGCAATGATGAGACTTGCTTCCTGCTTCTAGCTACGTGTTGCGTTAAGTGCATGCTTTGGGCGTCTTCGGGGAGCCCCCTGTATCATGAGCCTGCACCACCTGCCCCTCCCCAATGGGCTTCCCTTACGGAAGAAGTAAAGCTGCTTAGTCAGTCCCTGCGCTGGGGGAGGGTGGGAACAGAGGAGCGGCTTTTGCTGTAGTAAACTGTACATAGTATAAAACCACAAGAAACAGAAATAACCCCGACACACACAGACATATCAGTAGAACAAAACAGGTTTCCTTGTGCACTAAGGATACAGTGATGAGTGTAAACCAGGTTCACAATCTCCCCTCTAAGTGCAGTCACAGGGGTCTGATTCTGTAAGTTTCATTTACATTTCAGCCAGTGAGTGGCCACTAACAGGTGAACACTGACAGGCGGAAGCAGCTTCAGGAAAAATTATTAGATAAGAAGAATGGAGTTTTAGTGGCTAAATACATGTAATCTGTCCTGACAAGATCCCTTCCACAAGCACAGTATCACCTGGTAACACGACCAATGCTCTGTAAGATGGGATCTTTCTGCTTCCTGTAAATGTATCATCTTGTGTCACTATGTACATCGTGTTCTCTTCCAGTATAGAATAGATTAAGGAACATTTACACTTTGCTGAGTAGGGTTCAGAAACTAACCCACCGACTTACTATAGGGGGTAAATTTATTAAGCTGCAGGTTTGAAAAAGTGGAGATGTTGCCTATAGCAACAAATCAGATTCTAGCTGTCATTTCATTCGTACATTCTACAAAATGACAGCTAGAATCTGATTGGCTGCTATAGGCAACATCTCCACTTTTTCAAACCTGCAGCTTAATAAATTTACCCCTAGAGGAGTCCTTTACATATTTGTGTGACATTTTTATTCTGCACATCAAAACTAGATAATACTGTCTCTATTAGACGTCTCATAATAATGGAGAGAAACATAAACCCTAACTCGGACTTAGGAGGCCAGAATATGTTTCTAGTCCTTCAGCTCTCAGAGGTACGAGACACCCAAGCTGCTCTATCTTTCGCTTTAATAATAAGGCAATATTCACACCTGGCCCTTCTATCATCTCACATAAATGTCACTAGAATTGTGCTCCATTCCCTCCTCATCGCTCATCTGGACAACTTCATCCTAAGGTATACATACATACACATAATACAAACATATACATGCTAAAACACAACATTACCTAAATACTATATATTATAAAGTAAAATATATAACTAGCATTACTTAAAAATAGTTATCATGAATAGCCTATCCCATCTACGCCTCTTCCTAATGTCCATCTCCTCTAAGCCTGTCCCCAATGTCCATCCCATCCACACCTCTCCCCGATGCCCGTCCCATCCACGCCTCCCCCCGATGCCCGTCCCATCCACGCCTGCCCCCGATGCCCGTCCCACCCATGCCACTCCCTGATGTCCATCCCACCCACACCTATTCCTGATGCCCATCCCACTCCCTGATGCCCGTCCCATCCACAACTCTTCCTGATGCCCGTCCCATCCACAACTCTCCCCGATGCCCGTCCCATCCACAACTCTCCCTGATGCTCACCCACACCTCGATCCATTGCACATAGTGAATACTTATCCATGATGCCTGTCCCATCCACGCCTCACTCTAGTGCATTCCCCAAGCACGCCTCTCCCCAGTGCCCTCCCCATCCACGCCTCTCCCTTATGCCCGTTCCATACAGGCCTCTCTTCCATGCCCGTCCCATCCACGCCTCTTCCCTATTTCCGTCCCATCCACGCCTCTTCCCTATTTCCGTCCCATCCACACCTCTCCCCCGATGCCCGTCTCACCCACGCCTATCCCTGATGCCTGTCTCACCCACGCCTATTCCTGATGCCCGTCTCACCCACGCCTATTCCTGATGCCCGTCTCACCAACGCCTATTCCTGATGCCCTTCTCACCCACGCCTATTCCTGATGCCCTTCTCACCCACGCCTATTCCTGATGCCCTTCTCACCCACGCCTATTCCTGATGCCCGTCTCACCCACGCCTATTCCTGATGCCCTTCTCACCCACGCCTATTCCTGAAGCCCTTCTCACCCACGCCTATTCCTGATGCCCGTCTCACCCACGCCTATTTCTGATGCTCGTCTAACCCACGCCTATTTCTGATGCTCGTCTAACCCACGCCTATTCCTGATGCTCGTCCCACCCACGCCTATTCCTGATGCCCGTACCACCCACACTGCTCCCCGATAACCGTCCCACCTACACCTATTCCTTATGCCCGTCTCACCCACGCCTATTCCTGATGCCCGTCTCACCAACGGCTATTCCTGATGCCCTTCTCACCCACGCCTATTCCTGATGCCCGTCTCACCCACGCCTATTCCTGATGCTCGTCTAACCCACGCCTATTCCTGATGCCCGTCTAACCCACGCCTATTCCTGATGCTCGTCCCACCCACGCCTCTCCCTGATGCCCGTCCCATCCACACCTCTCCCTGATGCCCGTCCCATCCACAACTCTCCCGGATGCCCGTCCCAATCACGCCTCTCCCTGATGCTCACCCACACCTCAATCCATTGCACACAGTGATTACTTATCCATGATGCTCGTCCCACCCACGCCTCTTCCCAGTGCCCTCCCCATCCATGCCTCTCCCCAGTGCCCTCCCCATCCACGCCTCTCCCCAGTGGCCTCCCCATCCACGCCTCTCCCCAATGGCCTCCCCCATCCACGCCTCTCCTCCATGTCTGCCCATCCACGACTCTCCCCGATGCCCATCCCTTCCAAGCCTCTCCCTGATGCCCGTCTCATCCACGCCTCTCCCTGATGCCCGAACCAACTACGCTGCTCCCTGATGTCCGTACCATCTACAACTCTCCCCGATGCCCGTCTCATTCATGCCTCTCCCTGATACTCACCCACACCTCAATCCATTGCACATAGAACCGTCTCTCCACCTACCTCTCTGAACACTCCCTCCTTGACCCTCTCCAATCAGGCTTCCGCCCCCTCCATTCCCCTGAAACTGCCCTGGCTCAAGTTACGAACGATCTCCTCTCGGCTAAAGCCATGGGCCACTACTCCCTCCTGATTCTCCTCGACCTCTCAGCGGCCTTTGACACCGTTGACCACCCCCTCCTGCTTCACACCCTTCAGTCCATTGGCCTCTCCGGTACCGTCCTCTCCTGGTTCACCTCTTACCTTGCCGACCGTTCCTTCTCTGTTTCCACCTCTGATTCTCTCTCCCCCTCTTCCTCCCTTCCAGTCGGGGTCCCTCAGGGCTCTGTCCTTGGACCCTTACTATTCTCACTATACACCTCTTCTCTGGGTGCACTCATCAGCTCCTTCGGCCTTAAGTACCACCTTTATGCTGATGACACTCAACTCTACCTTTCCTCTCCCGATCTCTCTCCCTCCCTTCTCTCCAGGGTATCCGCATGTCTCTCTGCCATCTCCTCCTGGATGTCCTCTAGATTTCTTAAACTCAATCTTGCTAAAACTGAACTCATTGTCTTTCCTCCCTCTCGTACCTCCTTCCCCTCTGACCTCTCCATCACTGTTGACAACTCATCTATCTCCCCTGTTCCCCAACTCTGCTGCCTAGGTGTCATCCTCGACTCCTCTCTCTCTCCTTTGCCCCTCACATTCACTCTCTCGCCAAATCCTGCCGTTTCCAGCTTTGCAACATTGCCCGCATTCGGCCCTTCCTCTCCCAGGATGCCACCAAATCTCTCGTCCACTCTCTGATTATCTCCCGCTTGGACTACTGCAACCTTCTTCTTATCGGCCTCCCCCTCTCTCATCTCGCTCCCCTTAGATCTGTACTTAACGCCACTGCTAGGCTTATTTTCCTCTCTCGCCGTTCCACCTCTGTATCCCCACTCTACCAAGCCCTTTACTGGCTCCCCTTCCCCTACAGAATCCTTTTCAAGCTCCTCACTCTGACTTACAAGGCCCTCGCCAACTCTACTGCTCCCTACATCTCTAACCTTATCTCTATTCACACTCCCTCCCGCTCACTGCGATTGTCCAACGATCGTCACCTCTCTTCCCCTCTGATTACCTCCTCTCACGCACGTATCCAAGACTTCTCCCGCGCCGCTCCCCTCCATTGGAACAAGCTCCCCCGCTCCATCAGAACTTCCCCTAATCTGTCCTCTTTCAAATGAACATTAAAAACCCACCTTTTCCTTAAAGCCTTCCAGTCTCATGCCTAAACTCCCACCGGTCGGCTACCTCTCTTTCTCATCCCTTCTTCCCTTCTCCCCCTTCCTCGACTCCGTCTCCATTTCTCCTGTCTCTCCGTCTCATCCATGTGTCTGTCTGTCTTCCCCTCCCTTTAGATTGTTCGCTCCTTTGAGCAGGGCTCTCCTACCTTCTGTTTCCATCACTTTTAACTGCGCTCTCCAGCTACTCAGCTCACCTCCTCTCAGTCCCTCTGCCTCCTCTCGCTTCTCTCCGCTCCCCTCCCCTCAACCGGTCATCCGTGTCCACCCTCTTAGGCCATAGTTACCTGCCTATACTCACTTTTCCCCTCCCTCCCTCTCTTTCATGCTGTGCCTGAGCCCCCAGAGTTATAGTGCTTACTGTTACTTGTACTGTGCTGTTTCACCTGTACTGTGCCATTGTTTGTCCTTGTACGGCGCTACGGATACTTTGTGGCGCCCTATAAATAAAAATTAATAATAATAATAATAATAATAATAATAATTACTTATCCATGATGCTCGTCCCACCCACGCCTCTTCCCAGTGCCCTCCCCATCCACGCCTCTCCCTAGTGGCCGTTCCATCCACGCCTCTCCTCCATGTCTGCCCATCCATGACTCTCCCCAATGCCCATCCCTTCCAAGCCTCTCCCTGATGCCCGTCTCATCTACGCCTCCCCCCTTCTGATGCTCGTCCCACCCACGCCTATTCCTGATGCCCGTACCACCCACACTGCTCCCCGATAACCGTCCCACCTACACCTATTCCTGATGCCCGTCTCACCCACGCCTATTCCTGATGCCCGTCTAACCCATGCCTATTCCTGATGCCCATCCCACCCACGCCTCTCCCTGATGCCCGTCCCATCCACAACTCTCCCGGATGCCTGTCCCAATCACGCCTCTCCCTGATGCTCACCCACACCTCAATCCATTGCACACAGTGATTACTTATCCATGATGCTCGTCCCACCCACGCCTCTTCCCAGTGCCCTCCCCATCCACGCCTCTCCCCAGTGCCCTCCCCATCCACGCCTCTCCTCCATGTCTGCCCATCCACGACTCTCCCCGATGCCCATCCCTTCCAAGCCTCTCCCTGATGCCCGTCTCATCCACGCCTCTCCCTCTAATGCCCGTCCCAACCACGCCTATCCCTGATGCCCGTACCAACTACGCTGCTCCCTGATGTCCGTACCATCCACAACTCTCCCCGATGCCCGTCTCATTCATGCCTCTCCCTGATGCTCATCCACACCTCAATCCATTGCACATAGTGATTACTTATCCATGATGCCCGTCCTTTATATGCCTGTACCATACAAGTCCCTCCCCAATACTGATCCCATCCACATCTTTCCACGGTGCCCATCACACTCACACCACTCCCTAAAGCCCATCTCATCGTCTCTCCCTAATGACCATAATATCAATAACCTATCCCTGATCCCTATTTTATCCATGCCTCTTACAGATGCCCATCCCATCTATTCTGTACAGAGGCAGATTATTAAAGGGGCAGAGCAAGTATGTGACCTGAGCCCAGATGAAATTCCAGCACTGTTAAACAAAAATTAACCTTTAAATAAAAATACAAAGCTTTACATGAAACCTACATTTGTTAAGTGTAAACCTGGCACTTGGTGTAAGACATGATTGTGTCTTAGGGCAGCTGGGAGCTGTTGGAGAAGTGTATAAAAATAAGTAGAGTTTCCAAGCAAGGAGATCACAAAGTACAAACAGAAAAATGATCAGTAGTCCAAATCTTCATGTGATGCCGTGAGTCAGGAGGTCTCACAGATAATGCACAGCTGCCACAGAAGAGACAAGTGTTGCAGGAGGCAAGAAGGCAAAGTCAGCAGTGGTAACGCAGCAGAAGGAGCTGCCGGGCAATCACCACAGGGGGCAGTATACAGCAAGAAAGAGCTGCAGTACCTGTACAATCACCACAGGGGGGCAGTATTCAGCAGCAACAAGAAAAATGGCATTTGATGGTATTTTTACAAATATAAGGCCTGATTCATTAAGGAACTTAAGCAAGAATTTACTTTTCTGGACAAAACCATGTTGCAATACAAGGGGTGTAAATTAGTTATTTTGCACATCTCTGCTACTGATTTTGCCTCCTTTTTCTCCTCCAAAATTGAGGCCATCCGTCTTGATATCTCCTCCTCCCTTTCCTCTCTTGCCCCCCTCTCCGCTCCTCCCTCCCCCCGCTTCCCACCATGGTGCTCCTTCCGCCCTACTTCGGGCGATGAAGTCCACTCCTTCATTCTTTTCTCTCCCCCGTCTACCTGCCACCTGGATCCCATCCCCTCTCACCTTCTTCGCTCTCTCTCCCCCACTGTCTGCGACTACTTAGCTCACCTCTACAACTTGTCTCTCTCCACTGGCACTGTTCCCTCCTCCTACAAACATGCCCTTATCTCTCCGATTCTCGAAAAACCTAATCTTGATCCCACCTCATTTGCCAATTACCGCCCCATTTCTCTTCTCCCTTCGCCTCCAAACTCCTCAAGCGAATTGTTTGCAATCGCCTCACCTGTCACCTCTCTGACTATTCCCTCCTTGACCCCCTCCAATCTGGCTTCCGCCCCATCCACTCTACTGAAACCGCCCTAACCAGTGTAAATAATGATCTCTCTGTTAAATCCAGGGGTCACTTCTCCCTGCTTATCCTCCTGGACCTATCTTCAGTCTTTGACACCATCCTCTTGCAGACCCTTCACTCTCTCGGCCTCTCATGTTCTGTCCTTACTTGGTTCACCTCATACCTCGCTAACCGCTCTTTTTCTGTATCCATTTCCGGTTCATCCTCCCACCCCCCTCTGCCCTCCCAGTAGGAGTCCCTCAGGGCTCTGTTCTTGGCCCTCTACTCTTCTCACTCTACACTTCCTCCCTTGGTGCTCTCATCACCTCATTCGGCATTCAGTATCACCTATACGCCGATGATATTCAACTTTACATCTCTTCTCCTGATCTCCACCCCCTCTCTCTCTCGTGTATCTGACTGCCTCCTGCCATCTCCTTTTGGATGTCCTCACGTTTTCTCAAAATTAACATTGCTAAATCCCAACTCATTGTTTATTCAAGCATATCACCATCATGTGGCCCTGTATTCCTGCTTTCATACATCCTATATCTCAGACTGCAGACAGAATTGGAGCCACTGGAATCATGCTCAGTATAGTAGAAGTTCTCACCTAGGGATGCTGAGAACGTCCATCTTCTCAATCACTGGAAGGCAGAGGTGGGTCTGCTCTTCTTTTTACTATAGACCCATTTCTGAGGTCATTACAGGAGTATGGATTCAAAGGGGTTACGCCTCCCCCACTAGTCATGTGACCTAGTCTCAGGCCGCAGTCACATGACTATGGAGGTGTCCAAGCCTCATGAGGTCCATCTGTGGCCATCAGATGCTGTTCAGAGGACTCTGGTGAACCTTGAAGAATGAAGATCTATGGACACCGCATGGTAATCTGCCTCTTCTCATATCAAGGGTTACATTTAGGAGGAAAATTAATAACAAGTTGAACTGGGAGGAGAAATTGGAAAAACATGATTGCAAAGGCTTCACAGTTAAAGAAGTGGTGGTTAGACATCAGGGGGTAAATGTAATAAGCAGCGGATTCTGCGAGACATTGTCGCAGAATATTGGCAACTTGCAGAATCTGCCGCTTAATACATTTAACCCCCCCCCCCCGGGGGTACATTTATCAAGCTGCATCTTTCCGGCGGGTTTGAGAAGTGGAGATGTTACCCATAGCAACCAATCAGATTTTAGCTGTAATTTTGTAGAATGTACTAGATAAATAACTAGAACCTGATTGGTTGCTATAGGCAACATCTCTACTTTTCAAACCTGCCGGAAACGGGTTGATAAATTTAACCCCTGGAGTCTTGTTTTTTGTATATTGCTGATATCTTTTCCTTTTGCAGAATCTTTTTCAGCTAGGCCGTTTCGGGAGGGAGCAGGTTAAAGACAGCTCCAATAAAGAGAGCAATACTCACCTGCCGCACAAGATAGTATTTGGGATATGTTGAATAGAAGGGTCCACACTGTGCGTTAATGGTATCAGGAATTGAATTTCTTATAATGATTGAGGCTCCTTAGTATGTATTGCACAGGGAGATCTTCACTAGAGTTAATTTGAAATTCTTAAATGATTGAATTGTCCTGTATTGCAGAATCTACCACTGATAACACTTAACTGGATGTTGTGAAAACAGGAAAATATGGAAGGAAATTGCAGGCAGACTTAAGGTCAGGTTACATTTTCCAAAATAGTCCGTTATGGTCCATGGCGTGCGAATAACTATAAATAGTATCCATAGAGAAACAGTATATCTGGTTATAATTATTGCACAGTATAACCACTGGCATAGGAAAAACAAAGCATCGAATGTACATTGATTTTTAACAAACTCACATCCGTCCATAGATCTGTTAATCTGCAATTCCAGAACGCTGGTATCCATCCTCTGATACTAGGCTCCTATCAGGGACTGTACCTCAGACACACTCCTAGACCTCTCTGTCTCTTCCTTTGATGCTCACACCATCTGTTTCTTCCCCCACTCAGTGTCCCAACTCCTTGACAACTGCTCACATATGTTCTGTCCTTTGACCGGCATTTTACCAAATACCAGGTGATTTCAACATAACTATGGACAACCCCACTGTCTCTGCAGACACAACATTTATTTTGCTTACTTCTTCCTGGGGCTTCTCTCAATGGACTAAATCTCCCACCCACTGTGATGGATACTTCCTTGACCTCGTCTTCTTCCACTATGGCTCCATCTCCAGTTTCTCCAACGCAGAGTTCTCCCTATCCAACCACCTCCTCCTTTCCTTCAGCCTGACCTTACTTCACACTCCAACCTAGTACCCAAACTGACAAGCAACATAAAACCACTGCGCCCTCCTATAACTACCCTGTTCTAGCTGCCACTTTCTTATTTTTAATTCAGCCCTAGGCAACGCAGCTCCAGCCACCATAGACCGCCTCAACCCCCCCTAACAGACCTGTTAACTGCAAAAGTGCTCCTACACTGCTGAGCACCAGAGGTGGAAACCCTGCTCCAACTTCCCCCACTATAAATTCACCCTTTCATTTGCTAAGTTACTTCACTTCTCTAACATCCACAAAGCCTCCTTGCTACATTCAGTTCACTTCACGCCTCCTGCACCACTTTCTCCCCTTCCTCCATCACAGCTCATGACTATTCCCCCTACATCAAACATTGACACCATTTGGCAGGATATGTTTTTATGCTAGACCGACCTTCACGTTTAATCACTCAATCATCTGACCAATCCTTTAGAAACCATCTCTTTACCCAGCCAACTATCGTTCTATTCCTCTCCGCCCATGGGCTTGTGTACAAACGCCTATCTCACTTTCTCTTCTCTTATTCCAATCTCCGCACACTGCAATTGGGCTTCTGCCGAATAGAAATAGTGACAAGATGTTACAAAATGATGGAAAACCGTACACAATACGCATAGCGGGTACAGCTGAAATATGTCCATCAAGTTCAACTCTTATACATTCTAGTTGTGTTGATCCAGAAAAACCCCAGTATGACAGCTGGGGAAGGCTTCCTGACTACAACATGGCAGTGATTTCATGTGGACGGTGTGCGAGGGAAATGCCGAATCATTTCAGATTAACAAGACAAAGAAACACTTATGAAGTACTTGACGTGTTACGATCGAGATAGCTCTAACAAAAGTGATCAACGATCTACTTATAGGAAAGTTTAAGAGTCACCTTCCTGGACCTCTCTGCCACTTTCAACACTGACCTGCACACCCTTCACAAAGTTCTTTCTTGGTTAATTCCTACATATCCAACCTCTCCATCAGCGTCTCCACTGTTGGAACATTATCCCCTTTTATCTGTTGGGTCCGACAAGCACTCTGCTTTCTCACTGTGCACCACTTCTCTTGGGGCCTCCAGTACCACCTCTATGCTGACAACACCCACACCTACCACTCCTCCCCTGGAGTGCTCATCAATATTGTCTCGCTGTTGAAATAGGTTAGTTTGACTCCGACCTTGGGCTGAGTCATTAAAAACAAGGTAAAAAAGGGAGTAAGTTTTCTCCTGGACAAACCATGTTACAATGTAAGGGGTGTACATTAGTTTATTATTTTACACATAAGTTAAATACTGGCTGCTTTTTCATGTGGGACACAAATACTTGACAGCTTTGATTTTGCACTGAAATTTAAAGTTGATCTAGGACATGCCCTACCTCAACTATAAATCTGTTTCCAAATTTTAAATTTACGTCCCCTCCAATGTAACATGGTTTTGCCAAGGTGCAAAGTTACTTCTTTTTGTTGCTTTACTTTCCTTAATGAATCAGGCCCCTTGTCTCCACTCATTACTCCATATAACCTTATGACCAACCTACAGCATAAACTCTGTATGTATGTGTGACGGAACGAGTGTGATAACACTGTAACCATCCTGTTTCTCGTTTCTCACATAATGTGGATTATAGCAAGTACTTTTTATATCCCTTGCATTTGTTCCCCAGCTCAACAGACTACAACTGCAGTGTCTAATTACATGTGGATAAGGGGACATTTTAACTCATTGTAAATATGTTTATTGTGTATTGTATATTGATGATGTGGTAATAGTGCGCCTTATTACCGTTAGTACGGTCAGGTTGTAATTCATTGTCCTTAAAGTGAAGCCGGGTGGGTTATGTGTAGGGATCAGGTCTAGGATACAGGTGAGGGGGCTGGAGCTGCATTCATTCTCCCCCCCTCCTTCGTCTACAGGAAGCATAGCACAGCTGAGGACCCTGTGACTTCACAGATTAGTGCAAGGTGTTAATTTTAGGAGGGGCTGACTGCTACCCTGACTTTGGAGGTGGGGGAAGCCAATCAGTATCAATTGTTCTACATAGGACTAGTCCAGACATTTTGTCTGCATCCCAGCAGGGGGCTTCTGTGGAAGCACAGCTCATCTCCACTCCCCACTCCAACCCCCTGATCCAGGACCTACCAATGTTTAAAGAGAGAGAGGTCCAGGGCTTTGCCAATGGAGGAGAAAGCATTGTGGAAATTTGACCCTAGATATAAGGAGCCACTCCAGGGAGGGGGTGTTCATTCTGGGATTTCATTAATGGAAGGTGAGTTGCTGTTCTCTTCCAGAGTCTGCATATGCATCTGAGAGAGATCCATGGGACGTCAAATCTGGACAGCCAGGTGACTGTAACTCCTTAAGCTAGTAGGGTAAGGGACAGATGATGTGGTAAACCTGCCTGGCATTTATTTACTGTGTGTACATAATAATCTAGTGATTGTTTTAATTACAATAAATGTTTTCCTTTACTTCCTAACTGTATTTGCCTGAGTAACTGAGAATCCTAGAAGGTACTGGGTAGACTTCACTGGAATAGGAAGGCACCCGTAGGTGGCCAGCCAGTGTGAAGTGAGTAGCATTGGGCCAGATAAACCCGGTATCTTCACAGCATGGGTGGTTGGTTCCCTTTCATTTCACCTGGCAATATATGTCCTTGTGTTTTTCACAAGCTCTATTCTTACCTGTCTTTGAGGTCCAGTGGGATCAGACTCCCTCCTCCGTTGTCGAGTTGCTGATGCTGAATGGGAGTGTGATGGACTTGCAGGTGGAGGATCTGGCCTGCTTTCTGAGCCTTCATTTCGGGAAGATGTCTCTTCCTCCGCTACAGTCTGCATGGCCCGAGGCCTAACTTCATGCACTTTAGGCCTGACGGCTGCATCTGCCCCCCCAGACCTCCGTCTCTCCTCCCCATCATCCAGAGGCCTAAGCTCCTCAGGTTCTTCATCTGTTGTCCCTGAAGTTGTTGGCTCTGCCCCAGGGTGGAAGTCCTTGAGCTCAGTCTCTTTGTCGATGATAACCCATTCTTTGCTGTCAAAGTCCTCCTCTTCGGCAAGTGGCACAGAACGGAAGGCATTACTTAGGGCTTCATGCTCTACGGACGCTGAAACCTCCATGCGGCCACTGGCTTGTCGGTCAACCTGACCTGTGTCAATAGACAACATCTGAGCTGGCTGCGAGGAGCACGCCTGTCGTGAAGGAGATGCAGGGAGGTCCATGCGGGATCTGGTGGGGAGAAGACACACAAAGTAGTGATAAAGAAAATAGGAGACGCATATACCTGAAAATACACTGAGAACTAGAGGTGGGAAGGGGAATGTATAAATGTTACATTGGTGTTTATTCATGAAGTCTAGGCTTGAACGTTGAAAATAGTTATTTTATAAGTTTCTTGTATGACATTATCCTTATAACCAAGTAAAGCTCTCCTTCGGCAATTGCAATATGAAAGAATAAATAAAATGAGTCACGTGACAGAGGAGTGCCGGACCAAATACCAGCACATAAGGCAACCTAATAATACATGACTTGGGTGTATGTGGTGGGATATAAGCAACGGTATAAATAAATATAAAGGGTGAACTCCTGAATACAATTTCATTATTAAGGGGAAATTCAACTGGCCGCGTTACTTTCACAAGTAATGCTGGTGGCGCACCATTACTGTTAATACCGTAAATTTAACCCGGATTATGCTCGCAGCTCAGCGAAACCCAAACAAAAATCCAGCATTAAAATGACCGTACTAACGGTAATAAGGCGCACTATTACCATATTAAAGGTAATATTGTGAAGGCCGCGTTACTTTCGGCAGTAACACGACCAATTGAATTCCCCCCTTAAAGTTAGATTATTTAAACCTAGATTTCATATATTTATCTAGAAATACTCAATTCATTCTACATAAATTATTCAATATTAGAAGATACAATTTCTATACTTGATCCTATAAAACCATAATGTGATATAATGAGTATTGGAAATAGTGACATCACATATCGATGGGAAAAACATACACAGCCCTGTACACAAAACCTTGTGTCATAGGGCGTGATTCAGAATGAGACGCACACGCTTTGTGGAGCGTATCTTTGCATTTTCTTGCACGTTGCAGGTTCAGAAAGTCAACGGACACAACTGCCCGAGACCTGCAACTTTTTGCCACTTACAATGCCTTATGCAGGAAGATGTGTAAATGTGTGACGGAGGGGAGAGGAGTTCTAACATAGGCAATGTACACTAAGGGTGTGTTTGAGCACTTGTGGACAGATTCCGACTGGGACAGTCAGATATGGCTGAAAAAGTGGTTTTATTTGCAGCGTATATACAGACATGAAACTTTTCAATTGCAAGCTCTGCTCACGTTTGTGTACAAGTCTGAATCGGGACCCATAGAGAATAGAAGGTGATTCACAACCCTTGCGGAGGGGGATGTATTCTTTTCTATTCCCCCAGAAAAACAATCTGTGAAAATGGCAGGTATATAGTCTTTCCATTCTCACACCCTCTAACAACACAATAACTCCACTTGTTTTTCAACATTGTAGATATATTTGCTGCAGAGCACCGTATGGACTAGTGTTGAGTTGTTCTCCATCTTCATGACTCTGTTGAGGGGTTACAGACAGGAAATATCTCTCACTATCACAAGTACCATCATTCCTGATAAGCTACTAAGACTTTTACATAGTATTAGTAGAAGACAAGTTTAAACTATCATAACTCACAAAACAGCCTGTTAGATTATTTAGGAAGCAAAGTGTCAGTTTCCCCCCTTCACAGTCATCATGCAATGACGCTACAATCCCCCTTTTGTCGGGACCTTTATTGCTGGGCCAGACTGACTCTTGGGCTGCTCCACAGCAGAATGTTAATGATTGTCCTAAAGTCTCCATGGAAGTCATTTATACAATAAGAAACAAGAGTCTCAGACATGGGCGGTCTCCAACACTCAGCAGCCACTGATTGCTGCCTCAATGAGAATCCCCAGCAGAACTCGTCTGGGCTCAGCGTTCGGCTACAGATGACATAAGACCTCTCTCAGGTGTGACCACTGTCCTCCATTACTGATGACACATGCGGGGAAGCAGCCACTAGAAGAACCTGCTTAGTGCCTGAGTATCCATACTCCGGCTCCAGGATTATACCAGGAAGTACAGCCGCCCATCTCATGTGCCCAGTCTCCCCGACAGTGTCACACACATACCCGCATTTCCATCTGCGTGTTTTCGGCAGAGTCCTCATTACTCTGCTGCTTTCTTGGGGGGAACCAAGTACACAGGATTACGACCTGGGCCCTCAGTTACTGAAGTCCATATCCTCTAGCAGGGGTCCCTGGTGAAGTCCTGTGGGGGTCTTAAACTCTGCACCAGTGTATTTGGCTGTGCCAATCCTGCCTGTTAGTTACCGTCATTGTGTGTGTACTCCGCTACACTTGCTGTCTGTCTCTGTTCTACAGAGTAATTGTGATATACTGAG
This sequence comes from Mixophyes australis, assembly GCA_036250195.1. Lineage (NCBI taxonomy): Eukaryota > Metazoa > Chordata > Amphibia > Anura > Limnodynastidae > Mixophyes > Mixophyes australis. Next base: position 376,218,272 of record JAVHZZ010000003.1, read on the forward strand.
CTGTACCACCAGCATTTTGCCTACAGTGACAAACCTCAGTGTATTCCAGTGGGACAGCCCCTGTCTGTTTTGCATCCATACATCAGTATGTTGTTCTCTATTCAGAAAACAGGTGGAACCTCCCATGGTCAATGCCCCAACATTACAGCTGACCAATAACACCCTGTCTCTCGGTGATACAATGGGCTTACTGGGGGAAATATTCTCGGCTTCATGGACAGGTTTGCAACACATTTTGAAATAGCTCGGATAAGTCAGGATACAACAGTGATAGGTAACCCAATACACTTCATAGGCCGCACACATTGCCCTTAATATCAGTAATAACTTATACATGTAATCAATGAAAGAGACACCTATCTGTAATAACATATCAGCCGGGATTTTAAATAAGTGATAAAAGCCATAACAAACAAATCTGACTGTGACAGGATGGACCGCCTGTGCCACCCTGTCTGTTGCTGCTGAGCTTACTGTGCCACCATTTCCTTTCGTTATCCCAAATGCGCCCTCTAACCACAGTAGGAGGGGCTTACAAATTCTGCCACCACTGGACTCCTTTACCGGCATCCAGTACCAGGTTTCTTCTGGGTAACTGATGCTGCGAGTGTACCCCGTTACTGGTGTACCTGGGCTGGTACTCCTGACTTCGTCCTATAGATCAGGATCATCCCTGGCCTATCACACTGACCAGAGTTGCTGGGTAGCGGGCAGAGAGGTGGTACTGGATGCTGGGTCCAAACCTCAGAAACAGCCGGGAACGGATTCGATTTTGGGTATAATTTGTAGGTCATAGGATAGAGAGGTTTCCAAGCAGGTCTTTGAAGCAAGTGATGTTTATTTGCTCACCCTGGTTGAAGGTACCAGTGAGAAGGTCAGATCAAACAAGATTAACAATTTTTTAAACAAGACAGTGCTTTTTATACAGATTTGAACACAGCCTCACAGGGTAAGCCAGCCCCCTGAGGTCTGAGCTATTATATTGGGCTTATTGTATAAGATATATACCTCAGAAAAAATGCATTTCCTCTAGCAAAGTTAAAACAAACAAATTTCTTGCCCTGGTCTCAGAAATAAAGATATCTCTTTTACCAACATATCCACAATATTAAACATAAGTACATTTGCAATTATAGAAATAAGCGCCCTGCGCTATGTCCTTTAAATAAATTTATACCATAAGCTATTTATAAGTGATCCAGTCACACTAAGCTCCCCCCTTGTCCATGCGACAACAAGCGTGCCATGTGTCAACAATTTGGCTCCTGGTCCCGCAGTTTTTAGGGTTACCTGGGGTGACCCAGAGGATCCGGCTCTTCCTGCTGAGACAGTCCATCCGCATTGCTGTGAGCCTTTCCTTGCTTGTGAATTATGTGAAAGTCATAAATTTGAAGTGCAAGGCTCCAGCGCAACAAACGGTAATTTTCCCCTGAGGTGTGTTGTAGCCACTTTAAAGGATTATGATCAGTCACCACAGTAAAATGTCGTCCATACAAATAAGGTTGTAGTTTTTTCACTGCCCAAACAATGGCCAAACATTCCTTCTCAATTGTGGCATACCCCAGCTCCCGGTTTAGCAGTTTTCTGCTCAAATATGCCACATGGTGCTGCTGCCCATCAGGCTCCACCTGGCTAAGTACTGCTCCCAGTTCTTACTGTGACGCGTCAGTTTGCACAATAAAATCCTTGTCATAATTGGGCACCAACAGTACTGGAGCAGGAACCAGGGCTTCCTTTAGTGACTGAAATGCCAGCTCACAAGCGGGTGTCCAGTACACTACTTTGGGGATTTACTTCTTAGTGAGATCTGTCAGGGGCTTCGCTACTGTACTAAAATCTGGGACAGAACGTCTGTAGCAGCCTGTAGTCGTTAAAAATGTCAGTACATGTAACTGGGCTGTGGGCCGGGGCCAATCTCGGATTATCTCTACCTTAGCCGGTTCTGACCTAACCCTAAATCCCCCCACACGATGACCCAGGTACTGTACCTCTGACATCCCCATCTGGCACCTCAGTCCATCATGGCTCTTCCAGAATCAGGATCCTTTGACACAGCTGTGTAAGGGGGTGATGTAGTCCTCCATACACACCCTTAAAAAGGTTACAAACCCCACAGATGCCAGTTTTGGACAGAGGGTGGTGCTTGGAGGATGTTTTCTGGTTGTTTTTCTGCCTTCAGTCCATTTATTTGTTTGCTGTTTGTAACAATACCGTTGAACATGTACTTTATATCCTCATGTGCCCCTAGTGTCTGCCCTGGCACACATTATATTATGACTGTGTATTCAGTATGTGTGTCTTTATTCCCCATAGCATGTCTGTGCTCACCCCATACTGTTGAACATGTACTTGATATCCCCATGTCCCCCTAGTGTCTGCCCTAGCACACATTATGTCTTTATTCCCCATAGTATGTCTGTGCTGACCCCATACTGTGTCTGGATATCAGCCTTAATATATGAGACTGTGTCATATTATCTATTACACTGTAGGTGAGGTATTCATGCTATTCCTAGGGCTTCCTAATGTTACTTCTACCAACAGAGTAAGTCTATGTGTATTCTAGGTTTGCAGAAACAGTACATCAATAATTATATTATCGGCTAGACCAGACTATTGTTTTACAGATACTATCTTTGTTTACCTAAATCACAGGAGATCTAGCTAGGGGTAGTGTCCCCTCCTCTGTCCCAAATCTGGTCAGGCAGGTGTTATGTTTAAAGCACAATGTAGTGAATAGTCCCCATTACATTATGCTGTAACCATTTATATACATTGTAATTGTCCTGATATTTACATTGCTATTTAACCACACGTTACAGGCAAAAAATTAGACACTGTAAGATGCGCTTTTAGCTTCATCCGTATTCTACCTATTAAATGTAATGAAATACAAACACCCCGACATTCGGCCTCTAGTTCCCACTTGTCACGTAAGTATAGCCGTCCACCTAACGACACACGATATGCTTGTGAGGAGGCGTATTATTGTGTGGAATCGTTACACTTGAATGGGAGATGTAATCACCAGAGACCAGGCTGATGTTGCACATGTAGAGCATTGATTACAACGGAGGTAGCTAGGGTGGTGTGACCTCTGCTCAGAGCGCAGGGCTGATGGGGGGTGCCGGCTCAGGTGACGGATATGTGTGATCTTAGGGGAAGTACTGACTATGATAAAAGCCAGAGCGGGTCTTCGCTCAGATAATCACACTATCCAGCGGTTTCAGCCACTGCTGTGCTACTGGCGGCTGGCACTCTGCGGACAGGACCTCACTTCTCCCCGCTCCTTCCTGTCCGCAGAGTGCTGCCCTACGACGAAATTACTGCTCTACAATAAGAACTGCTTTACAAAAGGTAAATGTCATTAGTCAGCGTGACACAGACTCTTTCCAGGTATAAGAATTAGCGATCGACTGAGAAAGAAGTGTTAATATTTGGGGGATGATATCATACTTCTTTCTACATTACACCCCGGATGTCAGACTTGTTTATGTGAAACCTCTTGTCCTGATTCAGAATCAGCACATGTAATACATCACATGGGAAGAAGAGGCGTGGAATCTGTTTATATAAAGAAACCACAAAATGTTCAAAAAAAACTGTGAACATCTTATAAATAATAATCTGATTTTCCCAATTTGCATGGTAAGCATTAGGTTATGAGAATTAAGCGTGGCCTTAATTAAGGGGCTGGTTGAGGGAAACATGCCTGTTTATTTAGTAGTAATGCTATTACTGTTGGGGGCTGGTTGGAGGGAAGGAGGCCTAATTACAGAATGTGGGTGAAGAAATAGGCAGATCAAATGTGAATGCTACTTAATTTTAGGTTTGGTTGGCGGTAAGTGGGTCTATTTATCAGACATAAACACTATGGGACTGCAAGGTGACGGCACTCGTCTCCGGAACAGTCCGCAGACACATCACATCCCATAGAGATACGAGGGAAAGTGAGCAGACATTTATGTACAGTATTAGCTGGCAATTTGTGAAGCCGAACATGGAGGCAATGTTCAGTGGTACCTAACAGATAATTGAATCTGTCTCTATTAAGAGGAAGGAGGCCTAGTATTAAAGGTTTAATGTTGGGAAGTTTATGGGGAGGCCACTCACTGCTCAGCTTTCCAGGGACCCAACATTCCAGGATCTGGCTGAGCAGCAACTGATCTCAAGACACCAGCAGCCCCACCAGGGAGTCAGGGACAGTAAGGAAAGAGCAGCACAGTGTTCCAGCTGTAGCGATTCTGGTGGGGCAGTGACTGTCCCATGGTGTCAGGACTTTGCCCCAATTGTCCTGATTCACTGCTCCATTTGGGGGAAGGACGTGCACCTAACAACAGTACGCGCAGCATGTCTAGTGCAACTGAAGTGGAAGGGCCAAGATGATGGTGACCTAGCACAGAGAAAGCCACACAAAGATCAATAAGAAGTCAACACATGAGGAGGGAGGTTGGGAGGGCAGGTGTGCATTGTAAGTACTAAGAACGCCACCACCTTAGGCACCATCTAATATCACACTCACCATGGAGGGGAAGGGGGAGCAACAAAACATCTAGTTACAGTGCTGTTGATGACCTCACCTTCTCTCTGGCAGTTCCGCTCTCTCGCCTGTGGACAGCCGGTCGGACTCAGGACTGTTGACGCGTCGGTAACGTAGAGAACGCGCCTGTGTAGTGGGGGACTCCGGAGGGGCCCGGACAGGAGAACTAGGACACCCATGCCGACTGTGGTCATCTTCCATTAGGCACTGTGTCTGCAAAGAAAAGGCACGCACCCGGTTATTATACGGTATAACGAGCTCTGCAAAATATCAGAGCACTGGTCAGTGGCAGGCCTGGGACAGAAGCTCTCCAATGTGGCTACTGCAGAGCAGGTGATACGGTGACAATTAACACATCATCATCATGTATTTATTTATATAGCGCCACTAATTACGCAGCACTGTACAGGGAACTCACATCAGTCCCTGCCCGAGATTGAGAGTGAGAGAGTGAGAGAGCGAGAGAGCGAGAGAGCGAGCGCGAGAGTGAGAGAGCGCGAGAGAGAGAGAGCGCGAGAGAGAGAGAGCGCGAGAGAGAGAGAGCGCGAGAGAGAGAGAGCGAGAGAGAGCGAGAGAGAGAGCGAGAGAGAGAGAGCGAGAGAGAGAGAGCGAGAGAGAAAGAGCGAGAGAGAAAGAGAGCGAGCGACTAGGGTCAATTTTGATAGCAGCCAATTAACCTACCAGTAGGTTTTTGCAGTGTGGGAGGAAACTGGAGCACCCGGAGGAAACCCATGCAAACACGGGGAGAACATACAAACTCCACACAGATAAGGCCATGGTCAAGAATTGAACTCATGACCCCAGCGCTGTGAGGCAGAAGTGCTAACCACTGAGCCACCGTGCTGCCCCCAACACTAATCTTTCTATTGACAGACACGATTATTAGAGTGTTTCTGGCAACATACACAGATATATATCTAAATCTCCAGAGTTGTCTGAGCTGAAGATATTTGAGGCGATTTCCTGTAATACCATTGGAGGATGTCTGAAATCGCCAATAACAGACTAATTGTACAGCAATACAAATACAATGTTCTGTCGTGGCATATGTTACACAGAAATGTACTTCGTAACACTGCTATAAAAGCGCGTAGTTTAGTTATTCGAAAGTACATATTGGGCCTGATACAATAACACACAAAGCGAACAAAATATGTGCTTTTTTTTTTTAATAAAAAAACATCCGTATTCAACTCTGAAGAAACGTCTCTTGTTGGATACGGATCCAGGGGCCCTATACATAGATGACACGCAGCATCGAGACACAATACACAGCCGGATACAAACAACACACATGTGGAATATAAAGTCCCAGCAGAACGCACAAAGAAAAAAAAATTAATTACTGTCACCTGTTAATGATAAAAACTATTAACAAAAAAGGTTTATTTACATTCATTAGGATGTTATTAACGTCTACTGTCCTGGCCCTTCAAATCGTAGGGCGTTGAAAGTGTCAATCACGTATGTACATTAATTGTGTGCGTTCTTTGGGGTATGTTGCGCAGGAGCAGAGTGACAGAATGTAAAATATACAGAGTATATGGAATTACGTTCCGCAATGAACCAGGCCCCTTGTGTTTTAAATGTTTGTGTGTTAGATATCTGTACTTTAGTTATTTGTAGTTAGATACGTGGGATTTAGTAAGATTGATACATTTTTTCCATGGATATTGGAGCCGCTGCCTCCTCCTTCCTTCCCCTCCACCACCTTGAGCGCTCACCTTGCTGATGCTGATCCTTAGCTTATTCCGATTGACGTCCGTCTCCTCCCAAACCTCAGTGTCATTAAATCCAGTGTTGGGGAGCTGCCCAGTTATATCTACTGGCCGGCCAGGAAGAACAGGGGGAGCATTCTCCTGGTCACTGAGGTGCTCTCCCTGTAAGACATCTTCAGTGTTCTCCCGAAGTAAGTCCCCCGGTACCGGCGTCACGTTCACCACACTGTCAGTCACAGAACAAAAGCATTGATGACCGAACTATAAGATGTGATCTGTAGACGTCGCCCAATTCAACCACCGACAGACTGCAGACTCCGCCAATAATGTACATTATTCTACCCCTATCCATACCTATAGTACAACGCTACCCCTCTCCATACCTATAGTACAACACTACCCCTCTCCATACCTATAGTACGACGCTACCCCTCTCCATACCTATAGTACGACACTACACCTCTCCATACCTATAGTACAACACTACCCCTCTCCATACCTATAGTACAACACTACCCCTCTCCATACCTATAGTACGACGCTACCCCTCTCCATACCTATAGTACGACGCTACCCCTCTCCATACCTATAGTACGACACTACACCTCTCCATACCTATAGTACGACGCTACACCTATCCATACCTATAGTACGACGCTACACCTCTCCATACCTATAGTACAACGCTACACCTATCCATACCTATAGTACAACGCTACACCTATCCATACCTATAGTACAACACTACCCCTATCCATACCTATAGTACGACGCTACACCTATCCATACCTATAGTACGACACTACTCCTCCCCATACCTATAGTACGACGCTACCTCTCTCCATACCTATAGTACAACGCTACCCCTCTCCATACCTATAGTACGACGCTACCCCTCTCCATACCTATAGTACAACGCTACCCCTCTCCATACCTATAGTACGACGCTACCCCTCTCCATACCTATAGTACAACGCTACCCCTCTCCATACCTATAGTACGACGCTACCCCTCTCCATACCTATAGTACAACGCTACACCTATCCATACCTATAGTACAACGCTACACCTATCCATACCTATAGTACAACACTACACCTATCCATACCTATAGTACAACACTACACCTATCCATACCTATAGTACGACGCTACCCCTCTCCATACCTATAGTACAACGCTACCCCTCTCCATACCTATAGTACGACGCTACCCCTCTCCATACCTATAGTACGACGCTACACCTATCCATACCTATAGTACGACGCTACCCCTCTCCATACCTATAGTACGACGCTACCCCTCTCCATACCTATAGTACGACGCTACCCCTCTCCATACCTATAGTACGACACTACACCTATCCATACCTATAGTACGACACTACACCTATCCATACCTATAGTACGACGCTACCCCTCTCCATACCTATAGTACGACGCTACCCCTCTCCATACCTATAGTACGACGCTACCCCTCTCCATACCTATAGTACGACGCTACACATATCCACACCTATAGTACGACGCTACCCCTCTCCATACCTATAGTACGACGCTACACCTATCCATACCTATAAGTACGATACTATCCCTATCCATACCTATAGTACGACGCTACACCTATCCATACCTATAGTACGACACTACACCTATCCATACCTATAGTACGACGCTACCCCTCTCCATACCTATAGTACGACACTACACCTATCCATACCTATAGTACGACGCTACCCCTCTCCATACCTATAGTACGACGCTACTCCTCCCCATACCTATAGTACGACGCTACCCCCTCTCCATACCTATAGTACGACGCTACCCCCTCTCCATACCTATAGTACAACACTACACCTATCCATACCTATAGTACGACACTACACCTAACCATACCTATAGTACGACGCTACCCCTCTCCATACCTATAGTACGACGCTACCCCTCTCCATACCTATAGTATGACGCTACCCCTCTCCATACCTATAGTACGACGCTACCCCCTCTCCATACCTATAGTACGACGCTACCCCCTCTCCATACCTATAGTACAACACTACACCTATCCATACCTATAGTACAACACTACACCTATTCATACCTATAGTACGACACTACACCTATCCATAGATATAGTACGACGCTACCCCTCTCCATACCTATAGTACGACGCTACCCCTCTCCATACCTATAGTACGACACTACATCTATCCATACCTATAGTACGACACTACACCTATCCATACCTATAGTACGACACTACCCCTATCCATACCTATAGTACGACACTACCCCTATCCATACCTATAGTACGACACTACCCCTATCCATACCTATAGTACGACACTACACCTATCCATACCTATAGTTCGACACTACCCCTATCCATACCTATAGTACGACACTACACCTATCCATACCTATAGTACGACGCTACACCTATCCATACCTATAGTACGACACTACACCTATCCATACCTATAGTACGACACTACACCTATCCATACCTATAGTACGACACTACCCCTATCCATACCTATAGTACGACGCTACACCTATCCATACCTATAGTACGACGCTACCCCTCTCCATACCTATAGTACGACGCTACTCCTCCCCATACCTATAGTACGACACTACACCTATCCACACCTATAGTACGACGCTACCTCTATCCACACCTATAGTATGACGCTACCCCTCTCCATACCTATAGTACGACGCTACCCCCTCTCCATACCTATAGTACAACACTACACCTATCCATACCTATAGTACAACACTACACCTATTCATACCTATAGTACGACACTACACCTATCCATAGATATAGTACGACGCTACCCCTCTCCATACCTATAGTACGACGCTACCCCTCTCCATACCTATAGTACGACACTACACCTATCCATACCTATAGTACGACACTACACCTATCCATACCTATAGTACGACACTACCCCTATCCATACCTATAGTACGACACTACACCTATCCATACCTATAGTACGACGCTACACCTATCCATACCTATAGTACGACACTACACCTATCCATACCTATAGTACGACACTACACCTATCCATACCTATAGTACGACACTACACCTATCCATACCTATAGTACGACACTACACCTATCCATACCTATAGTACGACACTACACCTATCCATACCTATAGTACGACACTACACCTATCCATACCTATAGTACGACACTACACCTATCCATACCTATAGTACGACACTACACCTATCCATACCTATAGTACGACACTACACCTATCCATACCTATAGTACGACACTACACCTATCCATACCTATAGTACGACACTACACCTATCCATACCTATAGAACGACACTACACCTATCCATACCTATAGTACGACACTACACCTATCCATACCTATAGTACGACACTACTCCTCCCCATACCTATAGTACGACGCTACCCCTCTCCATACCTATAGTACGACGCTACCCCTCTCCATACCTATAGTACGACGCTACCCCTCTCCATACCTATAGTACGACACTACCCCTATCCATACCTATAGTACGACGCTACCTCTATCCACACCTATAGTACAACACTACACCTATCCATAGCTATAGTACGACACTACCCCTATCCATACCTATAGTAAGACGCTACCTCTATCCACACCTATAGTACGACACTACCCCTATCCATACCTATAGTACGACACTACACCTATCCATACCTATAAGTACGACACTACCTTTATCCACACCTATAGTACAACACTACACCTATTCATAGCTATAGTACGACACTACACCTATTCATAGCTATAGTACGACACTACCCCTATCCATACCTATAGTACGAAGCTACCCCTCTCCATACCTATAGTACGACACTACCCCTATCCATACCTATAGTACGACGCTACCTCTATCCACACCTATAGTACAACACTACACCTATCCATAGCTATAGTACGACACTACCCCTATCCATACCTATAGTAAGACGCTACCTCTATCCACACCTATAGTACGACACTACACCTATCCATAGCTATAGTACGACACTACCCCTATCCATACCTATAGTACGACGCTACCTTTATCCACACCTATAGTACAACACTACACCTATTCATAGCTATAGTACGACACTACACCTATTCATAGCTATAGTACGACACTACCCCTATCCATACCTATAGTACGAAGCTACCTCTATCCACACCTATAGTACGACACTACACCTATCCATACCTATAGTACGACGCTACCCCTCTCCATACCTATAGTACGACACTACCTCTATCCACACCTATAGTACGACACTACACCTATCCATACCTATAAGTACGACACTACCCCTATCCATACCTATAGTACGACGCTACCTCTATCCACACCTATAGTACGACACTACACCTATCCATACCTATAGTACGACACCACCTCTATCCACACCTATAGTACAACGCTACCTCTATCCACACCTATAGTACGACACTACCCCTATCCATACCTATAGTACGACACTACCCCTATTCATACCTATAGTACGACGCTACCTCTATCCACACCTATAGTACGACACCACCTCTATCCACACCTATAGTACGACACTACCCCTATCCATACCTATAGTACGACGCTACCTCTATCCACACCTATAGTACCAGGGGCGTACGCAGGATTGTCAGGGGGGGAGGTTTACCCCCTGACCCCCCCAAAATAAAAAAAAACCCGCGAGAGAGCTGCTGCGCATGCGCCCGTCCGTTTTGGCAGCGCTGTCCTATACAGCAGCCGCGGTGCTGTCAAAGCAGCGTCCGCGGCGGTGCATACAATACAATACAGCACCGCCGCGGATGCTTCTTTGACAGCGCCGCGGCTGCTGTATAGGACAGTGCCACTATGGTAGGCACTTAGTTAGCTGAGGAGGGGGGGGGGGCTTCTGGAGACCCAGAAACCCCCCCTGCGTGCGCCACTGAGTACGACACTACACCTATTCATACCTATAGTACGACGCTACCCCTATCCATACCTATAGTACGACGCTACACCTATCCATACCTATAGTACGACGCTACCCCTCTCCATACCTATAGTACGACGCTACCCCTCTCCATACCTATAGTACGACGCTATCCCTCTCCATACCTATAGTACGACGCTACCCCTATCCATACCTATAGTACGACGCTACACCTATCCATACCTATAGTACACTACACCTATCCACACCTATAGTACGACGCTACCCCTCTCCATACCTATAGTACGACACTACACCTATTCATACCTATAGTACGACGCTACCTCTATCCACACCGATAGTACGACACTACACCTATCCATACCTATAGTACGACACCACCTCTATCCACACCTACAGTACGACACTACCCCTAGCCATACCTATAAGTACGACACTACACATATCGATACTTATACTACAATACTACATCTATCCATATGTATACTACGATACTACACCTATCCATACGTATACTACACCTATCAATACCTATACTACACCTATCCATCCATATGTTTTATCATATTATATCTATCCATAAATATAATATATCTATACTAAGTCATACAATCCATAACTAAACCATTACCATGCTACACATATCCATACTTTGACTATAATAATCTACCCATCCACCCCTACACTCTACCTATACTACATCTAGTAAAAGTCACAATCACAGAAAAATAGGTGCAAGATATTTGTCTATGTGGAATAAAAATCAGGGGACGTTTATTTTTATCTGTAGAATTAATATTTGGGCATATTAGTCCTTTACTCACCCAAACATAGCGGCTGTTTGTCGGGTGTTCTGCTGTGGGGGGGTAGATGTGCTGGTGGAGAGCAAGATGTCCGTCCCTCCCTTCTCCCAGTCAAAGGCCTCGTTCTCTGTGATCCCCCGTTCCTTCATGCTGTTCTCAAACACAGACATGATCATCTGCAGGGCGAGAACAGGGTGACATATAGCACATAATGCAGTGTCCCCTTACACAGTTACCATCTGGAGGACATAGCAATATAAGGTGAATGCACGTTTTGGAATTTGCATTTTGTTATTTTATTCTGCGTATCGGTTGGACATAAGGTTTGGGGACAGTGTTTCACCCTACTCAGACTTAACCCACAGACCAAAACATGTCAGTGCTCCTCTCTAGACACCCTATTATCTACACTGGAATGACCACGGGCATAACTACCTGGTCTGGTGTGATGGCCACGTGGCACACACAGAGTATACTGTACAAGTCATATGTGACCTAGCTGTATGATGTGCTGGAGATGGGTTCCCAACGTGATTCGAGTACCTGATAGTCTGGCTTAGTAAAGTAATCCAGAGTGGAAATGTGCTCCAGGAAGAGATGGAATTCTGAAGGCATATGTTTCAGGAGCATTCGATGGTCGTACTTCTCTTTAATCATCCCCACCTGCTCCTAGAGACCAGAAAGAGTAAGAGGGTCACACTCCAGACCGTTACTGCAACACCCCGATTACATGACATGGACCAGAGCTTCAGTCTCTTACTTTGTCCTTGATCTTTCTCCAGGGCAGCTGTCCAACTGCAAACTCCACCAACATGTAAAATAATGACCACAAGTCATCATGTCGCCCCATCTCCTAGATCAACAGGGTAAAAAGAGTTTAGTGAGGCAAAGTAATAAAGACCATCAGATAGGGCAACAAGGACAAGTACAAGTACAATAGTCTAACGGGCAATGACATGTACAGCAGACTGAGGATCGAGGGTAGATACAATGGACGATGACACATATAGTATACTCAGGTATTGTGGACAGATACAATGGACATTGAGACATACAGCAGACTGAGGATCGAGGGTAGATACAATGGAGTAGACTGAGGATTGTGGGTAGATACAATGGACAATGACACATACAGTAGACTGAGGATCGGGTGCAGATACAATGGACAGAGACACATAGTAGACAGAGGATCTGATATAACTGGTAGAATACAGTAACATGTAGTCAGAGCCACATAAAGGACGATTCCATCTTATTCTTGAGGGGGCTGAGTACACATCTTACCCTGTTCTTGTGTGCATTGACTGATGCATATCGGACGGTCCCGCGGAATCCAGCGACATTACGAGGCTGTGAATGGAGGCAGAGATTACTATATCATGAAGAGATAGGTAGAAGTCTGCATTGTTTTCATACGCCAGTTTTACTCGTTTCCCGCAGCATCGCTACCTAGGAGATGGCCGCTTCATGCTTCACGTTCCAGATGGTTCTGTGACAGATGAGTTCTAGGTCTCATACAAAGATTGATGAGATTCTCCTTCCTGGGTTTGTGTGTTCTAACTACTGCCTGTCAGGATCTCTGGCTCCAATGCTTGATCATCACGGCTTCCACTTATTTATAGCTCATATACATTGCGACACCATCTATAATAATCACATTTTTAATAGGGAAGTTTTAGTTTCCCATGAAGTTTAGTTATAATACTATAATTTCCAAGGATATCTTCCAGACTAGTAGGTAAAGACACGTCATGTTGTTATGGCAGCTGCATGGGGACTATACTCCATGTTCTCAGAGCTTGGTTATTGTCATCATATATGTTATATACTTTACCAGCTAGCAGAGTAAGAACATATAGTGATACTGCTGCCAGCACAGAACAAGAGCAGAGGCAGAACCTTCAGATCCTGCTCCTGGCTGCTATTCCATAAAATGCTGATGGAGCACATGTTCCAAAATAGATTTGTGTAAAGAAGGTGGAAATCAATGAGCGTGACAGGGAACGTGGAGATGTTACCATAGGCTTCTCCTCCAGCCTCTCTACCATGTATAACTCTCCTTATAGTCTCCTATTTACCACATGTCCAGTGAGAAGTGTCTGGAATGAGGATCTCTCACTAAAGAGGAATGTACCGACAAGCCCCATTATGGAAGCACCAAAGTTGTCAATCACTCATTATCAGCCACCATAGGATACTTTTATTAGATGAAAAACTAATAATTAAAAAAAATAACAAAAATAATAATTAAGCATGAGTAATAATAATAGAAAGAGGAAGAGGAAGAAGGACATAAGCTAAAGAGGAAAGTAACAGATGCTTGAAAATGTCCATTACGGAGAACCAGTAATTCCATTGTTACAGTTTACAGAGCACTGCTGGGGAGATCTATACAAGGACATACATAGATCATACATAGATCATACATAGATCATACATAGATCATACATAGATCATACATAGATCCGTTTCTAAAACCAATCACATATTTCATATATATATGGTGGTATAACAGAATTGGCTTTAACAACTGATAATCGCTGTAATGAAGACATTTAACATATCAGGATTATCCCATCTCTCCCATGCCATAGAAACAACAGCAACAAATGAAAACATTTTGAGAAATAAAATAAAAGGATGAAGGCTGGAGACTCACACTGCGCTTCCCAGTCGCCAAAACTAAACTGCGGAGCAACAGCTTGAAAAATAAACTGAAAAACAGAAAGCATAAAATAATGGAAACAAAACAATTAATCAACTTAAAATGAGCAATAAAATGACCCAACCCCACTTGGAGAGGACACGGTCACGTAAGGTGGACCCCAACAGGCTTTACCTGCTCTCTGCCCACTGAGGTCACATTGTTTGGGGTTCACGATTCCCGCTTATCCCCCATTCCCACCGTCTCATTCTTATCCCATCACTCACCGGCCGCACCTCTCCAGTAGTGTTGGTGTATTGCCGTGCCAAACCAAAGTCCAACATATAGCACTTCCTGTACGTTGAGGGAAGACGCCCCATGGCAAAATTAGACTGTAGAGCAGACAAAGAAACCAGCATTAATCCGACAGGATCTGGTACATGTGAAAATAACTCTCACCCATTAATGCCCTTCCGAATAGCCCACCGGTCAGACAAAGCCAATTTGTGGGTTGTGCCTAGTTGGGGGCAATCACTACCACAAATAAAGAACCACACATTGCTGAGATGAATCATAATCAATGTTCTTCACTGAGACAAGAGATGTTCCTGGTAAAGTGAAAAGGTTTTACCCAGGTGGTGTCACACAAACAGATTTCCTGCTCTGTCAGCTCTTAAACAACCAGTAAGAAACTAACTGGTACCGGCATGTGTTTCATAAATGTTATTTCTCCAGCAGCTGTCAAACAAGCAATGTAAACCTGCACATATATCACGGACATAATGACCATCTTTCTTTCAGGTTTACCAGCTAACTGAAAACAGCTTGTGTGACACCAGCCCTTAACATTGCAGCAAAGTTGAGACATTTAAATGATTTTTATGCCATATGACAGCAGTAAATGTAATAAGAAAATTGAACAAGTTGCAGACATAAATCTGTTTTATTCGCCCAGTGAAGTTTCCATTACCAGCATGTAAATAACACGGATG